>CM075780.1:4634688-4999669 GCA_037974665.1 Ehretia macrophylla
ATACCAGCCTCCATCTCAGCAGAGGAAATTCTCGAGTCAGGGTCGTAACCAGGGCCAGAGCCAGAGCAGGTCAGGGAATAACCATGGCCCAACGAAAGCGCCATCAGCCTCTTCCGCCCGTGGATCCACAGGTAGTTCACCTGCTACTCAGTCCGTCAGCTACTCATATTGTGACAGGAAGGGGCATACCGAGGCCCAGTGTTGGAGGAAGTTGGGATGATGTATGAGGTGCGGCAGTGATCAGCACCAGATTAAGGATTGCCCTAAACGTCAGGCAGGGCAGAATCAGGGTAAACCAGCCCGTAGAGGCAAGACTCCAGTTCCTAGGGTCCAGGCTCGAGCCTATGCTATCGAGTGCGAGGAGATTCCAGATGAGACCACTGTTGTTGAAGGTACATTCTTCATACTGAATCAACTTGTTAAGGTGTTAATTGATCTGGGTGCTACTCATTCATTCATTACTCCCTTATGTGTGGAACGTGTGAAATTGAAAGTTGTATGTTTGCCATATGAGGTAGAAGTTGGCACTCCAATGGGTTCTAAACTTGTAACTAGTTCAGCTTGTAAAGCATATAGAATCCAAATTAAGGATAGGGAATTCTTAGCCAATCTTATTGTATTACCTTTTCGAGACTACGAGGTCATTTTAGGGATGGACTGGCTGGCAAAACATCATGTCCAACTGGATTGCCGGGCAAAGATTATAACGTTCCGGGTACCTGATCAACCGATACTGGAGGTTTTGGGCCGAAGAGATTTCACCGGGAGTTCCATCATTTCATCTACAAAAGCAGTGAAGTCCTTAAGGAAAGGATACAGCGGATACTTGGCTTACCTTATCAACAAGCCGTCGGATAAAGCTAAGTTGGAGGAGATGCCTGTAATCAAAGACTATGCAGATGTGTTCCCTGAAGAATTACCCGGTTTGCCCCCAAATCGGGAGATCGAGTTTGTTATTGAGTTGCTACCTGGCACCCAGCCGATATCAAAAGCTCCCTATCGTATGGCATCGGCTGAGCTACAAGAATTAAAGGACCAATTGCAAGGATTGCTGAAGAAGGGATTTGTACAACCGAGCTCTTCATCGTGTGGTGCGCCCGTGCTATTTGTTAAGAAGAAAGATGGAACGTTGAGACTATGCATTGACTATCGAGGTTTGAACCAAGTGACTGTCAAGAATAAATAGCCGCTTCCCTTGATTGACGAGTTATTTGATCAACTGCAAGGAGCCAAAGTGTATTCAAAACTCGACTTGAGACAAGGGTATTATCAGTTGCGGATCAAGAAGGAAGATGTGCCTAAAACGGCTTTCAGGACGAGATATGGGCACTATGAATATGTGGTGATGCCTTTTGGACTAACTAATGCCCCTGCAGCTTTTATGGATTTGATGCATAGGGTGTTTCACCCCTACTTGGACCAATTTGTAGTAATCTTCATTGATGATATTTTGGTATACTCGAAATCGGAGGCGGAGCATGAGCAACATCTGCGGTTGGTACTGCAGAAACTTCGAGAGCATCGATTGTATGCAAAGTTTAGCAAATGTGAATTCTGGTTGCAGCAGATTGCATTTTTGGGGCATATCATATCCCAAGAGGGAATAGCGGTAGATCCAGCAAAGATCGATGCAGTGATGTCTTGGAAGAAGCCGGAAAATGTTACGGAAGTCCGGAGTTTTCTTGGTCTAGCCGGCTACTATCGGAGGTTCATGAAGGATTTCTCTAAGATTGCAGGACTGCTTACAAAGCTCACTCAAAAGAAAACCAAGTTCGTGTGGGATGATAAGTGTGAGAACAGCTTCCAAGAGTTGAAGAAGAGATTGACTACTGCACCAATTCTTGCATTGCCTGAAGGGAGTCAATGTTTTGTAATCTATAGCGATGCTTCGAAAGAAGGATTGGGATGTGTATTGATGCAAAATGGAAGAGTAATTGCATATGCTTCTAGGAAACCGAAGCCGTATGAGATGAATTACCCGACACATGATTTGGAGTTAGCGGCTATTGTGTTTGCACTCAAGAAATGGAGGCATTATCTGTGGGGTAACAAGTTTGAGGTATTTACCGATCATAAGAGCTTGAAATACTTGTTCTCTCAAAAGGAGTTGAATATGAGGCAAAGGCGGTGGATGGAGCTTTTGGACGATTACAACTGCTCAATTAATTATGTGCCCGGTAAGGTGAACGTAGTTGCAGATGCCTTAAGCAGAAAAGCAAGCATGGCGAAACTGGAAGTCAAGGTGCAGGAGTTGTTGGAGGAAGCGTTTCTATGGAAACCACAATTGACTCAGAAGGGGTTACTTTTTGCCACTACCCAAGTTCAATCGACCTTGTTATCTGAGTTACGAGAGGCTTAACAGAAGGACCAACAATTTCAAAAGATTAAGGAAAGCAACACAGATTTCAAGTTTCATGATGATGGTGTTTGGAGGTTTAGGAACCGGGTTTGTGTTCCCAATGAGCCAGAGCTGAAAAAGAAGATTCTTGAGGAAGCGCATAATTCAAGATATACTATTCACCCCGGTGGAACCAAGATGTATCGGGATTTCAAGCAACACTATTGGTGGAATAACATGAAAAGAGAAATTGCGGAGTTTTTAGCACGGTGTTTAACTTGCCAGAGAGTCAAAGCATAACATCAACGACCCGCAGGTTTACTTCAGCCGTTGGAGATTCCTCAATGGAAATGGGAACATATCACTATGAATTTTGTTATGGACCTGCCTAGATCACGGAAGGGTCGTGACGCCGTTTGGGTTATAGTAGATAGATTGACTAAGTCGGCGCACTTTTTACCAATAAACAAGGAGGATAGTCCTAAGAAACTGGGAGATATGTATGTGGCGGAGATTGTAAGATTGCACGGGATGCCTGTGAGTATTGTATTGGATAGGGATCCTCGTTTTACTTCCCAATTTTGGAAGAGATTGCAGGAAGCTTTGGGGACGAAATTGAGTTTTAGCACAGCTTATCACCCTCAGACGGATGGTCAATCGGAGAGAACTATTCAGATTTTGGAGGATATGCTGAGGGCATGTGTGTTGGACTTCGGGAAAGGATGGGAGAAATATCTATCTCTAGCGGAGTTCGCCTACAACAATAGTTATCAGGCCACTATCGGGATGGCCCCATTTGAGGCGCTGTATGGACGTAAGTGTCGATCCCCAATCTACTGGGATGAAGTAGGTGAGACGAAGACTTTTGACCCAACCCTTTTACCTGAACTGATGAAAACTGTTGATAACATCCACCTCATCCGGAAACGGATGCTTACCGCCCAGAGCAGGCAGAAGAGTTATGCAGACCGACGGAGACGGAGTCTCGAGTTTGAGGTTGGCGACAAGGTGTTCTTGAAGATATCACCCCGGAGGGGACTGATTAAACATGGCATGGGTGGAAAGCTGAGCCCGAGATTTGTAGGACCGTTTGAGATAGTTGAGAAAGTTGGCAAGTTGGCGTACCGCCTAGCACTACCCCAGAACCTCTCCAATATTCACGACGTCTTTCATGTTTCAATGCTGCGGAAGTACCATCCCGACCCGTCGCATATCTTGGAGCCAGAGCCGTTGCAGCTTCGGGAGAACTTGTCCTACGAGGAGAGGCCCATTTGGATCCTAGACCAACAGGATTGGGAGTTGCACAACAGAACTATACATATGGTGAAAGTGCTGTGGGATCATCATGGACTCGAAGAAGCAACGTGGGAAAGGCGAGACCAGATGGAGCAACAGTATCCAGCTTTATTTCAAGGTAATATTGAATTTCGGGACGAAATTATTTTAAGGAGGGGAGGATGTGAGGCCCGACCCCGATTTGTGTGCAAAACCTAGCTTCGTGTGCCCTAACCTAGATTTACGTGCTATGACCTAGGTTTAAGAATTGTGTTCATTTTATGTGCCATGCATTGAATTACGTGCATTCGTTTGGGATTGCGTGCATTTACTCGAAAAACGTGCGTCTGTCTTGTAGTTCGTGTCCTACCTCGTAGTACGTGCCCTAAACCTAGGAAAGCGTGCCTTCACGCTCAGCAAGAAATCATCTTTCATGAAGCACTAGACTATTAAACAATCCTACAAAATCCACTAACAATATAATAATCCAAATTCCATTCACTAGAAGACAAAAAAGGCACCAAACACTAGACATTTCTTATTCTTTATTCTTTGTTCTTTTTGCATTTTCAACACACAACAATTAACACCCAAAAGATGACAAGAATTCAGCCATTTCATTACCCTTGGCCGACCATACCATGGTTTTGCACAAGGTTTGAGCATTTTTTTTTATTCTATTGCATGCCAAGACAATTTATGACTCAAAGCATTAAAAAATTGCTCAAAATTCACTCAATCACCTCACCATTCTTGACCACAGCACCTTGCCCATCCTAGCAATTTCAAAATAGCACATTGGAGACACAAAATGCAGAATTTTGAAGCCCAAGGCCGACATTCTCCTTGAAGATGCAAAAGGCTTCCTTGCTTGTCATTTTCTTCATTTCTTTTCACTCATTTCTCTCCTCATCTCTCCTTTCTCTCTCATTCTGCAATTTAAATGAACTTTAAATGCTATTAAATATATGCCAGGTTTGGGATATCACATCCTTCCCCCCTTAAAACAATTGCGTCCTCGCAATTCTTCTTCTAATAGAACTCTACATCCACTGAAATCCAACTCTGACTAATCTTCTTCAGCTGCTGAGCAAGTATATTAATCAAGATTACCAATAGGGAAGTTTAAGAAGAAATTCCAAGTAGTAATGCCGAATAAAGGCTCAAATGTAGATACCGTACAAGAATCCCGTTGACACGAATACCGAAAAAGAATAAAATTCCAACCAAAAGCACCGAGATAATACCAATAAAGACTAAAGCAAAGATACTGTAGATGTCATTAATACCACACAATAACGACAAGAAGAATACCCCACGCACGAATCTCCAATAGAAGTCTAACTTTTACTGCCCGAGAATCCCCAAGCAAAAAGCCAAATAAAGGCCCAATCAAAGGTTCCATCTAGAGGTCCAAGAATTACCCCGCTGGTCATGAATTTCATAGAAGAATTCCCTGTTAAAAGTGCTGGAGAAAATACTAAGAAACCCAATCAAATATACTTCAAAAGTTCCAAAGAAGCCTTCCAAAAAATAACCCCATAGGACAACCAATTAGATTCCGAGTATCGCTATCAAATGCTGAGAAGAAGGTCTAAGGAATAGCAGAGAAAATATAATGTGCCCAATAAGACAATCAAGTTGAATAACAAACATAGCTTCCCAGATGGATGAAAACTCCAAGGATAAACACTGAACTGGTGAACAATATACCGAAACCAAAATCTGAGGCCTCTTCACTGTTTGCCAAGTGAGAACTTCATACAACCTTGCTAATATGGAAAATACCAATAGAACGGCCAATAAGAATTTCAAAGAATACCATAAGTAGTATTATACAATAAGTCTGATAGGAACTCCAAATACCAACCTACTGAGGAACACTGAAAAAGATATCCAAAACAATGCTCCAATAAGAAAGTAGCCAAGTTTGCCCAATAAGTAAATACTAAATAATTGGTCACTGAGAATTCCATAAAATACCATTGAAGAATTTCCAATCAGGAATGCCAGTATCACACCAATAAAAACCGAGACACATATGCCATAGATAATACCATACAGTAAGTCCGATTGAGATCCCAATAGCCAAGTCTACCGAGAAGTGCCAACAAAAGATTCCAAAGAATACCCAATAAGAAAACCAAAGAATGCTCTCCAAAGAACAGCTAAATAGAACCTTAAAAGAAAACTACTCTTTCACAACTGTTAAGCACAGAAGAGGACCCTAGAGATTAGCCAATAACCGAGCTCCAAAAGCAAACACCAACTTCCAAATCAAGGCTAGTTAAATTCCATTCATTTCATGCCAATCCATACACCTTGGAAGGCCAGCTGTGAACCACTTCTTCAGGGGAGGAAGAGGACTTACTTACCATTTTCATAGGACATGTATGGATGCCAATATATCACAGTTATACACATGCCTTAAACTATTATGCAAGCAAGTTTACGAAACAGTTTATTCAACAAAGTCACTCAAGCATGGCAATCAAGTCAAGCACAACATAATCAATTCAAATCATGACATAGCTAATTCAAGACATTTCAATACACACATTACAAGCAATACTTCAAGCAAATAACAATTCACGAGGTCGATTCAATTCACGAGGTCGATTCGATAGGTCAATTCAATGCACAACTAGACACTTCACTTTACTTGAGAAACATTTAACACATAACACATAACTATATCACATAGGTGCATACTTTCAAGTCAAGACACACAATCTCACATACAAGCATACACTTTCAAGACACACTTAACAAGCACACATTCAAGGGTCACTACCCACCAGACCGAGGACCCTAACCCGGCTTATGAGCTAGACAAGCTCTGATACCACCTGTAACACCCCAATCCCTCTCGAGACCGGAGGTTCTATCAATCGATCTAATCACAACCCAAACCAAACCCCGGCATAATTTTCAGGGAAAACGGACGGAGTCTCCCCTGTTTCTAGGCGAAATGTAAAACCTGCGACAGCATATAAGTGGACCAACACCGTGTCCAACCATACAAACTACCTCAAGGCCATCCGAGCCTCGGTTCTCAATAATTAAACTCAGCAAGTATACATATATTTCCAATTTAAAAGCTAACCTATCTCTTTTCATTTTTGACAAGTACATTCAAACTAGACAATTAAACCATACTAAGCTACTGCATAAAATAAACTATCATGCCATTCTAATTCTTTTCCTTGGGACATTACAAATATGCATTGAAGTTAAGCTATGCTAACTGATTACATAACTAGCTTATCGATTTACCTCAACTATTTAGCTAATTTAGATTACATTTCTTTTAACAATAAATACATACAACATATGAAAGCATATATCTTTACAACTTCGACACTCAAGCCACATAGGCACGCAAGACAACTCTTCAGGCACGAACTTTCATGAAATCACGAACTTTCCAGCTAACATGACATTTCCTGAAATGTGGTGGTGAGGAGTGAGTATTCACAACACGTATACTCAGTGAGGGCGTGACATATATCGAGTTGGAGAGAAAGAAAGTCGTGCAATGCAAATAGACACAGCTAAGCAATAAAATCAATAAGAAAGCATTCAATACAAACGAAAATATATTAAACATTCAAGAAAGCATTAACACAACCATTCAAAGCTATACCACACTCTAAAGGCTATGGTTCACTCTTACGAGCAATATACCATTTCACGAGCGATACATCAATCTCGAGCTTGATGTTGACAACGATGACAATAAGCGTGCAACCACCTTATAACACCAGTTTGGAATACCCCGGGAGTAACCATCAATTCTACGACCCAAATCTCCCTGGGAGGCAACCCAAGCGAGAAAAGGGAATAGCCACGGAGCTAGAGCAACCAACACTGGCAACCCGAGGCTACCCAGAGAGGCCCATCACTCACGCGCTGGACACTATGCAATGCAAGACTCGATACAAGGCGATAAACGAGCGATAGCACAACAACACATATAGAGGAGATAACCGAGATATCAAGCATTATTCAACAATTGTTAAACATTTCAATCAATAATCAACTCTAACAAGCGTAATAAGCATTAACAAGCATTTACAATCAAACAAGCAACAAGAACAACACCAACTAACATTATCAAGCAATAACAAGTATTCTATAGGCATTATAAGCATTCTATAGGCAATATACTATGAAAACACACAAAATCCCAAAAATGACCCCAACTTTCAAACGCTACTACTTTCAAACGAGCCACGAGCTTTGGAAACCGACTTCAACTACAACTATACTAACCAAACACCCAACCAATGCCATAATCGCACCAAAAGTGCTTCCATGGCCTCCCGAAACAATGCCATCACGCAAAACGAAAAAACACTAAACTCGAACTAAACGACCCCGACTTTCACCAAGGCATTTTTCTCATTTTTTCCATTACGCAACCTAAACAAACCATGCATTTAGACATTCTAGCATACCTAGCACCTTTTCACATCAACAGAAAGCATAACAGCGCAACTTCATCGAAACGGGGGTTTACTATTCACTATTTACTATTCATTACACAATTTATATTTCAAATTCGATATTCAACCGCAGAAAATGTTAAAAAGCTATAAATACACGTTCTACAATTGCTAGAGAACATTCTTTAAGCAATGAAATAGACAAAATAACAACCTACGGTTAAATCACAAAAATTAAAGTTTATGTTCAACATTTTCAAATGCGCAAATAACGATGAAACCCTCACCTTAGATGCTCCTAGACGCTAGGAAAACCACGCTGGATGCCTCGGAAACCACCCCGCACAAGCTCTCGCGAAGAAATTGAAGTTTGAAGTTGAAATGTTTTTTTTTCCCTTTTTCTTCCATGGTTTCAGCCATGGCCTTCTTTATTTCCTGATTTTGCTCTTTTGTTTCGTATTTCATACTTAAATAAAAGATGACAAATGGTCAAAGCTTCGGTCAACCCGCTAAACCAAAACAGCTATGCGCGACCTTACAAAAACGGCTATAACTTCTTCTAGAAAACTCCAATTCACGAACGGTTTGAAGCCTCAGAAACTAGACTCATAGAGCTTTCCAACCATATATAATTTGCTACCTAACTCTTCCCCAATTGGTTCAGATTTAATTCCGAAGTTGACCCAAAATTTGACTAACTTAACATTGCATTTTTTTATTTCTAATCCCAAGTTTGCCCTTTATTAAACATTTCAAAAATTTTCACCTTGTCCTAGTTGGTCATTGTAGATGAAAAGTCAACTAGTTAGGTCAAAGAAGGTGAAAGGTCAAAAAATGCAATTTAAATGAACTTTAAATGCTATTAAATATATGCCAGGTTTGGGGTATCACAGTTAAGCCCATTGGGCCTTTTGAATGGGCCATCTCTCTAGGCTGGGACTGTGAACAGTTAACACGTAAAGAAATTATGCCCTCAACATGACGGCTGCGATCATACCAGTACTCATGCATCGCATCCCATCAGAACTCCAAAGTTAAGCGTGCTTGGGCGAGAGTAGTACTAGGATGGGTGACCCCCTGGGAAGTCCTCATGATGCACCCCCTTTTCAATTTTTTTTGCCCTGGTTAGGGTTGCCAAGATACTTTATCCACTATATCTCTATTACTGAATCCCACGGAACATTGGGCAAGACAACTTTGTTTCACGTAGAGGCTGGGCCCGCAAACCAAGGGCATAGGGTTTGTGACTAGGTCTCCGTCGCTTTGGTGCCCATAACTTTTGATCCGTAAGGAGTTACGCGGCGCACAACATACCGTTGCAAAGCTCTCTAAGAGCTCTACGACGAGGGCAGCCAGTATGCTCGCTGTGCCCCTTTTTAGAGCCCAAAATCAAACGTTTTCATCAGTTTCTGCCAACTTTTCTTCTTTTACTCTGTTTTTCAGTCCCCGATCGTACGTCGTGAACTGTTAAAAGGACGACAACCTGACTCGCGGGACATCAGAGGGCCCTACAACGAGTCGATATCACGTCTTGTATGCATGCTGCGTTGTTGAAGCGGATGGGTTGTCGTTAAGCCCATTGGGCCTTTTGAATAGGCCATCTCTCTTGGTTGGGACTGTGAACAGTTAACACGTAAAGAAATTGTGCCCTCAACATGACGGGTGCGATCAAACCAGCACTAACGCACCGGATCCCATCAGAACTCCGAAGTTAAGCGTGCTTGGGAGAGAGTAGTACTAGGATGAGTGACCCCCTGGGAAGTCCTCGTGTTGCACCCCCTATTCAATTTTTTTTGCCCTGGTTAGGGTTGCCAAGATACTTTATCCACCAAATCTCTATTACTGAATCCCACGGAACATTGGGCAAGACAACTTCACTTCAAGTAGAGGCTGGGCCCGTAAACCGAGGGCGTAGGGTTTGTGACCAGGTCTCCGTCGCTCCGGTGCCTATAACTTTTGATCCGTAAGGAGTTACGTGGCGTACAGCATACCGTTACAAAGCTCTCTGAAAGCTCTACGACGGGGGCAGCCAATCTTGCTCGATGTGCCCATTTTTGGAGCCCAAAATTGAACGTTTTCATCAATTTTAGGCTACTTTTCTTCTTTTTCTCTATTTTTCCGTCCCAGATCATACGTCTTGAACTGTTAAAAGGACAACAACCTGACTCGCGGGACATCAGAGGGCCCTACAACTTGTCGATATCGTGGCTTGCGAGGATGCTGCGTTGTTGAAGCTGATGGGTTGTCGTTAAGCCCATTGGGCCTTTTGAATGGGCCATCTCTCTAGGCTGGGACTGTGAACCATTAACACCTAGGAATTGTGCCTTCTACATGACGCGTGCGATCATACCAGCACTAATGCACCGGATCCCATCAGAACTTCGAAGTTAAGCGTGCTTGGGCGAGAGTAGTACTAGGATGGGTGACCCCCTGGGAAGTCCTCGTGTTGCACCCCCTTTTCAATTTTTTTTGCCCTGGTTAGGGTTGCCAAGATACTTTATCGACCAAATCTATATTACTGAATCCCACAGAACATTGGGCAAGACAACTTCGTTTCACGTATAGGCTGGGCCCGCAAACCGAGGGCATAGGGTTTGGGACCAGGTCCCCGTCGCTCCGGTGCCTATAACTTTTGATCCGTAAGGAGTTACGTGGCGCACAGCATACCGTTGCAAAGCTCTCTCAGAGCTCTACGACAGGCGTATCCAGTATGCTCGCTGTGCCCTTTTTGGAGCCCAAAATCGAACGTGTTCATCAGTTTCAGGCCACTTTTCTTCTTTTGCTCTGTTTTTCAGTCCCGAATCGTACGTCGTGAACTGTTAAAAGGACGACAATCTGACTCGTGGGACATCAGAGGTCCCTACAACGTGCCGATATCACGTCTTGCAAGCATGCTGCGTTGTTGTAGCGGATGGGTAGTCGTTAAGCCCATTGGGCCTTTTGAATGGGCCATCTCTCTAGGCTGGGACTGTGAACCATTAACACCTAGGAATCGTGCCTTGTACATGACGCGTGCGCTCATACCAGTACTAATGCACCGGATCCCATCAGAACTCCGAAGTTAAGCGTGCTTGGGCGAGAGTAGTACTAGGATGGGTGACCCCCTGGGAAGTTCTCGTGTTGCACCCCCTTTTCAATTTTTTTTGCCCTAGTTAGGGTAGCCAAGATACTTTATCCACCAAATCTCTATTACTGAATCCCATGCAACATTGGGCAAGACAACTTCGCTTCACGTAGAGGCAGGGCCCGCAAATCGAGGGCGTAGGGTTTGTGACCAGGTCTCCGTCGCTCCGGTGCCCATAACTTTTGATCCGTAAGGAGTTACGCTGTGCACAACATAAAGTTGCAAAGCTCTCTGAGAGCTCTACGACCGGGGCAGCAAACATGCTCGCTGTGCCCATTTTTAGAGCCCAAAATTGAACGTTTTCATCAGTTTCAGGCCATTTTTATTCTTTTGTTCTGTTTTTCCGTCCCGGACCGTACGTCGTGAACTGTTAAAAGGACGAGAACCTGACTCGCGGGACATCAGAGGGCCCTACAACTTGTTGATATCACGTCTTGCATGCATGCTGCGTTGTTGAAGCGGATGGGTTGTCGTTAAGCCCATTGGGCCTTTTGAATGGGCCATCTCTCTAGGCTGGGACTGTGAACAGTTAACACGTAAAGAAATTGTGCCCTCAACATGACGGGTGCGATCAAACCAGCACTAACGCACCGGATCCCATTAGAACTCCGAAGTTAAGCGTGCTTGGGAGAGAGTAGTACTAGGATGAGTGACCCCCTGGGAAGTCCTCATGTTGCACCCCCATTTCAATTTTTTTTGCCCTGGTTAGGGTTGCCAAGATACTTTATCCACCAAATCTCTATTACTGAATCCCACGGAACATTGGGCAAGACAACTTCACTTCAAGTAGAGGCTGGGCCCGTAATCCGAGGGCGTAGGGTTTGTGACCAGGTCTCCGTCACTCCGGTGCCTATAACTTTTGATCCGTAAGGAGTTACGCGGTGCACAGCATACCGTTGCAAAGCTCTCTAAAAGCTCTACGACGGGGGTAGCCAATCTTGCTCGCTGTGCCCATTTTTGGAGCCCAAAATTGAACGTTTTCATCAATTTTAGGCTACTTTTCTTCTTTTGCTCTATTTTTCCGTCCCAGATCATACGTCGTGAACTGTTAAAAGGACAACAACCTAACTCGCGGGACATCAGAGGGCCCTACAACGTGTCGATATCGCGGCTTGCGAGGATTCTGCATTGTTGAAGCTGATGGGTTGTCGTTAAGCCCATTGGGCCTTTTGAATGGGCCATCTCTCTAGGCTAGGACTGTGAACCATTAACACCTAGGAATTGTGCCCTCAACATGACGGGTGCGATCATACCAGCACTAATGCACCGGATTCCATCAGAACTTCGAAGTTAAGCGTGCTTGGGCGAGAGTAGTACTAGGATGGGTGACACCGTGGGAAGTCCTCGTGTTGCACCCCCTTTTCAATTTTTTTTGCCCTGGTTAGGGTCGCCAAGATACTTTATCGACCAAATCTCTATTACTGAATCCCACGGAACATTAGGCAAGACAACTTCGTTTCACGTAGAGGCTGGGCCCGCAAACCGAGGGCATAGGGTTTGTTACCAAGTCTCCGTCACTCCGGTGCCTATAACTTTTGATCCGTAAGGAGTTACGTGGCGCACAGCATACCGTTAGAAAGCTCTGTCAGAGATGTATGGCAAGCGTTGCCAATATGCTCGCTGTGCCCCTTTTTGGAGCCCAAAATCGAACGTTTTCATCAGTTTCAGGCCACTTTTCTTCTTTTGCTCTATTTTTCAGTCTCGGATCGTACGTCGTGAACTGTTAAAAGGACGACAATCTGACTCGTGGGACATCAGAGGGCCCTACAATGTGTTGATATCACGTATTGCATGCATGCTGCGTTGTTGAAGCGGATGGGTAGTCGTTAAGCCCATTGGGCCTTTTGAATGGGCCAAATCTCTAGGCTAGGACTGTGAACAGTTAACACGTAAAGAAATTGTGCCCTCAACATGATGGGTGCGATCATACCAGCACTAAGGCACCGGATCCCATCAGAACTCCGAAGTTAAGCGTGCTTGGGCAAGAGTAGTACTAGGATGGGTGACCCCTTGGGAAGTTCTCATGTTGCACCCCATTTTCAATTTTTTTTGCCCTGGTTAGGGTTGCCAAGATACTTTATCCACCAAATCTCTATTACTGAATCCCACGCAACATTGGGCAAGACAACTTCGCTTCACGTAGAGGCTTGGCCCCCAAACCGAGGGCGTAGGGTTTGTGACCAGGTCTCCGTCGCTCCGGTGCCAATAACTTTTGATCCGTAAGGAGTTACGCAGTGCACAACATACCGATGCAAAGCTATCTGAGAGCTCTACGACCGGGGCAGCCAACATGCTCGCTGTGCCCATTTTTGGAGCCCAAAATCGAACGTTTTCATCAGATTCAGGCCATTTTTATTCTTTTGTTCTGTTTTTCCGTCCCGGACCGTATGTCGTGAACTGTTAAAAGGACGACAACCTGACTAGCGGGACATCAGAGGGCCCTACAACGTGTCGATATCACGTCTTGCAAGCAAGCTGCGTTGTTGAA
This sequence comes from Ehretia macrophylla, assembly GCA_037974665.1. Classification (NCBI taxonomy): domain Eukaryota; kingdom Viridiplantae; phylum Streptophyta; class Magnoliopsida; order Boraginales; family Ehretiaceae; genus Ehretia; species Ehretia macrophylla. The sequence goes on from CM075780.1 coordinate 4,648,362, forward strand.
GTGGATGGGTTGTCGTTAAGCCCATTGGGCCTTTTGAATGGGCCATCTCTCTAGGCTGGGACTGTGAACAGTTAACACGTAAAGAAATCGTGCCCTCAACTTGACGGGTGCGATCATACCAGCACTCATGCACCGGATCCCATCAGAACTCTGAAGTAAAGCGTGCTTCGGCGAGAGTAGTACTAGGATGGGTGATCCCCTGGGAAGTCCTCGTGTTGCACCCTCTTTTCAATTTTTTTTGCCCAGGTCAGGGTTGCCAAGATACTTTATCCACCAAATCTCTATTACTGAATCCCACGGAACATTGGGCAAGAAAATTTCACTTCACGTAGAGGCTGGGCTCGTAAACCGAGGGCGTAGGTTTTGTGACCAAGCCTCTATCGCTCCGGTGCCTATAACTTTTGATCCGTAAGGAGTTACGCGGCGCACAACATACTGTTGCTAAGCTCTCTGAGAGCTCTACGATAGGGGCAGCCAGGTTGCTCGTTGTGCCCATTTTTGGAGCCCAAAATCGAACGTTTTCATCATTTTCAGGCTACTTTTCTTCTATTGCACTGTTTTTCCGTCCCGGATCAGACGTCGTGAACTGTTAAAATGACGAAAACCTGACTCACAGGACATCAGAGGGCCCTACAACGTGTCGATATCACGTCTTGCGTGGATGCTTCGTTGTTGAAGCTTATGGGTTGTCGTTAAGCCCATTGGGCCTTTTGAATGGGCCATCTCTCTAGGCTGGGACTGTGAACCGTTAACACATATAGGAATTGTGCCCTCAACATGACGTGTGAGATCATACCAGCACTAATGCACCGGATCCCATCAGAACTTTGAAGTTAAGCGTGCTTGGGCGAGAGTAGTACTAGGATGGGTGACCCCCTGGGAAGTCCTCGTGTTGCACCCCCTTTTCAATTTTTTTTTGCCCTGGTTAGGGTTGCCAAGATACTTTATCCACCAAATCTCTATTACTAAATCCCACAGAACATTGGGCAAGACAACTTTGTTTCACGTAGAGGCTGGGCTCCCAAACCGAGGGCATAGGGTTTGTGACCAGGTCTCCGTCGCTCCGGTGCCCATAACTTTTGATCCGTAAGGAGTTACGCGGCGCACAGCATACCGTTGCAAAGCTCTCTAAGAGCTCTACGACGGGGGCAGCCAGCATACTCGCTGTGCCCGTTTTGGGAGCCCAAAATCGAACGTTTTCATCATTTTCAAGCCACTTTCTTCTTTTGCTCTATTTTTCTGTCCCGGATCGTAAGTCGTGAACTGTTAAAAGGATGACAACCTGACTCGCGGGACATCAGAGGGCCTTACAACGTGTCGATATCACGTCTTGCAAGCATGCTGCGTTGTTGAAGCTGATGGGTTGTCGTTAAGCCCATTGGGCCTTTTGAATGGGCCATCTCTCTAGGCTGGGACTGTGAACAATTAACATGTAAAGAAATTGTACCCTTAACATGACTGGTGCGATCATACCAGCATTAATGCACTGGATCCCATCAGAACTCTAAAGTTCAGCGTGCTTGGGAGAGAGTAGTACTAGGATGGGTGACCCCCTGGGAAGTCCTCGTGTTGCACCCCCTTTTCAATTTTTTTTGCCCTGGTTAGGGTTGCGAAGATACTTTATCCACCAAATCTTTATTACTGAATCCCATGGAACATTGGGCAGGACAACTTCGCTTCACGTAGAGCCTGGGCCCACAAACCGAGGGTGTAGGGTTTGTGACCAGGTCTCCGTCGCTTCGGTGCCCATAACTTTTGATCCGTAAAGAGTTACGCGGCGCACAACATACCGTTGTGTAGCTCTCTGAGAGCTCTACGACTGGCGCAGCCGGCATGCTCGTTGTGCCCGTTTTTGGAGCCCAAAATCGAACGTTTTCATTAGTTTCAGGCCATTTTTCTTCTTTTGCTCTGTTTTTTCGTCCCGGATCGTACGTCGTGAACTGTTAAAAGGACGACAACCTGACTCGCGGGACATAAGAGGTCCCTACAAATTGTCGATATCACGTCTTGCAAGCATGCTACGTTGTTGAAGCGTATGGGTCGTCGTTAAGCCCATTGGGCATTTTGAATGGGCCATCTCTCTAGACTGGGACTGTGAAAAGTTAACACGTAAAGAAATTGTGCCCTCAACATGACGGGTGCGATCATACCAGTACTCATGCACCGGATCCCATCAGAACTCTGAAGTTAAGCGTGCTTGGGCGAGAGTAGTACTAGGATGGGTGACCCCTTGGGAAGTCCTCGTTTGGCACCACCTTTTCAATTTTTTTTGCCCTGGTTTGGGTTGCCAAGATACTTTATCCACCCTATCTCTATTACAAAATCCCACGCAACATTGGGCAAGACAACTTCGCTTCACGTAGAGACTGGGCCCGCAAACTGAGGGCGTAGGGTTTGTGACCAGGTCTCCGTCGCTGCGGTGCCGATAACTTTTGATCCGTCAGGAGTTACGCGACGCACAACATACCATTGCAAAGCTCTTTGAGAGCTCTATGACGGGAGCAGCCAGCTTGCTCGTTGTGCCCATTTTTGGAGCCCAAAATTGAATGTTTTCATCAGTTTCAGGCCACTTTTCTTCTTTTGCTCTGTTTTTCCGTCCCGGATCATACGTCGTGAACTGTTAAAAGGATGACAACCTGACTCATGGGACATCAGAGGGCCCTACAACGCGTCGACATCACGTCTTGCAAGCATGCTGCGTCGTTGAGGCAGATGGGTTGTCGTTAAGACCATTGGGCCGTTTGAATGGGCCATCTCTCTAGGTTGGGACTGTGAACAGTTAACACGTAAAGAAATTGTGCCCTCAACATGACGGGTGCGATCATACCCGTACTAATGCACCGGATCCCATCAGAACACCGAAGTTAAGCGTGCTTGGGCGAGAGTAGTACTAGGATGGGTGACCCCTTGGGAAGTCCTCGTGTTGCACCCTCTTTTAAATTTTTTTTGCCCTGGTTAGGGTTGCCAAGACACTTTATCCACCAAATCTCTATTACTGAATCCCACGGAACATTGGGCAAGAAAACTTCGCTTCACGTAGAGGCTGGGGCCGTAAACCGAGGGCGTAGGGTTTGTGACCAGGTCTCCATCGCTCCGGTGCCTATAACTTTTGATCCGTAAGGAGTTACGCAGCGCACAACATACCGTTGCAAAGCTCTTTGAGAGCTCTACCACGGGGGAGCCCAAAATCGAACGTTTTCATCATTTTCAGGCTACTTTTCTTCTTTTGCTTTGTTTTTCCGTCCCGGATCATACGTCGTGAACTGTTAAAAGGACGACAACCTGACTCATGGGACATCAGAGGGCCCTACAACGTGTCGATATCACGTCTTGTGAGGATGCTGCGTTGTTGAAGCTTATGGGTTGTCGTTAAGCCCATTAGGCCTTTTGAATAGGCCATCTCCCTATGCTGGGACTGTGAACCGTTAACACATATAGGAATTGTGTCCTCAACATGACGGGTGCGATCATACCAGCACTAATTCACCGGATCCCATCAGAACATCGAAGTTAAGCGTGCTTGGGCGAGAGTAGTACAAGGATGGGTGACCCCTTGGGAAGTCCTCGTGTTGCACCCCCTTTTAAATTTTTTTTGCCCTGGTTAGGGTTGCCAAGATACTTTATCCACCAAATTTCTATTACTGAATCCCACGGAACATTGGGCAAGAAAACTTCGCTACACGTAGAGGCTGGGCCCGTAAACCGAGGGCGTAGGGTTTGTGACCAAGTCTCCGTCGCTCCGGTGCCTATAACTTTTGATTCGTAAGTAGTTACGTGGCGTACAACATACTGTTGTAAAGCTCTGTGAGAGCTCTACGATGGGGGTAGCCAGCATGCTCACTGTGCCCGATTTTGGAGCCCAAAATCGAACGTTTTCATCAGTTTCAGGCCACTTTTCTTCTTTTGCTCTGTCTTTCCATCCTGGATCGTACATCGTGAACTGTTAAAAGGACGACAACCTGACTCGCGGGACATCAGAGGGCCCTACAACGTGTCGAAGCTTATGGGTTGTCGTTAAGCCCATTGGGCCTTTTGAATGGGCCATCTCTCTAGGCTGGGACTGTGAACCATTAACACCTAGGAATTGTGCCTTCTACATGACGCATGCGATCATACCAGTACTAATGCACCGGATCCCATCAGAACTCCGAAGTTAAGCGTGCTTGGGCGAGAGTAGAACTAGGATGGGTGACCCCCTGGGAAGTTCTCGTGTTGCACCCCCTTTTCAATTTTTTTTGCCCTAGTTAGGGTTGCCAAGATACTTTATCCACCAAATCTCTATTACTGAATCCCATGCAACATTGGGCAAGACAACTTCGCTTCACGTAGAGGCAGGGCCCGCAAACCGAGGGCGTAGGGTTTGTGACCAGGTCTCCGTCGCTCCGGTGCCTATAACTTTTGATCCGTAAGGAGTTACGCTGTGCACAACATAAAGTTGCAAAGCTCTCTGAGAGCTCTACGACCGGGGCAGCAAACATGCTCGCTGTGCCCATTTTTGGAGCCCAAAATAGAACGTTTTCATCAGTTTCAGGCCATTTTTATTCTTTTGTTCTGTTTTTCCGTCCCGGACCGTACGTCGTGAACTGTTAAAAGGACGAGAACCTGACTCGCGGGACATCAGAGGGCCCTACAACGTGTCGATATTGCGGCTTGCGAGGATGCTGCATTGTTGAAGCTGATGGGTTATCGTTAAGCCCATTGGGCCTTTTGAATGGGCCATCTCTCTAGGCTGGGACTGTGAACTATTAACACCTAGGAATTGTGGACTCAACATGACGGGTGCGATCGTACCAGCACTAATGCACCGGATTCCATCAGAACTTCGAAGTTAAGCGTGCTTGGGCGAGAGTAGTACTAGGATGGGTGACACCGTGGGAAGTCCTCGTGTTGCACCCCCTTTTCAATTTTTTTTGCCCTGGTTAGGGTCGCCAAGATACTTTATCGACCAAATCTCTATTACTGAATCCCACGGAACATTAGGCAAGACAACTTCGTTTCACGTAGAGGCTGGGCCCGCAAACCGAGGGCATAGGGTTTGTTACCAAGTCTCCGTCACTCCGGTGCCTATAACTTTTGATCCGTAAGGAGTTACGTGGCGCACAGCATACCGTTAGAAAGCTCTCTCAGAGCTGTATGGCAAGCGTTGCCAGTATGCTCGCTGTGCCCCTTTTTGGAGCCCAAAATCGAACGTTTTCATCAGTTTTAGGCCACTTTTCTTCTTTTGCTCTGTTTTTTAGTCTCGGATCGTACGTCGTGAACTGTTAAAAGGACGACAATCTGACTCATGGGACATCAGAGGGCCCTACAATGTGTTGATATCACGTCTTGCAAGCATGCTGCGTTGTTGAAGCGGATGGGTAGTCGTTAAGCCCATTGGGCCTTTTGAATGGGCCAAATCTCTAGGCTAGGACTGTGAACAGTTAACACGTAAAGAAATTGTGCCCTCAACATGATGGGTGCGATCATACCAGCACTAACGCACCGGATCCCATCAGAACTCCGAAGTTAAGCGTGCTTGGGCAAGAGTAGTACTAGGATGGGTGGCCCCTTGGGAAGTTCTCATGTTGCACCCCCTTTTCAATTTTTTTTGCCCTGGTTAGGGTTGCCAAGATACTTTATCCACCAAATCTCTATTACTGAATCCCACGCAACATTGGGCAAGACAACTTCGCTTCACGTAGAGGCTTGGCCCCCAAACCGAGGGCGTAGGGTTTGTGACCAGGTCTCCGTCGCTCCGGTGCCAATAACTTTTGATCCGTAAGGAGTTACGCAGTGCACAACATACCGTTGCAAAGCTATCTGAGAGCTCTACGACTGGGGCAGCCAACATGCTCGCTGTGCCCATTTTTGGAGCCCAAAATTGAACATTTTCATCAGTTTCAGGCCATTTTTATTCTTTTGTTCTGTTTTTCCGTCCCGGACCGTATGTCGTGAACTGTTAAAAGGACGACAACCTGACTAGCGGGACATCAGAGGGCCCTACAACGTGTCGATATCACGTCTTGCAAGCAAGCTGCGTTGTTGAAGTGGATGGGTTGTCGTTAAGCCCATTGGGCCTTTTGAATGGGCCATCTCTCTAGGCTGGGACTGTGAACAGTTAACACGTAAAGAAATTGTGCCCTCAACTTGACGGGTGTGATCATACAAGCACTCATGCACCGGATCCCATCAAAACTCCGAAGTAAAGCGTGCTTCGGCGAGAGTAGTACTAGGATGGGTGATCCCCTAGGAAGTCCTCGTGTTGCACCCCCTTTTCAATTTTTTTTGCCCAGGTCAGGGTTGCCAAGATACTTTATCCACCAAATCTCTATTACTGAATCCCACGGAACATTGGGCAAGACAACTTCACTTCACGTAGAGGCTGGGCTCGTAAACCGAGGGCGTAGGTTTTGTGACCAAGCCTCTGTCGCTCCGGTGCCTATAACTTTTGATCCGTAAGGAGTTACGCGGCGCACAACAAACCGTTGCTAAGCTCTCTGAGAGCTCTACGATAGGGGCAGCCCGCTTGCTCGTTGTGCCCATTTTTGGAGCCCAAAATCGAACGTTTTCATCATTTTCAGGCTACTTTTCTTCTATTGCTCTGTTTTTCCGTCCCGGATCAGACGTCGTGAACTGTTAAAATGACGAAAACCTGACTCACGGGACATCAGAGGGCCCTACAACGTGTCGATATCACGTCTTGCGTGGATGCTTCGTTGTTGAAGCTTATGGGTTGTCGTTAAGCCCATTGGGCCTTTTGAATGGGCCATCTCTCTAGGCTGAGACTGTGAACCGTTAACACATATAGGAATTGTGCCCTCAACATGACGGGTGAGATCATACCAGCACTAATGCACCGGATCCCATCAGAACTTTGAAGTTAAGCGTGCTTGGGCGAGAGTAGTACTAGGATGGGTGACCCCCTGGGAAGTCCTCGTGTTGCACCCCCTTTTCAATTTTTTTTTGCCCTGGTTAGGGTTGCCATGATACTTTATCCACCAAATCTCTATTACTGCATCCCACAGAACATTGGGCAAGACAACTTTGTTTCACGTAGAGGCTAGGCTCCCAAACCGAGGGCATAGGGTTTGTGACTAGGTCTCCGTCGCTCCGGTGCCCATAACTTTTGATCCGTAAGGAGTTACGCGGCGCACAGCATACCGTTGCAAAGCTCTCTAAGAGCTCTACGACGGGGGCAGCCAGCATACTCACTGTGCCTGTTTTGGGAGCCCAAAATCGAACGTTTTCATCATTTTCAGGCCACTTTCTTCTTTTGCTCTATTTTTCTGTCCCGGATCGTAAGTCGTGAACTGTTAAAAGGATGACAACCTGACTCGCGGGACATCAGAGGGCCTTACAACGTGTCGATATCACGTCTTGCAAGCATGCTGCGTTGTTGAAGCTGATGGGTTGTCGTTAAGCCCATTGGGCCTTTTGAATGGGCCATCTCTCTAGGCTGGGACTGTGAACAATTAACATGTAAAGAAATTGTGCCCTCAACATGACGGGTGCGATCATACCAGCATTAATGCACCGGATCCCATCAGAACTTTGAAGTTCAGCGTGCTTGGGAGAGAGTAGTACTAGGATGGGTGACCCCCTGGGAAGTCCTCGTGTTGCACCCCCTTTTCAATTTTTTTTGCCCTGGTTAGGGTTGCGAAGATACTTTATCCACCAAATCCTTATTACTGAATCCCATGGAAAATATGGCAAGACAACTTCGCTTCACGTAGAAGCTGGGCCCACAAACCGAGGGTGTAGGGTTTGTGACCAGGTCTCCGTCGCTTCGGTGCCCATAATTTGGATCCGTAAGGAGTTACGCGGCGCACAACATACCGTTGCATAGCTCTCTGAGAGCTCTACGACTGGCGCAGCCGGCATGCTCGTTGTGCCCGTTTTTGGAGCCCAAAATCGAACGTTTTCATTAGTTTCAGGCCATTTTTCTTCTTTTACTCTATTTTTTCGTCCCGGATCGTACGTCGTGAACTGTTAAAAGGACGACAACCTGACTCGCGGGACATAAGACGGCCCTACAACTTGTCGATATCACGTCTTGCAAGCATGCTACGTTGTTGAAGCATATGGGTCGTCGTTAAGCCCATTGGGCATTTTGAATGGGCCATCTCTCTAGACTGGGACTGTGAAAAGTTAACACGTAAAGAAATTGTGCCCTCAACATGACGGGTGCGATCATACCAGTACTCATGCACCGGATCCCATCAGAACTCTGAAGTTAAGCGTGCTTGGGCGAGAGTAGTACTAGGATGGGTGACCCCTTGGGAAGTCCTCGTTTGGCACCACCTTTTCAATTTTTTTTGCCCTGGTTTGGGTTGCCAAGATACTTTATCCACCCTATCTCTATTACAAAATCCCACGCAACATTGGGCAAGACAACTTCGCTTCACGTAGAGACTGGGCCCGCAAAGTGAGGGCGTAGGGTTTGTGACCAGGTCTCCGTCGCTCCGGTGCCGATAACTTTTGATCCGTAAGGAGTTACGCGACGTACAACATACCAATGCAAAGCTCTTTGAGAGCTCTATGACGGAAGCAGCCAGCTTGCTCATTGTGCCCATTTTTGGAGCCCAAAATCGAATGTTTTCATCAGTTTCAGGCCACTTTTCTTCTTTTGCTCTGTTTTTCCGTCCCGGATCATACGTCGTGAATTGTTAAAAGGACGACAACCTGACTCATGGGACATCAGAGGGCCCTACAACGCGTCAACATCACGTCTTGCAAGCATGCTGCGTCGTTGAAGCAGATGGGTTGTCGTTAAGACCATTGGGCCATTTGAATGGGCCATCTCTCTAGGTTGGGACTGTGAACAGTTAACACGTAAAGAAATTGTGCCCTCAACATGACGGGTGCGATAATACCCGTACTAATGCACCGGATCCCATCAGAACACCGAAGTTAAGCGTGCTTGGGCGAGAGTAGTACTAGGATGGGTGACCCCTTGGGAAGTCCTCGTGTTGCACCCTCTTTTAAATTTTTTTTGCCCTGGTTAGGGTTGCCAAGACACTTTATCCACCAAATCTCTATTACTGAATCCCACGGAACATTGGGCAAGAAAACTTCGCTTCACGTAGAGGCTGGGGCCGTAAACCGAGGGCGTAGGGTTTGTGACCAGGTCTCCATCGCTCCGGTGCCTATAACTTTTGATCCGTAAGGAGTTACGCAGCGCACAACATACCGTTGCAAAGCTCTTTGAGAGCTCTACCACGGGGGAGCCCAAAATCGAACGTTTTCATCATTTTCAGGCTACTTTTCTTCTTTTGCTCTGTTTTTCTGTCCCGGATCATACGTCGTGAACTGTTAAAAGGACGACAACCTGACTCGTGGGACATCAGAGGGCCCTACAACGTGTCGATATCACGTCTTGTGAGGATGTTGCGTTGTTGAAGCTTATGGGTTGTCGTTAAGCCCATTAGGCCTTTTGAATGGGCCATCTCCCTATGCTGGGACTGTGAACCGTTAACACATATAGGAATTGTGTCCTCAACATGACGGGTGCGATCATACCAGCACTAATTCACCGGATCCCATCAGAACATCGAAGTTAAGCGTGCTTGGACGAGAGTAGTACAAGGATGGGTGACCCCTTGGGAAGTCCTCGTGTTGCACCCCCTTTTAAATTTTTTTTGCCCTGGTTAGGGTTGCCAAGATACTTTATCCGCCAAATCTCTATTACTGAATCCCACGGAACATTGGGCAAGAAAACTTCGCTACATGTAGAGGCTGGGCCCGTAAACCGAGGGCGTAGGGTTTGTGACCAAGTCTCGGTCGCTCCGGTGCCTATAACTTTTGATTCGTAAGTAGTTACGCGGCGCACAACATACTGTTGCAAAGCTCTCTGAGAGCTCTACGGCGGGGGCAGCCAGCATGCTCGCTTTTGCCCGATTTTATAGCCCAAAATCGAACGTTTTCATCAGTTTCAGGCCACTTTTCCTCTTTTGCTCTGTCTTTCCATCCCGGATCGTACATCGTGAACTGTTAAAAGGATGACAACTTGACTCGCGGGGCATCAGAGGGCCCTACAACGTGTCGATATCATGTCTTGCGTGGATTCTTCGTTGTTGAAGCTTATGGGTTGTCGTTAAGCCCATTGGGCCTTTTGAATGGGCCATCTCTCTAGGCTGGGACTGTGAACCATTAACACCTAGGAATTGTGCCTTCTACATGATGCGTGCGCTCATACCAGTACTAATGCACCGGATCCCATCAAAACTCCGAAGTTAAGCGTGCTTGGGCGAGAGTAGTACTAGGATGGGTGACCCCCTGGGAAGTTCTCGTGTTGCACCCCCTTTTCAATTTTTTTTGCCCTAGTTAAGGTTGCCAAGATACTTTATCCACCAAATCTCTATTACTGAATCCCATGCAACATTGGGCAAGACAACTTCGCTTCACGTAGAGGCAGGGCCCGCAAACCGAGGGCGTAGGGTTTGTGACCAGGTCTCCGTCGCTCCGGTGCCCATAACTTTTGATCCGTAAGGAGTTACGCTGTGCACAACATAAAGTTGCAAAGCTCTCTGAGAGCTCTACGACCGGGGCAGCAAACATGCTCGCTGTGCCCATTTTTGGAGCCCAAAATTGAACGTTTTCATCAGTTTCAGGCCATTTTTATTCTTTTGTTCTGTTTTTCTGTCCCGGACCGTACGTCGTGAACTGTTAAAAGGACGAGAACCTGACTCGCGGGACATCAGAGGGCCCTACAACTTGTCGATATCACGTCTTGCATGCATGCTGTGTTGTTGAAGCGGATGGGTTGTCGTTAAGCCCATTGGGCCTTTTGAATGGGCCATCTCTCTAGGCTGGGACTGTGAACACTTAACACGTAAAGAAATTGTGCCCTCAACATGACGGGTGCGATCAAACCAGCACTAACGCACCGGATCCCATTAGAACTCCGAAGTTAAGCGTGCTTGGGAGAGAGTAGTACTAGGATGAGTGACCCCCTGGGAAGTCCTCATGTTGCACCCCCATTTCAATTTTTTTTGCCCTGGTTAGGGTTGCCAATATTCTTTATCCACCAAATCTCTATTACTGAATCCCACGGAACATTGGGCAAGACAACTTCACTTCAAGTAGAGGCTGGGCCCGTAAGCCGAGGGCGTAGGGTTTGTGACCAGGTCTCCGTCGCTCCGGTGCCTATAACTTTTGATCCGTAAGGAGTTACGCGGCGCACAGCATACCGTTGCAAAGCTCTCTGAAAGCTCTACGACGGGGGTAGCCAATCTTGCTCGCTGTGCCCATTTTTGGAGCCCAAAATTGAACGTTTTCATCAATTTTAGGCTACTTTTCTTCTTTTGCTCTGTTTTTCCGTCCCAGATCATACGTCGTGAACTGTTAAAAGGACAACAACCTGACTCGCGGGACATCAGAGGGCCCTACAACATGTCGATATCGCGGCTTGCGAGGATGCTGCATTGTTGAAGCTGATGGGTTATCGTTAAGCCCATTGGGCCTTTTGAATGGGCCATCTCTCTAGGCTGGGACTGTGAACCATTAATACCTAGGAATTGTGGCCTCAACATGACGGGTGCGATCGTACCAGCACTAATGCACCGGATTCCATTAGAACTTCGAAGTTAAGCGTGCTTGGGCGAGAGTAGTACTAGGATGGGTGACACCGTGGGAAGTCCTCGTGTTGCACCCCCTTTTCAATTTTTTTTGCCCTGGTTAGGGTCGCCAAGATACTTTATCCACCAAATCTCTATTACTGAATCCCATGCAACATTGGGCAAGACAACTTCGCTTCACGTAGAGGCAGGGCCCGCAAACCGAGGGCGTAGGGTTTGTGACCAGGTCTCCGTCGCTCCGGTGCCCATAACTTTTGATCCGTAAGGAGTTACGCTGTGCACAACATAAAGTTGCAAAGCTCTCTGAGAGCTCTACGACCGGGGCAGCAAACATGCTCGCTGTGCCCATTTTTGGAGCCCAAAATCGACCGTTTTCATCAGTTTCAGGCCATTTTTATTCTTTTGTTCTGTTTTTCTGTCCCGGACCGTACGTCGTGAACTGTTAAAAGGACGAGAACCTGACTCGCGGGACATCAGAGGGCCCTACAACTTGTCGATATCACGTCTTGCATGCATGCTGTGTTGTTGAAGCGGATGGGTTGTCGTTAAGCCCATTGGGCCTTTTGAATGGGCCATCTCTCTAGGCTGGGACTGTGAACACTTAACACGTAAAGAAATTGTGCCCTCAACATGACGGGTGCGATCAAACCAGCACTAACGCACCGGATCCCATTAGAACTCCGAAGTTAAGCGTGCTTGGGAGAGAGTAGTACTAGGATGAGTGACCCCCTGGGAAGTCCTCATGTTGCACCCCCATTTCAATTTTTTTTGCCCTGGTTAGGGTTGCCAATATTCTTTATCCACCAAATCTCTATTACTGAATCCCACGGAACATTGGGCAAGACAACTTCACTTCAAGTAGAGGCTGGGCCCGTAAGCCGAGGGCGTAGGGTTTGTGACCAGGTCTCCGTCGCTCCGGTGCCTATAACTTTTGATCCGTAAGGAGTTACGCGGCGCACAGCATACCGTTGCAAAGCTCTCTGAAAGCTCTACGACGGGGGTAGCCAATCTTGCTCGCTGTGCCCATTTTTGGAGCCCAAAATTGAACGTTTTCATCAATTTTAGGCTACTTTTCTTCTTTTGCTCTGTTTTTCCGTCCCAGATCATACGTCGTGAACTGTTAAAAGGACAACAACCTGACTCGCGGGACATCAGAGGGCCCTACAATGTGTCGATATCGCGGCTTGCGAGGATGCTGCATTGTTGAAGCTGATGGGTTATCGTTAAGCCCATTGGGCCTTTTGAATGGGCCATCTCTCTAGGCTGGGACTGTGAACCATTAATACCTAGGAATTGTGGCCTCAACATGACGGGTGCGATCGTACCAGCACTAATGCACCGGATTCCATTAGAACTTCGAAGTTAAGCGTGCTTGGGCGAGAGTAGTACTAGGATGGGTGACACCGTGGGAAGTCCTCGTGTTGCACCCCCTTTTCAATTTTTTTTGCCCTGGTTAGGGTCGCCAAGATACTTTATCCACCAAATCTCTATTACTGAATCCCATGCAACATTGGGCAAGACAACTTCGCTTCACGTAGAGGCAGGGCCCGCAAACCGAGGGCGTAGGGTTTGTGACCAGGTCTCCGTCGCTCCGGTGCCCATAACTTTTGATCCGTAAGGAGTTACGCTGTGCACAACATAAAGTTGCAAAGCTCTCTGAGAGCTCTACGACCGGGGCAGCAAACATGCTCGCTGTGCCCATTTTTGGAGCCCAAAATCGAACGTTTTCATCAGTTTCAGGCCATTTTTATTCTTTTGTTCTGTTTTTTCGTCCCGGACCGTACGTCGTGAACTGTTAAAAGGACGAGAACCTGACTCGCGGGACATCAGAGGGCCCTACAACTTGTCGATATCACGTCTTGCATGCATGCTGTGTTGTTGAAGCGGATGGGTAGTCGTTAAGCCCATTGGGCCTTTTGAATGGGCCATCTCTCTAGGCTGGGACTGTGAACAGTTAACACGTAAAGAAATTGTGCCCTCAACATGACGGGTGCGATCAAACCAGCACTAACGCACCGGATCCTATTAGAACTCCGAAGTTAAGCGTGCTTGGGAGAGAGTAGTACTAGGATGAGTGACCCCCTGGGAAGTCCTCATGTTGCACCCCCATTACAATTTTTTTTGCCCTGGTTAGGGTTGCCAAGATACTTTATCCACCAAATCTCTATTACTGAATCCCACGGAACATTGGGCAAGACAACTTCACTTCAAGTAGAGGCTGGGCCCGTAAGCCGAGGGCGTAGGGTTTGTGACCAGGTCTCCGTCGCTCCGGTGCCTATAACTTTTGATCCGTAAGGAGTTATGCGGCGCACAGCATACCGTTGCAAAGCTCTCTGAAAGCTCTACGACGGGGGTAGCCAATCTTGCTCGCTGTGCCCATTTTTGGAGCCCAAAATTGAACGATTTCATCAATTTTAGGCTACTTTTCTTCTTTTGCTCTGTTTTTCCGTCCCAGATCATACGTCGTGAACTGTTAAAAGGACAACAACCTGACTCGCGGGACATCAGAGGGCCCTACAACGTGTCGATGTCGCGGCTTGCGAGGATGTTGCATTGTTGAAGCTGATGGGTTATCGTTAAGCCCATTGGGCCTTTTGAATGGGCCATCTCTCTAGGCTGGGACTGTGAACCATTAACACCTAGGAATTGTGGCCTCAACATGACGGGTGCGATCGTACCAGCACTAATGCACCGGATTCCATCAGAACTTCGAAGTTAAGCGTGCTTGGGCGAGAGTAGTACTAGGATGGGTGACACCGTGGGAAGTCCTCGTGTTGCACCCCCTTTTCAATTTTTTTTGCCCTGGTTAGGGTCGCCAAGATACTTTATCGACCAAATCTCTATTACTGAATCACACGTAACATTAGGCAAGACAACTTCGTTTCACGTAGAGGTTGGGCCCGCAAACCGAGAGCATAGGGTTTGTTACCAAGTCTCCGTCACTCCGGTGCCCATAACTTTTGATCCGTAAGGAGTTACGTGGCGCACAGCATACCGTTACAAAGCTCTCTCAGAGCTGTATGGCAGGCGTTGCCAGTATGCTCGCTGTGCCCCTTTTTGGAGCCCAAAATCGAACGTTTTCATCTGTTTCAGGCCACTTTTCTTCTTTTGCTCTGTTTTTCAGTCTCGGATCGTACGTCGTGAACAGTTAAAAGGACGACAATCTGACTCATGGGACATCAGAGGGCCCTACAATGTGTTGATATCACGTCTTGTAAGCATGCTGCGTTGTTGAAGCGGATGGGTAGTCGTTAAGCCCATTGGGCCTTTTGAATGGGCCAAATCTCTAGGCTAGGACTGTGAACAGTTAACACGTAAAGAAATTGTGCCCTCAACATGATGGGTGCGATCATACCAGCACTAACGCACCGGATCCCATCAGAACTCCGAAGTTAAGCATGCTTGGGCAAGAGTAGTACTAGGATGGGTGACCCCTTGGGAAGTTCTCATGTTGCACCCCCTTTTCAATTTTTTTTTCCCTGGTTAGGGTTGCCAAGATACTTTATCCACCAAATCTCTATTACTGAATCCCACGCAACATTGGGCAAGACAACTTCGCTTCACGTAGAGGCTTGGCCCCCAAACCGAGGGCGTAGGGTTTGTGACCAGGTCTCCGTCGCTCCGGTGCGAATAACTTTTGATCCGTAAGGAGTTACGCAGTGCACAACATACCGTTGCAAAGCTATCTGAGAGCTCTACGACTGGGGCAGCCAACATGCTCGCTGTGCCCATTTTTGGAGCCCAAAATCGAACATTTTCATCAGTTTCAGGCCATTTTTATTCTTTTGTTCTGTTTTTCCGTCCCGGACCGTATGTCGTGAACTGTTAAAAGGACGACAACCTGACTAGCGGGACATCAGAGGGCCCTACAATGTGTCGATATCACGTCTTGCAAGCAAGCTGCGTTGTTGAAGTGGATGGGTTGTCGTTAAGCCCATTGGGCCTTTTGAATGGGCCATCTCTCTAGGCTGGGACTGTGAACAGTTAACACGTAAAGAAATTGTGCCCTCAACTTGACGGGTGCGATCATACCAGCACTCATGCACCGGATCCCATCAGAACTCCGAAGTAAAGCGTGCTTCGGCGAGAGTAGTACTAGGATGGGTGATCCCCTAGGAAGTCCTCGTGTTGCACCCCCTTTTCAATTTTTTTTGCCTAGGTCTGGGTTGCCAAGATACTTTATCCACCAAATCTCTATTACTGAATCCCACGGAACATTGGGCAAGAAAACTTCACTTCACGTAGAGGCTGGGCTCGTAAACTGAGGGCGTAGGTTTTGTGACCAAGCCTCTGTCGCTCCGGTGCCTATAACTTTTGATCCGTAAGGAGTTACGCGGCGCACAACAAACCGTTGCTAAGCTCTCTGAGAGCTCTACGATAGGGGCAGCCCGCTTGCTCGTTGTGCCCATTTTTGGAGCCCAAAATCGAACGTTTTCATCATTTTCAGGCTACGTTTCTTCTATTGCTCTGTTTTTCCGTCCGGGATCGGACGTCGTGAACTGTTAAAATGACGAAAACCTGACTCACGGGACATCAGAGGGCCCTACAACGTGTCGATATCACGTCTTGCGTGGATGCTTCGTTGTTGAAGCTTATGGGTTGTCATTAAGCCCATTGGGCCTTTTGAATGGGCCATCTCTCTAGGCTGGGACTGTGAACCGTTAACACATATAGGAATTGTGCCCTCAACATGACGGGTGAGATCATACCAGCACTAATGCACCGGATCCCATCAGAACTTTGAAGTTAAGCGTGCTTGGGCGAGAGTAGTACTAGGATGGGTGACCCCCTGGGAAGTCCTCGTGTTGCACCCCCTTTTCAATTTTTTTTTGCCCTGGTTAGGGTTGCCAAGATACTTTATCCACCAAATCTCTATTACTGCATCCCACAGAACATTGGGCAAGACAACTTTGTTTCACGTAGAGGCTAGGCTCCCAAACCGAGGGCATAGGGTTTGTGACCAGGTCTCCGTCGCTCCGGTGCCCATAACTTTTGATCCGTAAGGAGTTACGCGGCGCACAGCATACCGTTGCAAAGCTCTCTAAGAGCTCTACGACGGGGGCAGCCAGCATACTCGCTGTGCCCGTTTTGGGAGCCCAAAATCGAACGTTTTCATCATTTTCAAGCCACTTTCTTCTTTTACTCTATTTTTCCGTCCCGGATCGTAAGTCGTGAACTGTTAAAAGGATGACAACCTGACTCGCGGGACATCAGAGGGCCTTACAACGTGTCGATATCACGTCTTGCAAGCATGCTGCGTTGTTGAAGCTGATGGGTTGTCGTTAAGCCCATTGGGCCTTTTGAATGGGCCATCTCTCTAGGCTAGGACTGTGAACAATTAACATGTAAAGAAATTGTGCCCTCAACATGACGGGTGCGATCATACCAGCATTAATGCACCGGATCCCATCAGAACTTTGAAGTTCAGCGTGCTTGGGAGATAGTAGTACTAGGATGGGTGACCCCCTGTGAAGTCCTCGTGTTGCACCCCCTTTTCAATTTTTTTTGCCCTAGTTAGGGTTGCGAAGATACTTTATCCACCAAATCTTTATTACTGAATCCCATGGAAAATATGGCAAGACAACTTCGCTTCACGTAGAGGCTGGGCCCACAAACCGAGGGTGTAGGGTTTGTGACCAGGTCTCCGTCGCTTCGGTGCCCATAACTTTGGATCCGTAAGGAGTTACGCGGCGCACAACATACCGTTGCATAGCTCTCTGAGAGCTCTACGACTGGCGCAGCCGGCATGCTCGTTGTGCCCGTTTTTGGAGCCCAAAATCGAACGTTTTCATTAGTTTCAGGCCATTTTTCTTCTTTTACTCTATTTTTTCATCCCGGATCGTACGTCGTGAACTGTTAAAAGGACGACAACCTGACTCACGGGACATAAGAGGGCCCTACAACTTGTCGATATCACGTCTTGCAAGCATGCTACGTTGTTGAAGCGTATGGGTCGTCGTTAAGCCCATTGGGCATTTTGAATGGGCCATCTCTCTAGACTGGGACTGTGAAAAGTTAACACGTAAAGAAATTGTGCCCTCAACATGACGGGTGCGATCATACCAGTATTCATGCACCGGATCCCATCAGAACTCTGAAGTTAAGCGTGCTTGGGCGAGAGTAGTACTAGGATGGGTGACCCCTTGGGAAGTCCTCGTTTGGCACCACCTTTTCAATTTTTTTTGCCCTGGTTTGGGTTGCCAAGATACTTTATCCACCCTATCTCTATTACAAAATCCCACGCAACGTTGGGCAAGACAACTTCGCTTCACGTAGAGACTGGGCCCACAAACTGAGGGCGTAGGGTTTGTGACCAGGTCTCCGTCGCTCCGGTGCCGATAACTTTTGATCCGTAAGGAGTTACGCGACGCACAACATACCATTGCAAAGCTCTTTGAGAGCTCTATGACGGAAGCAGCCAGCTTGCTCGTTGTGCCCATTTTTGGAGCCCAAAATCGAATGTTTTCATCAGTTTCAGGCCACTTTTCTTCTTTTGCTCTGTTTTTCCGTCCCGGATCATACGTCGTGAATTGTTAAAAGGACGACAACCTGACTCATGGGACATCAGAGGGCCCTACAACGCGTCGACATCACGTCTTGCAAGCATGCTGCGTCGTTGAAGCAGATGGGTTGTCGTTAAGACCATTGGGCCATTTGAATGGGCCATCTCTCTAGGTTGGGACTGTGAACAGTTAACACGTAAAGAAATTGTGCCCTCAACATGACGGGTGCGATAATAACCGTACTAATGCACCGGATCCCATCAGAACACCGAAGTTAAGCGTGCTTGGGCGAGAGTAGTACTAGGATGGGTGACCCCTTGGGAAGTCCTCGTGTTGCACCCTCTTTTAATTTTTTTTTGCCCTGGTTAGGGTTGCCAAGACACTTTATCCACCAAATCTCTATTACTGAATCCCACGGAACATTGGGCAAGAAAACTTCGCTTCACGTAGAGGCTGGGGCCGTAAACCGAGGGCGTAGGGTTTGTGACCAGGTCTCCATCGCTCCGGTGCCTATAACTTTTGATCCGTAAGGAGTTACGCAGCGCACAACATACCGTTGCAAAGCTCTTTGAGAGCTCTACCACGGGGGAGCCCAAAATCGAACGTTTTCATCATTTTCAGGCTACTTTTCTTCTTTTGCTCTGTTTTTCCGTCCCGGATCATACGTCGTGAACTGTTAAAAGGACGACAACCTGACTCGTGGGACATCAGAGGGCCCTACAACGTGTCGATATCACGTCTTGTGAGGATGTTGCGTTGTTGAAGCTTATGGGTTGCCGTTAAGCCCATTAGGCCTTTTGAATGGGCCATCTCCCTATGCTGGGACTGTGAACCGTTAACACATATAGGAATTGTGTCCTCAACATGACGGGTGAGATCATACCAGCACTAATGCACCGGATCCCATCAGAACTTTGAAGTTAAGCGTGCTTGGGCGAGAGTAGTACTAGGATGGGTGACCCCCTGGGAAGTCCTCGTGTTGCACCCCCTTTTAAATTTTTTTTGCCCTGGTTAGGGTTGCCAAGATACTTTATCCACCATATCTCTATTACTGAATCAACGCAATATTGGACAAGACAAATTCGCTTCACGTAGAGACTGGGCCCGCAAACCGAGGGCGTAGGGTTTGTGACCAGGTCTCCATCGCTCCGGTGCCGAAAACTTTTGATCTGTAAGGAGTTATGCGGCGCACAACATACCGTTCCAAAGCACTTTGAGAGCTCTACGACGGGAACATCCTGCTTGCTCGTTGTGCCCATTTTTGGAGCCCAAAATCGAAAGTTTTCATCAGTTTCAGGCCACTTTTCTTCTTTTGCTCTATTTTTCCGTCCCGGATCGTACGTCGTGAACTGTTAAAAGGACGACAACCTGACTCGCGGGACATTAGAGGGCCCTACAATGCATGACATCACGTCTTGCAAGCATGCTGCGTTGTTGAAGCAGATGGGTTGTCGTTAAGCCCATTGGGCCTTTTGAATGGGCCATCTCTCTAGGCTGGGACTGTGAACAGTTAACACGTAAAGAAATTGTGCCCTCAACATGACGGGTGCGATCATAACCGCACTAATGCACCAGATCCCATCAGAACTCCGAAGTTAAGCGTGCTTGGGCGAGAGTAGTACTAGGATGGGTGACCCCTTGGGAAGTCCTCGTGTTGCACCCCCTTTTAAATTTTTTTTGCCCTAGTTAGGGTTGCCAAGATACTTTATCCACCAAATCTCTATTACTGAATCCCACGGAACATATGGCAAGAAAACTTTGCTTCACGTAGAGGCTGGGCCCGTAAACCGAGGGCGTAGGGTTTGTGACCAGGTCTCCATCGCTCCAGTACCAATAACTTTTGATCCGTAAGGAGTTACGCAGCGCACAACATACCGTTGCAAAGCGCTTTGAGAGCTCTACGACGGGGGCAGCCAGCTTGCTCGCTCTGCCCCTTTTTGGAGCCCAAAATCGAACATTTTCATCACTTTTAGGCTACTTTTCTTCTTTTGCTCTATTTTTCCGTCCCGGATCATACGTCGTGAACTGTTAAAAGGATGACAACCTGACTCGCGGGACATTAAAGGGCCCTACAACGTGTCAATATCACGTCTTGCGAGGATGCTGCGTTGTTGAAGCTTATGGGTTGTCATTAAGCCCATTGGGCCTTTTAAATGGGCCATCTCCCTAGGCTGGGACTGTGAACCGTTAACACATATAGGAATTGTGCCCTCAACATGACGGGTGCGATCATACCACCACTAATTCATCGGATCCCATCAGAACATCGAAGTTAAGCGTGCTTGGGCGAGAGTAGTACTAGGATGGGTGACCCCCTGTGAAGTCCTCGTGTTGCACCCCTTTTAAATTTTTTTTGCCCTGGTTAAGGATGCCAAGATACTTTATCCACCAAATCTCTATTAATGAATCCCATGGAACATTGGGCAAGACAACTTCGTTTCACGTAGAGGCTGGGCTCGCAAACCGAGGGCATAGGGTTTGTGACCAGGTCTCCGTCGCTCCGGTGACCATAACTTTTGATCCGTAAGGAGTTACGCGGCGCACAGCATGCCGTTGCAAAGCTCTCTAAGAGATCTACGACGGGGGCAGCCAGCATGCTCGCTTTGCCCATTTTTGAAGCCCAAAATTGAACGTTTTCATCAGTTTCAGGCAACTTTTCTTCTTTTGCTCTGTTTTTCCGTCTCCGATCGTGCGTCATGGATTGTTAAAAGGACGACAACCTGACTCGCGAGACATCAGAGGGCACTACAACGTGTCGATATCACGTCTTGTAAGCATGCTGCGTTGTTGAAGCAGATGGGTTGTCGTTAAGCCCATTGGGCCTTTTGAATGGGCCATCTCTCTAGGCTGGGACTGTGAACAGTTAACACGTAAAGAAATTGTGCACTCAACAAGTTGGGTGCGATCATACCAGCACTAATGCACCAGATCCCATCAGAACACCGAAGTTAAGCGTGCTTGGACGAGAGTAGTACTATGTTGGGTGACCCCTGGGAAGTCCTCGTGTTGCACCCCCTTTTAAATTTTTTTTGCCCTGGTTAGGTTTGCCAAGATACTTTATCTACCAAATCTCTATTACTGAATCCCACGGAACATTGGGCAAGAAAACTTTGCTTCACGTAGAGGCTGGGCCCATAAACCGAGGGCGCAGGGTTTGTGACCAGGTCTCCGTCGCTCCGGTGCCTATAACTTTTGATCCGTAAGTAGTTACGCGGCGCACAACATACCGTTGCAATGCTCTCTAAGAGCTCTATGACGGGGGCAGCCAGCATGCCCGCTGTGCCCATTTTGGAGCCCAAAATCGAACGTTTTCATCAGTTTCAGGCCACTTTTCTTCTTTTGCTCTGTCTTTCCGTCCCAGATCGTACATCGTGAACTGCTAAAAGGTTGACAACCTGACTCGCTGGACATCAGAGGGCCCTACAACGTGTCGATATCACGTCTTGCGTGGATGCTTCGTTTTTGAAGCTTATGGGTTGTCGTTAAGCCCCCATTAGGCCTTTTGAATGGGCCATCTCTCTTGGCTGGGACTGTGAACCGTTAACACATATAGGAATTGTGCCCTCAACATGACGGGTGCGATCATACCAGCACTAATGCACCGGATCCCATCAGAACTCCGAAGTTAAGCGTGCTTGGGCGAGAGTAGTACTAGGATGGGTGACCCCTTGGGAAATCCTCGTGTTACACCCCCTTTTAAATTTTTTTTGCCCTGGTTAGGGTTGCCAAGATACTTTATCCACCAAATCTCTATTACTGAATCCCACGGAACATTTGGCAAGAAAACTTCGCTTCACGTAGAGGCTGGGCCCGTAAACCGAGGGCGTAGGGTTTGTGACCAGGTCCCCGTCGCTCCGGTACCTATAACTTTTGATCCGTAAGGAGTTACGCAGCGCACAACATACCGTTGCAAAGCTCTTTGAGAGCTCTACGACGGGGCCAGCCAGCTTGCTCGCTGTGCTCCTTTTTGGAGCCCAAAATCAAACGTTTTCATCATTTTCAGGCTACTTTTCTTCTTTTGTTCTGTTTTTCCGTCCCATATCATACGTCGTGAACTGTTAAAAGGATGACAACCTGAATCGCGGGACATTAAAGGGCCCTACAACGTGTCGATATCACGTCTTGCGAGGATGCTGCGTTGTTGAAGCTTATGTGTTGTCATTAAGCCCATTGGGCCTTTTGAATGGGCAATCTCTCTAGGCTGGGACTGTGAACAGTTAACACGTAAAGAAATTGTGCCCTCAACATGACGGGTGCGATCATACCAGCATTAATGCACCGGATCCCATCAAAACTCTGAAGTTAAGCGTGCTTGGGCGAGAGTAGTACTAGGATGGGTGACCCCCTGGGAAGTCCTCGTGTTGCACCCCCTTTTCAATTTTTTTTGCCCTGGTTAGGGTTGCCACGATAGTTTATCCACCAAATCTCTATTACTGAAACCCACGGAACATTGGGCAAGACAACTTTGTTTCACGTAGAGGCTGGGCTCGCAAACCGAGGGCATAGGGTTTGTGACCAGATCTCCGTCGCTCCGGTGCCCATAACTTTTGATCCGTAAGGAGTTACGCGGCGCACAACTTACCGTTGCAAAGCTTTCTAAGAGCTCTACGACGGGGGCAGCCAGCATGTTCACTTTGCCCGTTTTCGGAGCACAAAATCGAACGTTTTCATCATTTTCATGCTAGTTTCTTATTTTGCTCTGTTTTTCTGTCCCGGATCGTACGTCGTGAACTGTTAAAAGGACGACAACCTTTCTCGCGGGACATCAGAGGGCCTTACAACGTGTCGATATCACATCTTGCAAGCATGCTGCGTTGTTGGAGCTGATGGGTTGTCGTTAAGCCCATTGGGCCTTTTGAATAGGCCATCTCTCTAGGCTGGGACTGTGAACAGTTAACACGTAAAGAAATTGTGCGCTCAACATGACAGGTGCGATCATACCAGCACTAATGCACCGGATCCCATCAGAACTCTGAAGTTCAGCGTGCTTGGGCGAGAGTAGTACTAGGATGGGTGACCCCCTGGGAAGTCCTCGTGTAGCACCCCCTTTTCAATTTTTTTTGCCTTGGTTAGGGTTGCTAGGATACTTTATCCACCAAATCTTTATTACTGAATCCCATGGAACACCGGGCAAGACAACTTCGCTTGACGTAGAGGCTAGGCCCGCAAACCGAGGGTGTAGGGTTTGTGACCAGGTCTCCGTCGCTCCGGTGCCCATAACTTTTGACCCGTAAGGAGTTACGCGGCGCACAACATACCGTTGCAAAGCTCTCTGAGAGCTCTACGACTGGCGCAGCCAGCATGCTCGCTGTGCCCATTTTTGGAGCCCTAAATTGAACGTTTTCATCAGTTTCTGGCCATTTTTCTTCTTTTGCTCTGTTTTTCCGTCCCAGATCGTACGTCGTGAACTGTTAAAAGGACGACAACCTGACTCGCGGGACATCAGAGGTCCCTACAACTTGTCAATATCACGTCTTGCAAGCATGCTGCGTTGTTGAAGCGGATGGGTTGTCGTTAAGCCTATTGGGCATTTTGAATGGGCCATCTCTCTAGGCTGGGACTGTGAAAAGTTAATACGTAAAGAAATTGTGCCCTCAACATGACGGGTGCGATCATACCAGCACTCATGCACCGGATCCCATCAAAACTCCGAAGTTAAGCGTGCTTGGGCGAGAGTAGTACTAGGATGGGTGACCCCCATGGAAGTCCTCGTGTAGCACTACATTTTCAATTTTTTTTGCCCTGGTTAGGGTTGCCAAGATACTTTATCCACCATATCTCTATTGTTGTATCCCACACAACATTGGGCAAGACAACTTCGCTTCACATAGAGACTGGGCCCGCAAACCGAGGGCGTAGGGTTTGTGGCCAGTTCTCCGTCGCTCCGGTGCCGATAACTTTTGATCCGTAAGGAGTTACGCGGCGCACAACATACCGTTGCAAAGCCCTTTGAGAGCTCTACGATAGGGGTAGCCAGCTTGCTTGCTATGCCCCTTTTTGGAGCCCAAAATCGAACGTTTTTATCATTTTCAAGCTACTTTTCTTCTTTTGCTCTGTTTTTCCGTCCCGGATCGTACGTCGTGAACTGTAAAAAGGACGGCAACCTGACTCGCGGCATATCAGAAGGCCCTACAACGCGTCGACATCACGTCTTGCAAGCATGCTGTGTTGTTGAAGCGCATGGGTTGTCGTTAAGCCCATTGGGCCTTTTGAATGGGCCATCTCTCTAGGCTGGGACTGTGAACAGTTAACACGTAAAGAAATTGTGCCCTCAACATGACGGGTGCGATCATACCCGCCCTAATGCACTGGATCCCATCAGAACTCCGAAGTTAAGCGTGCTTGGGCGAGAGTAGTACTAGGATGGGTGACCCCTTGGGAAGTCCTCGTGTTGCACCCCCTTTTAAATTTTTTTTGCCCTGGTTAGGGTTGCCAAGATACTTTATCCACCAAATCTCTATTACCGAATCCCACGGAACATTGGGCAAGAAAGCTTCGCTTCACGTAGAGGCTGGGCCCGTAAGCCGAGGGCGTAGGGTTTGTGACCAGGTCTCCGTCGCTCTAGTGCCTATAACTTTTGATCCGTAAGGAGTTACGCGGCACACAACATACCGTTCCAAAGCTCTTTGAGAGCTCTACGATGGGGGCAGCCAGCTTGCTTGCTATGCCCCTTTTTGGAGCCCAAAATCGAACATTTTTATCATTTTCAGGCTACTTTTCTTCTTTTGCTCTGTTTTTCCGTCCCGGATCATACGTCGTGAACTGTTAAAAGGACGACAACCTGACTCGCGGGACATCAGAGGGCCCTACAACGTGTCGATATCACGTATTGCGAGGATGCTGCGTTGTTGAAGCTTATGGGTTGTCGTTAAGCCCATTGGGCCTTTTGAATGGGCCATTTCCCTAGGCTGGGACTGTGAACCGTTAACACATATAGGAATTGTGCCCTCAACATGACGGGTGCGATCCTACCAGCACTAATTCACCGGATCCCATCATAACTTCGAAGTTAAGCGTGCTTGGGCGAGAGTAGTACTAGGATGGGTTACCCCCTGGGAAGTCCTCGTGTTGCACCCCCTTTTAAATTTTTTTGCCCTGGTTAGGGTTGCCAAGATACTTTATCCACCAAATCTATATTAATGAATCTCATGGAACAATGGGCAAGACAACTTCGTTTCACATAGAGGCTGTGCTCGCAAACCGAGGGCATAGGGTTTGTGACCAGGTCTCCGTCGCTCCGGTGCCCATAACTTTTGATCCGTAAGGAGTTACGCGGCGCACAGTATACTGTTACAAAGCTCTCTAAGAGCTCTACGATGGGGGCAGCCAAAACGCTCGGTGGACCCCTTTTTGGAGCCCAAAGTCGAACGTTTTCATCAGTTTCAAGCAACTTTTCTTCTTTTGCTCTGTTTTTCCGTCTCTGATCGTACGTCGTGAACTGTTAAAAGGACGACAACTTGACTCGCGGGACATCAGAGGGCACTACAACGTGTCGATATCACGTCTTGGAAGCGTGCTGCGTTGTTGAAGCTGATGGGTTGTCGTTAAGCCCATTGGGCCTTTTGAATGGGCCATCTCTCTAGGCTGGGACTGTGAACAGTTAACACGTAAAGAAATTGTGCCCTCAACAAGTCGGGTGCGATCATACCATCACTAATGCATCGGATCCCATCAGAACTCCGAAGTTAAGCGTGCTTGGACGAGAGTAGTACTAGGATGGGTGACCCTTGGGAAGTCCTCGTGTTGTACCCCCTTTTAAATTTTTTTTGCCGTAGTTAGGGATGCTGTCACGCCCCAACCCGGCCTATAAAGGTTAGACTAGGGTGTGATCTAAACATTCAAGTCCTTTCACATTCTTAATCATTCTAGGAGGTTTAACACTTAACGTTTTATTCTAGACTCCAAATTTTTTTCGGAAATCCGGCAGCATAACGGCTGTACTTGGGCTCTTTGTTTTGACCTATGTTTTCTAACAGCCTCAAACTTTCAATTCAAGTTCATTCCCGACTAGAGTTTACTATTTTATCATCGATTGAATTGCTTATTGGTTATTTCGACGTCCCGTTTGATTTATAACCTAGCATGGTGCTATGTCTCGTTTGTCCATTTATTCTCGTTTCAAAATATACATGTTGATCTTAGCTTATTAGCGAGTACCTGTTGAGTTTGGATAAGTTCATTTACCTATTCCTCAACTAAGCATCATAACCTGTGATAGATACTAGCGGTAGTAAAAGCAAAATGATCATAGTGGTGTCATGTCTAGTATCGGTCTACTTAAAAATAAGTACAAACCAAAATTAGACCCCAAATTACAACGGGGGTCTTTTACATTAGCAACAACAAGCAACATAAGATAAATGGTCTTCAAGCAGCACAAAATACACAAGTAGTCACGTTCATGCAAAACAACAATAACAGGCAATCACTCCAGGGGTTCATCATTAGGTACATTATGCTCAGGTTCCTGTACCTGTTCTTCTTCAC
Source organism: Ehretia macrophylla (assembly GCA_037974665.1). Classification (NCBI taxonomy): domain Eukaryota; kingdom Viridiplantae; phylum Streptophyta; class Magnoliopsida; order Boraginales; family Ehretiaceae; genus Ehretia; species Ehretia macrophylla. The sequence goes on from CM075780.1 coordinate 4,674,907, forward strand.
CTGAAATGATAAAAGAGGGTGAGTCCTTATGAACTCAGCGAGGGGAAACGAGAAATAAATTTTGAAACTCATTTTCCGGTTCAATTTATGAAAACCCCTTTTTTAAAACGTGTAACGTATTACAAATAATATGGTAAGCAATTATAAGAAACAAATCGAGAAACGGATACAATTACCAATCATTTCAAGGATACGGTGAGCATTTGCTCTCAATTTCAATTTCGAATCATTTGGTGCGGCCGACTTCAATAACCCGCTTATCACTCCCAATTGGGTGTACTCCGGATGTACCCCGAAACCTACGACCCAACTCTCCGAGGATGAAATGCCAAGCGAGAGAGGGAATTAGACCATGGTAGTCACGGTAACACCGGCAAGCCCGTTGCCGCCCGGCGTGTGTGAAACACTACCATGCCACACGAAAGGTTGCAACCTCGTATGCAATGAACATTTATAACATTTAACATATCACATTAGGAGGGCAACAAAGTAGGTTTCCTCCGAACAGTTATAAGATCTCACGTTGTCAAGTAGTCAAACAAGGCACGATAAGGCAAGTTATTTCACTTGAAAGGCATATAGAGTCATATGAACATCAAACGGGCAGCCATGTAACACATGTAAAACAGGCCATATAACTCATTAAGAAGCTCATATAATTAAGTGATACGAATTATTCAACATGCAACAACATTTACGTGGGTTCGGTAGCAAGAAAAGCTTATTTGACAACATGCAATCGTCAAAACCAAAATTAAAGTTATAACACATTTACGGGCAGCCCACTAAGCATATAATTTCCACACAATAACCAAGAGATCAACACTTAGCAAAGCTACCTAGTCATTAGGGTTTCTATTTCATGCTTATTCGTGTGATTAAAACCCTAAGTCAACTCAAAGTCATTATCAAGTCATGCATCATTCCATTCAAGCATCCTCAAGTACTAAAAACAGTCCACGCAATATTACAACATCATAATTCCAAGCAATTAGCACCACAAGAGAAGTTACAATAGTTTTCCATGCATATAGCTAAGTGAAACACTCACTGCAATAGGCTATTTTCTTACAATCAATCGGGCAAGCAAACAATCTCCAAATTCAGTGAATAAGATTTCAAATTAAAGCTTAAGAAGTTAACTAAATTCAGAAACAAACCTTGCGTCCATTGGAGTTCAGAATCATTAGTTATAGCCGAAACAGTGAGGTAGCACAAAACTGTCCAGATTTGCACACTTTTCAGAAATTGATGTTTTTGAGGTCCTTAGTGTCATTTTTAGCTTTGGTCCATTTCTGAAAAAATTGTCCAGAACTGAAAAATATAGCAGCACACCAAATTTCATGTATTTTGGACAATATTTACTAAGTCAAATATGGTTCGTTCCACAAGGTCAGTGCATCTGCCAAAACCTGATTCATTTTTCCAGATTTCCAGATTTGGTCACATTTTAATGATTTGTCATTTTGAGGACCTTAGAATCAAAATTAGCTTCGGCCTATTTCTGGGAAAAATGTTCAAAACTGTCAAAACTAGTCACCCACCAATTTTAAAGCATTTTCAACATCATTTTCTTAGCTAAACGTACCTCGAACAGACGGGTCAGAGAGCTGTCACAAGAATTCGACTTCACCTAGCATCATTTTCAAGCCAAGATCTTGCCATGCATGGTTGTTTAAGCTCATGAACGACCACATAACTCAAGTACAGAAGCAAATATACACATTTATGAACATGCATGTGAAATTTCAAAGAGTTTTCAAAAGCTTTTAACTCTCACCTTTGCAATCAATCAAAAGATGCACAACAACCTTGTTGAAGCTCAAATCTTCTCCTTTTCTTTGCCTAGCCGAAATCCTACTAGCTTTTCTCTATTTTTCCTAGCTTAATAAGCAATCTCTTAGTGCATGCAAGTAATTAGAACTTGAAGAAAAGAAATGGATGCTTAGTAACTCACCTAGGCCGAAATGAAGCTTCAAATGCACATGCAAGAGTGATTTCGAGCTCTAGCTTGTTTGCTTGGGTTTCTCGATGCCTACTCGACCTTGCTCAACCAAGATGTGAAGAAGACAAACCAAGGAGGTAGAAAACTCAGCCAAGAACCGAAAATGGAGAGAGAGAACGAAGAGGAAAGAGAAATGTGAAGAAAGAAATGAAGAAAATGACAAACAAGGAAGCCTTTTGCATCTTCAAGGGGAATGTCGGCCTTGGGCTTCAAAAATTCTGTATTTGTGTCTCCAATGTGATATTTTGAAATTGCTAGGATGGGCAAGGATGAAGTGGCCGAAAATTTGTGCAAGTGGAAGGATTTTTGAGCAATTTTTAATGCCTTTGTGTCATAAATTGTCTTGGCATGCATTAGAATAAAGAAATTTTGCTCAAACCTTGTGCATGACCATGGTATGGTCGGCCAAGGCTAATAAAATGGCTGAATTTGTGTCATATTTTGGGTGTTAATTGTTGTGTGTTGAAAATGCAAAAAGAACAAAGAATAAAGAATAAGGAATGTCTAGTGTTTGGTGCATTTTTGTCTTCTAGTGAAAGGAATTTGGATTATTATATTGTTAGTGGATTTTGTAGGATTGTTTAATAGTCTAGTGCTTCGTGTAAGATGCTATCTTGATTAGTGTGAAGACACGCTTTCCTAGGTTTAGGGAACGCACTTTGAGGTAGGACACGAACTACGAGACGAACGCACATTTTTTAAGTAAACGCACGTAACCCTATATGAATGCACAAAATTCAATGCAAGGCACACAAAACTAAATACAATTCTCAAACCTAGGTCATGGCACGCACATCTAGGTTAAGGCATGCAAAACGAGGTATCGCACGCAATTCGGGGTCGGGCCTCACATCCTCCCCTCCTTAAAAGAATTTCGTCACGAAATTCAATATTTACCTTGAAATAAAGCTGGATATTGCTGCTCCATCTGGTCTCGCCTTTCCCACGTTGCTTCTTCAACTCCATGATGATCCCACAACACTTCCACCATAGGTATAGTTCTGTTGCGCAACTCCCGATCCTGCTGGTCTAAGATCCGAATGGGCTTCTCCTCGTAAGACAAGTTTTCCCGAAGCTGCAATGGCTCAGGCTCCAAGATATGCGACGGGTCAGGATGATACTTCCGCAGCATCGATACATGAAAGACGTCATGAATATTGGAGAGGTTCTGGGGTAGACGCCAACTTGCCAATCTTCTCAACTATCTCAAACGGTCCTACAAATCTCGGGCTCAACTTTCCACCTTTGCCATGTTTAATCAGTCCCCTCCGGGGTGATATCTTCAAGAACACCTTGTCGCCAACCTCAAATTCGAGACTCCGTCTTCGTCGGTCTGCATAACTCTTCTGCCTGCTCTGGGCGGTAAGCATCCGTTTCTGAATGAGGTGGATGTTATCAACAGTCTTCATCAGTTCAGGTAAAAGGGTCGGGTCAAAAGTCTTCGTCTCACCTACTTCATCCCAGTAAAGTAGTGATCGACATTTCCGTCCATACAACGCCTCAAACGGTGCCATCTCGATAGTGGCCTGGTAACTGTTATTATAAGCGAACTCCGCTAAAGCCAGATATTTCTCCCAACTTTTCCCGAAGTCTAGAATACATGCCCTCAGCATATCCTCCAAAATCTGAATAGTCCTCTCCGATTGACCGTCCGTCTGAGGGTGATAAGCCGTGCTAAAACTCAATTTCGTCCCCAAAGCTTCCTGCAATCTCTTCCAAAATCGGGAAGTAAAACGAGGATCCCTATCCGATACAATACTCATAGGCATCCCGTACAGTCTTACAATCTCCGCCACATACATATCTCCCAATTCCTCGGGACTATCCTCCTTGTTCATCGGTAAAAAGTGTGCCGACTTAGTCAATCTATCCACTATAACCCAAACGGCGTCACGACCCTTTTGTGATCTGGGTAGGTCCATAACAAAATCCATAGTGATATGTTCCCATTTCCATTGGGGAATCTCCAACGGCTGAAGTAAACCTGCGGGTCGTTGATGTTCTGCTTTGACTCTCTGGCAAGTCAAACACCGTGCTACAAACTCCGCAATTTCTCTTTTCATGTTATTCCACCAATAGTGTTGCTTCAAATCCCGATACATCTTTGTTCCGCCGGGGTGAATAGTATATCTAGAATTATGCGCTTCCTCAAGAATCTTCTTTTTCAGCTCTGGCTCATTGGGAACACAAACTCGGTTCCTAAACTTCCAAATACCATCATCATGAAACTTGAAATCTGCATTGCTTTCCTTAATCTTTTAAAATTGTTGGTCCTTCTGTTGAACCTCTCGTAATTCAGAAAACAAGGTCGACTGAACTTGGGTAGTGGCAAAAAGTAACCCCTTCTGAGTCAATTGTGGTTTCCATAGAAACGCTTCCTCCAACAACTCCTGCACCTTGACTTCCAGTTTTGCCATGCTTGCTTTTCTGCTTAAGGCATCTGCAACTACGTTCGCCTTACCGAGCACATAATTAATTGAGCAGTTATAATCATCCAAAAGCTCCATCCATCGCCTTTGCCTCATATTCAACTCCTTTTTGAGAAAACAAGTATTTCAAGCTCTTATGATTGGTAAATACCTCCAATTTGTTACCCCACATACAATGCCTCCATTTCTTGAGTGCAAACACAATAGCCGCTAATTCCAAATCATGCGTCGGGTAATTCATCTCATACGGCTTTGGTTTCCTAGAGGCATAAGCAATCACTCTTCCATTTTGCATCAACACACATCCCAATCCATCTTTCGAAGCATCGCTATAGATTACAAAACCTTGACTCCCTTCAGGCAATGCAAGAACTGGTACGGTGGTCAATCTTTTCTTCAACTCTTGGAAGCTGTTCTCACACTTATCATCCCACACCAACTTGGTTTTCTTTTGAGTGAGCTTTGTAAGCGGTCCTGCATTCTTAGAGAAATACTTCATGAACCTCCGATAATAGCCGGCTAGACCAAGAAAACTACGAACTTTAGTGACATTTTCCGGCTTCTTCCAAGACATCACTGCATCGATCTTTGCTGGATCTACAGCTATTCCCTCTTGGGATATGATATGCCCCAAAAATGCAATCTGCTGCAACCAAAATTCACATTTGCTAAACTTTGCATACAATCGATGCTCTCGAAGTTTCTACAGTACCAACCGCAGATGTTGCTCATGCTCCGCCTCCGATTTCGAGTATACCAAAATATCATCAATGAAGATCACCACAAATTGGTCCAAGTAGGGTTGAAACACCCTATGCATCAAATCCATAAAGGCTGTAGGGGCATTAGTTAGTCCAAAAGGCATCACCACATATTCGTAGTGCCCATATCTCGTCATGAAAGCCGTTTTAGGCACATCTTCCTTCTTGATCCGCAACTGATAATATCCTTGCCTCAAGTCGAGTTTCGAATACACTTTGGCTCCTTGCAGTTGAACAAATAACTCGTCAATCAGGGGAAGTGGGTATTTATTCTTGACAGTCACTTGGTTCAAACCTCGATAGTCAATGCATAGCCTCAACGTTCCGTCTTTCTTCTTAACAAATAGCACGGGCGCACCCCACGGTGAAGAGCTTGGTTGTACAAATCCCTTCTTCAGCAATCCCTGTAACTGGTCCTTCAATTCTTGTAGCTCGGCCGGTGCCATACGATAGGGAGCTTTTGATATCGGCTGGGTGCCAGGTAGCAACTCTATAACAAACTCGATCTCCCGATTTGGGGGTAAACCGGGTAATTCTTCAGGGAATACATCTGCATAGTCTTTGATCACAGGCATCTCCTCCAACTTAGCTTTATCCGACGGCTTGTTGATAAGTTAAGCCAAGTATCCGATGCATCCTTTCCTTAAGGACTTCACTGCTTTTGTAGATGAAATGATGGAACTCCCGGTGAAATCTCTTCGGCCCAAAGCCTCTAGTATTGGTTGATCAGGTACCCGGAACGTTATAATCTTCGCCCGGCAATCCAATTGGACATGATGTTTGCCAGCCAGTCCATCCCTAAAATGACCTCGTAGTCTCGAAAAGGTAATACAATAAGATTGGCCGAGAATTCCCTATCCTTAATTTGGATTTTACATGCTTTACAAGCTGAACTAGTTACAAGTTTAGAACCCATTGGAGTACCAACTTCTACTTCATACGGCAAACATACAACTTTCAATTTCACACGTTCCACACATAAGGGAGTAATAAATGAATGAGTAGCACCCGGATCAATTAACACCTTAACAGGTTGATTCAGTATGAAGAATGTACCTTCAACAACATCGGTCTCATCTGGAATCTCCTCGCACTCGATAGCATAAGCTCGAGCCTGGACTCTAGGAACTGGAGTCTTGCCTCTACCAGCTGGTTTAACCTTATTTTGTCCCCTTTGCCATTTAGGGAAATCCTTAACCCAGTGCTGATCGCTGCCACAACCTATACATCGTCCCAATTTCCTCCAACACTGGGCCTCAGTTTGACCCTTCCTGCTACAGTGAGAACAAGTAACAGTCTGAGAAGCAGGTGAACTACCTGTGGATCCGCGGGTGGAAGAGGTTGATGGCGCTTTAGTCGGCCCACGGTTATTCACTGACCTATTCTGGCTCTGACCTTGACCGCGACTCTGACTCTGGAATTTCCTCTGCTGGCCTGGAGGCTGGTAAGGTTTCTTGTTTGGCTGACTCGAACCGGCTCCATCTAGTTTCCTCTTCTCAACTCGAGAGGCAGCAGCAAAGAGGGCAGAGTAAGTAGCGAAGTCATGAGAAGCTAACTGATCCTGAATCTCTGGCCTCAAACCAACAGTAAATTTCCACATCTTTGCCTCTGGAGTAGAAACCATATACTGAGCATAACGGGATAGTCAGTCAAAACGAGCCTCGTACTGGGCCACCGTCATATTACCCTGGGTCAAGTGCATGAACTCCTCGATCCGCCTCTGCCTGGAAACTGCAGGTACATATTTCTCCTTAAAGGCCTTAACGAAATTACCCCACAAGCGAGGTATCTGATCAGTCTCCCACAGTGCCTCTACAGTGTGCCATCAATGCTCGGCATCCCCGTGAAACAGAAATACAGCAAACTCCAATTTCTCTTCATCTGTATAATCAAGTGGCCTAAAAATCTTCTCGATCTCGGACAGCCAAGCCTCTGATTTCTCATCATCAGCTTCCCCGTAGAATTTAGACCGGCGAAAGTCAAGGAATTCCTTCATTCTGCTATGACTCCCATGGTTACCTTCATTCCTGTTGTTGATGTTGTTGTTGGCTTCACGAGCATCCTGACGCTCCATCACACGTGATACACGATCCATGGCAGTTGCCATCATATTAAACATAGCTATACCGGGATTAGTCTGATAGGCATCCCCGGTCTCTTGAGGTTCACCGCTCCTATTAGTAGTACGGGTACTAGGGCCAGCCATCTATAGGCACAATTTATTGAAATATGATAATTAAGAATCTAATGCATAAGATATGCAACATATTATAGATACAATTCTAAAAACATTTAAGGCATATAAGTCACTTAAGCACATAGAACATAGAATGCACATTTAACACATAAACAAGTCATTCTAATTATCTTAGGGCTCTACCCACGATCCGAGAGTTAAACTCGGCTTAAGCAATCTAAGCTCTGATACCATTCTTCTAAGGTGTCACGCCCCAACCCGGCCTATAAAGGTTAGACTAGGGTGTGATCTAAACATTCAAGTCCTTTCACATTCTTAATCATTCTAGGAGGTTTAACACTTAACGTTTTATTCTAGACTCCAAAATTTTTTCGGAAATCCAGCAGCATAACGGCTGTACTTGGGCTCTTTGTTTTGACCTAAGTTTTCTAACAGCCTCAAACTTTCAATTCAAGTTCATTCCCGACTAGAGTTTACTATTTTATCATCGATTGAATTGCTTATTGGTTATTTCGACGTCCCGTTTGATTTATAACCTAGCATGGTGCTATGTCTCGTTTGTCCATTTATTCTCGTTTCAAAATATACCTGTTGATCTTAGCTTATTAGCGAGTACCTGTTGAGTTTGGATAAGTTCATTTACCTATTCCTCAACTAAGCATCATAACCTGTGATAGATACTAGCGGTAGTAAAAGCAAAACGATCATAGTGGTGTCATGTCTAGTATCGGTCTACTTAAAATAAGTACAAACCAAAATTAGACCCCAAATTACCACGGGGGTCTTTTACATTAGCAACAACAAGCAACATAAGATAAATGGTCTTCAAGTAGCACAAAATACACAATTAGTCACGTTCATGCAAAACAACAATAACAGGCAATCACTCCAGGGGTTCATCATTAGGTACATTATCCTCAGGTTCCTGTACCTGTTCTTCTTCACCTGAAATGATAAAAGAAGGTGAGTCCTTATGAACTCAGCGAGGGGGAACGAGAAATAAATTTTGAAACTCATTTTCCGGTTCAATTTATGAAAACCCCTTTTTTAAAACGTGTCACGTATTACAAATAATATGGTAAGCAATTATACGAAACAAATCGAGAAACGGATACAATTACCAATCATTTCAAGGATACGGTGAGCATTTGCTCTCAATTTCAATTTCGAATCATTTGGTGCGGCCGACTTCAATAACCCGCTTATCACTCCCAATTGGGTGTACTCCGGATGTACCCCGAAACCTACGACCCAACTCTCCGAGGGTGAAATGCCAAGCGAGAGAGGGAATTGGACCATGGTAGTCACGGTAACACCGGCAAGCCCGATGCCGCCCGGCGTGCGTGAAACACTACCATGCCACACGAAAGGTTGCAACCTCGTATGCAATGCACATTTATAACATTTAACATATCACATTAGGAGGGCAACAAAGTAGGTTGCCTCCGAACAGTTATAAGATCGCACGTTGTCAAGTAGTCATACAAGGCACGATAAGGCAAGTTATTTCACTTGAAAGGCATATAGAGTCATATGAACATCAAACGTGCAGCCATGTAACACATGTAAAATAGGCCATATAACTCATTAAGAAGCTCATATAATCAAGTGATACGAATTATTCAACAGGCAATAACATTTACGTGGGTTCGGTAGCAAGAAAAGCTTATTTGACAACATGCAATCGTCAAAACCATAATTAAAGTTATAACACATTTACGGGCAGCCCACTAAGCATATAATTTCCACACAATAACCAAGAGATCAACACTTAGAAAAGCTACCTAGTCATTAGGGTTTCTATTTCATGCTTATTCGTGTGATTAAAACCCTAAGTCAACTCAAAGTCATTCTCAAGTCATGCATCATTCCATTCAAACATCCTCAAGTACTAAAAACAGTCCACGTAATATTCCAACATCATAATTCCAAGCAATTAGTACCACAAGAGAGGTTACAATAGTTTTCCATGCATATAGCTAAGTGAAACACTCACTGCAATAGGCTGTTTTCTAACAATCAATCGGGAAAGCAAAAAATCTCCAAATTCAGTGAATAAGATGTCAATTTAAAGCTTAAGAAGTTAACTAAACTCAGAAACAAACCTTGCATCAATTGGAGTTCAGAATCATTAGTTATAGCCGAAACAGTGAGGTAGCACAAAACTGTCAAGATTTGCACACTTTTCAGAAATTGACGTTTTTGAGGTCCTTAGAGTCATTTTTAGCTTTGGTCCATTTCTGACAAAATTGTCCAGAACTGAAAAATATAGCAGTACACCAAATTTCATGCATTTTTTACAATATTTACTAAGTCAAATATGGTTCGTTCCACAAGGTCAGTGCATCTGCCAAAACCTGATTCATTTTTCCAGATTTCTAGATTTGGTCACATTTTAATGATTTCTCATTTGGAGGACCTTAGAATCAAAATAAGCTTCAGCCTATTTCTGGGAAAAATATTCAAAACTGTCCAAACTAGTCACCCACCAATTTTCACGCATTTTAAACATCATTTTCTTAGCTAAACTTACCTCGAACAGACGGGTCAGAGAGCTGTCACAAGAATTCGACTTCACCTAGCATCATTTTCAAGCCAAGATCTTGCCATGCATGGTTGTTTAAGCTCATGAACGACCACATAACTCAAGTACAGAAGCAAATATACACATTTATGAACATGCATGTGAAATTTCAAAGATTTTTCAAAAGCTTTTAACCCTCACCTTTGCAATCAATCAAAAGATGCACAACAACCTTGTTGAAGCTCAAATCTTCTCCTTTTCTTTGCCTAGCCGAAATCCTACTAGCTTTTCTCTATTTTTCCTAGCTTAATAAGCAATCTCTTAGTGCATGCAAGTAATTAGAACTTGAAGAAAAGAAATGGATGCTTAGTAACTCACCTAGGCCGAAATGAAGCTTCAAATGCACATGCAAGAGTGATTTCGAGCTCTAGCTTGTTTGCTTGGGTTTCTCGATGCCTACTCGACCTTGCTCAACCAAGATGTGAAGAAGACAAACCAAGGAGGTAGAAAACTCAGCCAAGAACCGAAAATGGAGAGAGAGAATGAAGAGGAAAGAGAAATGTGAAGAAAGAAATGAAGAAAATGACAAACAAGGAAGCGTTTTGCATCTTCAAGGGGAATGTCGGCCTTGGGCTTCAAAAATTCTGCATTTGTGTCTCCAATGTGATATTTTGAAATTGCTAGGATGGGCAAGGATGAAGTGGCCAAAAATTTGTGCAAGTGGAAGGATTTTTGAGCAATTTTTAATGCCTTTGTGTCATAAATTGTCTTGGCATGCATTAGAATAAAGAAATTTTGCTCAAACCTTGTGCATGACCATGGTATGGTCAGCCAAGGCTAATAAAATGGCTGAATTTGTGTCATCTTTTGGGTGTTAATTGTTGTGTGTTGAAAATGCAAAAAGAACAAAGAATAAAGAATAAGGAATGTCTAGTGTTTGGTGCATTTTTGTCTTCTAGTGAAAGGAATTTGGATTATTATATTGTTAGTGGATTTTGTAGGATTATTTAATAGTCTAGTTCTTCGTGTAAGATGCTATCTTGATTAGCGTGAAGACACATTTTCCTAGGTTTAGGGCACGCACTTCGAGGTAGGACACGAACTACGAGACGAACACACGTTTTTCAAGTAAACGCACGTAGCCCTATATGAATGCACAAAATTCAATGAAAGGCACACAAAACTAAATACAATTCTCAAACCTAGGTCATGGCACGCACATCTAGGTTAGGGCACCCAAAACGAGGTATCGCACGCAATTCGGGGTCGGGCCTCACAGTTGCCAAGATACTTTATCCACCAAATCTCTATTACTGAATCCCACGGAACATTGGGCAAGAAAACTTCGCTTCACGTAGAGGCTGGGCCCGTAAACCGAGGGCGTAGGGTTTGTGACCAGGTCTCCGTCGCTCCGGTGCCTATAACTTTTGATCCGTAAGTAGTTACGCGGCGCACAACATACCATTGCAAAGCTCTTTGAGAGCTCTACGACGGGGGCAACCAGCATGCTCGCTGTGCCCGATTTTGGAGCCTAAAATCGAACGATTTCATCAATTTCAGGCCACTTTTCTTCTTTTGCTCTGTCTTTCTGTCCCGGATCGTACATCGTGAACTATTAAAAGGACGACAACCTGACTCGCGGGACATCAGAGGGCCCTACAACGTGTCAATATCACATCTTGCAAGCATGCTGCGTTGTTGAAGCGGATGGGTTGTCGTTAAGCCCATTGGGCATTTTGAATGGGCCATCTCTCTAGGCCGGGACTGTGAACAGTTAACACGTAAAGAAATTTTGCCCTCAACATGACGGGCGCGATCATACCAGCACTAATGCACCAGATCCCATCAGAACTCCGAAGTTAAGCGTGCTTGGGCGAGAGTAGTACTAGGATGGGTAACCCCCTGGGAAGTCCTCGTGTTGCACCTTCTTTTAAATTTTTTTTGCCCTGGTTAGGGTTGCCAAGATACTTTATCCACCAAATCTCTGTTACTGAATCCCACGGAACATTGGGCAAGACAACTTCGCTTCACGTAGAGGCTGGGCCTGTGAACCGAGGGTGTAGGGTTTGTGACCAGGTCTCCGTCGCTCTGGTGCCCATAACTTTTGATCCGTAACGAGTTACGTGGTGCACAACATACCGTTGCAAAATTCTCTGAGAGCTCTACGACGGGGGAAGCCAGCTTGCTCACTGTGCCCGTTTTTGGAGAGCAAAATTGAACGTTTTCATCAGTTTCAGGCCACTTTTCTTCTTTTGCTCTGTTTTTTCGTCTCGGATCGTACGTCGTGAATTGTTAAGTGGACGACAACCTGGCTCGTGGGAAATCAGAGGGCCCTACAACGTGTCGATATCACGTCTTGCAAACATGCTGCGTTGTTGAAGCGAATGGGTTGTCGTTAAGCCCATTGGGCATTTTGAATGGGCCATCTCTCTAGGCTGGGACTGTGAACAGTTAACACATAAAGGAATTTTGCCCTCAACATGACGGGTGCAATCATACCAGCACTAATGCACCGGATCCCATCAGAACTCCAAAGTTAAGCGTGCTTGGACGAGAGTGGTACAAGGATGGGTGACCCCCTGGGAAGTCCTCGTGTTGCACCCCCTTTTAAATTCTTTTTGCCCTGGTCAGGGTCGCCAAGATACTTTATCCACCAAATCTCTATTACTGAATCCCACGGAACATTGGGCAAGAAAAATTCGCTTCACGTAGAGGTTGGGCCCGTAAATCGAGGGCGTAGGGTTTGTGACCAGGTCTCCGTCGCTCCGGTGCCTATAACTTTTGATCCGTCAGGAGTTACGCGGCGTACAACATACCGTTGCCAATTTCTCTAAGAGATCTACGACGGGGGCAGCCAGCTGGCTCGCTGTGCCCCTTTTTAGAGCCCAAAATCGAACGTTTTCATTAGTTTCAGGCTACTTTTCTTCTTTTGCTCTATTTTTCCGTCCCGGATCATACGTCGTGAACGGTAAAAAGGACGACAACTTGACTCACGGGACATCAGAGGGCCCTACAACGTGTCGATATCACGTCTTGCGATGACGCTGCATTGTTGAAGCTGATGGGTTGTCGTTAAGCCTATTGGGCCTTTCCAATGGGCCATCTCTCTAAGCTGGTACTGTGAACCGTTAACACATATAGGAATTGTGCCCTCAACATGACGGGTGTGATCATACCAGCACTAATGCACCGGATCCCATTAGAACTTCGAAGTTAGGCGTGCTTGGGCAAGAGTAGTACAAGGATAGGTGACCCCCTGGGAACTCCTCGTGTTGCACCCCCTTTTCAATTTTTTTTGCCCTGGTTAGGGTTGCCAAGATACTTTATCCACCAAATCTCTATTACTGAATCCCACGGAACATTTGGCAAGACAACTTCGTTTCACGTAGAGGCTGGGCCCGCAAACCGAGGGCATAGGGTTTGTGACCAGGTCTCCATCGCTCCGGTGCCCATAACTTTTGATCCGTAAGGAGTTACGCGGCGTACAACTTACCGTTGCAAAGCTCTCTAAGAGCTCTACGACAGGAGCAGCCAGCATGCTCCCTGTGCCCTTTTTGGAGCCCAAAATCGAACGTTTTCATCAGTTTCAGGCCACTTTTCTTCTTTTGCTATGTTTTTCTGTCCCGGATCGTTCGTCATGAACTGTTAAAAGGACGACAACCTGACTCGCGGGACATCAGAGGACCCTACAACGTGTCAATATCACATCTTGCAAGCATGCTACGTTGTTGAAGCGGATGGGTTGTCGTTAAGCCCATTGGGCATTTTGAATGGGCCATCTCTCTAGGCCGGGACTGTGAACAGTTAACACGTAAAGAAATTGTGCCCTCAACATGACGGGTGCGATCATACCAGCACTAATGCACCAGATCCCATCAGAACTCCGTAGTTAAGCGTGCTTGGGCGTGAGTAGTACTAGGATGGGTAACCCCCTGGGAAGTCCTCGTGTTGCACCCCCTTTTAAATTTTGTTTGCCCTGGTTAGGGTTGCCAAGATACTTTATCCACCAAATCTCTATTACTGAATCCCACGGAACATTGGGCAAGATCACTTCGTTTCACGTAGAGGCTGGGCCCGCAAACCGAGGGCGTAAGGTTTGTGACCAGGTCTCCGTCGCTCCGGTGCCCTTAACTTTTGATCTGTAAGGAGTTACGCGGTACACAACATACCGTTGCAAAGCTCTCTAAGAGCTCTACGACGGGGGCAGCATGCTCGTTGTGCCCGTTTTTAGAGCCCAAAATCGAATGTTTTCATCAGTTTCTGGCCACTTTTCTTCTTTAGCTCTGTTTTTCAGTCTCGGATTGTACGTCGTGAATTGTTAAATGGACGACAACCTGACTCGCGGGACATCATAGGGCCCTACAATTTGTCGATATCACGTCTTGCAAGCGTTATGCGTTGTTGAAGTAGACGGGTTGTCGTTAAGCCCATTGGGCCTATTGAATGGGCCATCTCTCTAGACTGGGACTGTGAACAGTTAACACGTAAAAAAATTGTGCCCTCAACATGACGGGTGCGATCATACCAGCACTAATGCACCGGATCCCATCAGAACTCCGAGGTTCAGCGTGCTTGGGCGAGAGTAGTACTAAGATGGGTGACCCCCTGGGAAGTCCTCGTGTTGCACCCCCTTTTCAATTTTTTTTGCCCTGGTTAGGGTTGCCAAGATACTTTATCCACTAAATCACTATTACTGAATCCCACGGAACATTGCGCAAGACAACTTCGCTTCACGTAGAGGCTGGGCCTGCAAACCGAGGGCGTAGGGTTTGTGACCAGGTCTCCATCGCTCCGGCGTCCATAAATTTTGATCCGTAAGGAGTTACGCGGCGTACAACATACCGTTGGAAAGCTCTCTAAGAGCTCTACGACGGGGGCAGCCAGCATGCTCGATGTGCCCTTTTTGGAGCCCAAAATCAAACGTTCATCAGTTTCAGGCCATTTTGCTCTATTTTTCCGTCCCTGATCGTACGTCGTGAACTGTTAAAAGGACGACAACCTGACTCGCGGGACATCAGAGGGCCCTACAACGTGTCGAAATCATGTCTTGCAAGCATGCTGCGTTGTTGAAGCGGATGGGTTGTCGTTAAGCCCATTGGGCCTTTTGAATGGGCCATCTCTCTAGGCTGGGACTGTGAACAGTTAACACGTAAAGAAATTGTGCCCTCAACATGACGGGTGTGATCATACCAGCACTCATGCATCGGATCCCATCAGAACTCCGACGATTAGCGTGCTTGGGCGAGAGTCGCACTAGGATGGGTGAACCCCTCGGAAGTCCTCGTGTTGCACCCCCTTTTCAAATTTTTTTGCACTGGTTAGGGTTGCCAAGATACTTTATCCACCATATCTCTATTACTGAATCACATGCAACATTGGGTAAGAGAACTTCGCTTCACGTAGAGGCTGGGCCCGCAAACCGAGGGCGTAGGGTTTTTGACCAGGTTTTCGTCGCTCCGGTGCCCATAAATTTTGATCCGTAAGGAGTTACGCAGCGTACAGCATACCGTTGCAAAGCTCTCTGAGAGCTCTATGATGATGGCAGCTAGCATGCTCGCTGTGCCCCTTTTTGGAGCCGAAAATCGAACGTTTTAATCAATTTCAGGCCACTTTTCTTCTTTTGCTCTGTTTATCCGTCCCGGATCGTACGTCGTGAACTGTAAAAAGGATGACAACTTGACTCGCGGGACATCAGAGGGACCTACAACGTGTCGATATCACGTCTTGCAAGCATGCTGCGTTGTTGAAGCGGATGGGTTGTCGTTAAGGCCATTGGGCCTTTTGAATGGGCCATCTTTCTAGGCTAGGACTGTCAACAGTTAACACATAAATCAATTGTGCCCTCAACATGACGGGTGCGATCATAACAGCACTAATGCACCGGATCCCATCAGAACTCCGAAGTTAAGCGTGCTTGGGCGAGAGTAGTATTAGGATGGGTGACCCCTTGGGAAGTCCTCGTGTTGCACCCCCTTTTAAATTTTTTTTCCCTGGTTAGGGTTGCCAAGATACTTTATCCACCAAATCTCTATTACTGAATCCCACAGAACATTGGGCAAGACTACTTCGCTTCACGTAAAGGCTGGGCCCGTAAATCCGGTGCCCATAACTTTTGATCCGTAAGGAGTTACACGGCGTACAGCATATCGTTGCAAAGCTCTCTGAGAGCTCTACGACGGGGACAGCCAGCTTGCTCCTTTTGCCCCTTTTTTGAGCCTATAATCGAACGTTTTCATCAGTTTCAGGCCACTTTTCTTCTTTTGCTCTGTTTTTCCGTCCCGTATCATACGTCGTGAATTGTTAAAAGGACGACAACCTGAATCACGGGACATCATAGGGCCTTACAACGTGTCGATATCACGTCTTGCGAGGATGCTGCGTTGTTGAAGCTGATGGGTTGTCGTTAAGCCCATTGGGCCTTTTGAATGGGCCATCTCTCTAGGCTGGGACTGTGAACCATTAACACATATAATAATTGTGCCCTCAACATGACAGGTGCGATCATACCAGCACTAATGCACCGGATTCCATTAGAACTTCGAAGTTAAGCGTGCTTGGGCGAGAGTAGTACTAGGATGGGTGACCCCCTGGGAAGTCCTCGTGTTGCACCCCATTTTCAATTTTTTTTGCCCTGGTTAGGGTTGCCAAGATACTTTATCCACCAAATCTCTATTATTGAATCCCACAGAACATTGGGCAAGACACCTTCGTTTCACATAGAGGCTAGGCCAGCAAACTGAGGGCATAGTGTTTGTGACCAGGTCTCCGCGCTTCGGTGCCCATAACTTTTGATCCGTAAGGAGTTACGCGGCGCAAAGCATACCGTTGCAAAGCTCTCTGAGAGCTCTACGATGGGGGCACCAAGCTCGTTTGCTGTTCTCGTTTTTGGAGCCCAAAATCGAACGTTTTCATCAGTTTCAGGCCACAATTTTTGTTTTGCTCTATTTTTTCGTCCCGAATCGTACGTCGTGAGCTCTTAAAAGGACGACAACCTGACTTGCAGGACATCAGAGGGCCCTACAACGTGTCGATATCACGTCTTGTAAGGATGCTGCGTTGTTGAAGAGGATGGATTGTCGTTAAGCCCATTGGGCCTTTTGAATGGGCCATCTCTCTTGGTTGGGACTGTGAACAGTTAACACGTAAAGAAATTGTGCCTCAACATGACGGGTACGATCATACTAGCACTAATGCTCCGGATCCCATTAGAACTCCGAAGTTAAGCGTGCTTGGGCGAGAGTAGTACTAGGATGGGTGACCCTTTGGGAAGTCCTCGTGTTGCTCCCCATTTTCAATTTTTTTTGCCCTGGTTAAGTTTGCCAAGATACTTTATCCACCAAATCTCTATTACTGAATCCCGCGGAGCACTGGTCAAGACAACTTCGCTTCACGTAGAGGTTGGGCCTGCAAACCGAGGGCGTAGGGTTTGTTACCAGGTCTCCGTCGCTCCGGTGCCCATAACTTTTGATCCGTAAGGAGTTACGCGGCGCACAACATTCCGTTGCAAAGCTCTCTGAGAGCTCTACGATGGGGGTAGCTAGCATGCTCACTGTGCCCCTTTTTGGTGCCCAAAATCGAATTTTTTCATCAGTTTCAGGCCACTTTTCTTCTTTTTCCCTGTTTTTCCGTCCCGGATCGTACGTCGTGAACTGTTAAAAGGACGGCAACCTGACTCGCGGGACATCAGAGGGCCCTACAATGTGTCGATATCACATCTTGTAAGCATGCTGCGTTGTTTAAGTGGATGGGTTGTCGTTATGCCCATTGGGCCTTTTGAATGGGCCATCTCTCTACGGTAGGACTGTGAACAGTTAACACATAAAGGAATTGTGCCCTCAACATGAAGGGTGCGATCATGCCAGCACTAATGCACCGGATCCCATCAGAACTCCGAGGTTAAGCGCGCTTGGGCGAGAGTAGTACTAGGATGGGTGAACCCTTGGGAAGTCCTCGTGTTGCACCCCCTTTTAAATTTTTTTTGCTCTTGTTAGGGTTGCCAAGATACTTTATCCACCAAATCTCTATTACTGAATCCCATGGAACATTGGGCAAGACAACTTCGCTTCACTTAGGGGCTGGGCCCATAAACCGAGGGCGTAGGGTTTGTGACCAGGTCTCCGTCGCTCCGGTGACCATAACTTTTGATCTGTAAGGAGTTACGCGGCGCACAGCATACCGTTGCAAATCTCTCTGAGAGCTTTACGACGAGGGCAGCCAGCTTGCTCGCTTTGCCCGTTTTTTGAGCCCAAAATCAAACGTTTTCATCAGTTTCAGGCCACTTTTCTTCTTTTGCTCTTTTTTTCCGTCCCGGATCATACGTCGTGAACTGTTAAAAGGACGACAACCTGACTCGCGGGACATCAGAGGGCCCTACAACTTGTTGATATCACGTCTTGCGAGGATGATGCGTTGTTGAAGCTGATGGGTTGTCGTTAAGCCCATTGGGCCTTCTGAATGGGCCATCTCTCTAGGCTGGGACTGTGAACAGTTAACACATAAAGGAATTGTGCCCTCAACATGACGGGTGCGATCATGCCAGCACTAATGCACCGGATCCCATCAGAACTCCGAGGTTAAGCGAGCTTGGGCGAGAGTAGTACTAGGATGGGTGACCCCCTGGGAAGTCCTCGTGTTGCACCCCCTTTTTAATTTTTTTTGCTCTTGTTAGGGTTGCCAAGATACTTTATCCACCAAATCTCTATTACTGAATCCCACGGAACATTGGGCAAGACAACTTCGCTTCACGTAGAGGCTGGGCCCGTAAACCGAGGGCGTAGGGTTTGTGACCAGGTCTCCGTCGCTCCGGTGACCATAACTTTTGATCCGTAAGGAGTTACGCGGCGCACAGCATACCGTTGCAAAGCTCTCTGAGAGCTCTACGACGGGGATAGCCAGCTTGCTCCTTTTGCCCCTTTTTTGAGCCTATAATCGAACGTTTTAATCAGTTTCAGGCCACTTTTCTTCTTTTGCTCTGTTTTTCCGTCCCGTATCATACGTCGTGAATTGTTAAAAGGACGACAACCTGACTCACGGGACATCAGAGGGCCCTACAACGTGTCGATATCACGTCTTGCGAGGATGCTGCGTTGTTGAAGCTGATGGGTTGTCGTTAAGCCCATTGGGCCTTTTGAATGGGCCATCTCTCTAGGCTGGGACTGTGAACCGTTAACACATATAATAATTGTGCCCTCAACATGACAGGTGCGATCATACCAGCACTAATGCACCGGATTCCATCAGAACTTCGAAGTTAAGCGTGCTTGGGTGAGAGTAGTACTAGGATGGGTGACCCCCTGGGAAGTCCTCGTGTTGCACCCCATTTTCAATTTTTTTTGCCCTGGTTAGGGTTGCCAAGATACTTTATCCACCAAATCTCTATTATTGAATCCCACAGAACGTTGGGAAAGACAACTTCGTTTCACGTAGAGGCTAGGCCAGCAAACTGAGGGCATAGTGTTTGTGACCAGGTCTCCGTCGCTTCGGTGCCCATAACTTTTGATCCGTAAGGAGTTACGCGGCGCAAAGCATACCGTTGCAAAGCTCTCAGAGAGCTCTACGATGGGGGCAGCAAGCTCGTTTGCTGTTCTCGTTTTTGGAGCACAAAATCGAACGTTTTCATCAGTTTCAGGCCATATTTCTTTTTTTGCTCTGTTTTTCCGTCCCGAATCATACGTCGTGAGCTCTTAAAAGGACGACAACCTAACTTGCAGTACATCAGAGGGCCCTACAACGTGTCGATATCACGTCTTGTAAGGATGCTGCGTTGTTGAAGCAGATGGGTTGTCGTTAAGCCCATTGGGCCTTTTGAATGGGCCATCTCTCTTGGCTGGGACTGTGAACAGTTAACACGTAAAGAAATTGTGCCTCAACATGACGGGTACGATCATACTAGCACTAATGCTCCGGATCCCATCAGAACTCCGAAGTTAAGCGTGCTTGGGCGAAAGTAGTACTAGGATGGGTGACCCCTTGGGAAGTCCTTGTGTTGCACCCCATTTTCAATTTTTTTTGCCCTGGTTAAGTTTGCCAAGATACTTTATCCACCAAATCTCTATTACTGAATCCCGCGGAGCACTGGGCAAGACAACTTCGCTTCACGTAGAGGTTGGGCCCACAAACCGAGGGCGTAGGGTTTGTGACCAGGTCTCCGTCGCTCCGGTGCCCATAACTTTTGATCCGTAAGGAGTTACGCGGTGCACAACATTCCGTTGCAAAGCTCTCTGAGAGCTCTACGATGGGGGCACCTAGAATGCTCACTGTGCCCCTTTTTGGTGCCCAAAATCAAATTTTTTCATCAGTTTCAGGCCACTTTTCTTCTTTTGCTCTATTTTTTCGTCCCGGATCGTACGTCGTGAACTGTTAAAAGGACGGCAACCTGACTCGCGGGACATCAGAGGGCCCTACAACGTGTCGATATCACATCTTGTAAGCATGCTGCGTTGTTTAAGTGGATGGGTTGTCGTTATGCCCATTGGGCCTTTTGAATGGGCCATCTCTCTAGGGTAGGACTGTGAACAGTTAACACATAAAGGAATTGTGCCCTCAACATGAAGGGTGCGATCATGCCAGCACTAATGCACCGGATCCCATCAGAACTCCGAGGTTAAGCGCGCTTGGGCGAGAGTAGTACTAGGATGGGTGACCCCTTGGGAAGTCCTCGTGTTGCACCCCCTTTTAAATTTTTTTTGCTCTTGTTAGGGTTGCCAAGATACTTTATCCACCAAATCTCTATTACTGAATCCCATGGAACATTGGGCAAGACAACTTCGCTTCACTTAGGGGCTGGGCCCGTAAACCGAGGGCGTAGGGTTTGTGACCAGGTCTCCGTCGCTCCGGTGACCATAACTTTTGATCTGTAAGGAGTTACGCGGCGCACAGCATACCGTTGCAAATCTCTCTGAGAGCTTTATGACGGGGGCAGCCAGCTTGCTCGCTTTGCCCATTTTTGGAGCCCAAAATCAAACGTTTTAATCAGTTTCAGGCCACTTTTCTTCTTTTGCTCTTTTTTTCCATCCCGGATCATACGTCGTGAACTGTTAAAAGGACGACAACCTGACTCGCGGGACATCAGAGGGCCCTACAACTTGTTGATATCACGTCTTGCGAGGATGATGCGTTGTTGAAGCTGATGGGTTGTCGTTAAGCCCATTGGGCCTTCTGAATGGGCCATCTCTCTAGGCTGGGACTGTGAACAGTTAACACATAAAGGAATTGTGCCCTCAACATGACGGGTGCGATCATGCCAGCACTAATGCACCGGATCCCATAAGAACTCCGAGGTTAAGCGAGCTTGGGCGAGAGTAGTACTAGGATGGGTGACCCCCTGGGAAGTCCTCGTGTTGCACCCCCTTTTAAATTTTTTTTGCTCTTGTTAGGGTTGCCAAGATACTTTATCCACCAAATCTCTATTACTGAATCCCACGGAACATTGGGCAAGACAACTTCGCTTCACGTAGAGGCTGGGCCCGTAAACCGAGGGCGTAGGGTTTGTGACCAGGTCTCCGTCGCTCCGGTGACCATAACTTTTGATCCGTAAGGAGTTACGCGGCGCACAGCATACCGTTGCAAAGCTCTCTGAGAGCTCTACGACGGGGGCGGCTAGCTTGCTCGCTTTGCCCTTTTTGGAGCCCAAAATTGAACGTTTTCATCAGTTTCAGGCCACTTTTCTTCTTTTGCTCTGTTTTTCCGTCCCGGATCATACATCGTGAACTGTTAAAAGGACAACAACGTGACTCGCGGGACATCTGAGGGCCCTACAACGTGTTAATATCACGTCTTGCGAGGATGCTGCGTTGTTGAAGCTGATGGGTTGTCGTTAAGCCCATTGGGCCTTTTGAATGGGCCATCTCTCTAGGTTGGGACTGTGAACCGTTAACACATATAGGAATTGTGCCCTCAACATGACGGGTGCGATCATACCAGCACTAATTCACCGGATCCCATCAGAACTTCGAAGTTATGCGTGCTTGGGCGAGAGTAGTACTAGGATGGGTGACCCCCTGGGAAGTCCTAGTGTTGCACCCCCTTTTCAATTGTTTTTGCCCTGGTTAGGGTTGCCAAGATATTTTATCCACAAAATCTCTATTACTGAATCCCACGGAACATTGGGCGAGACAACTTCGTTTCACGTAGAGGCTGGGCCCGCAAACCGAGGGCATAGGGTTTGTGACCAGGTCTTCGTCGCTCTGGTGCCCATAACTTTTGATCCGTAAGGAGTTACGCGACGCATAGCATACCGTTGGAAAGCTCTTTGAGAGCTCTACGATGGGGGTAGGTAGCATGCTCGCTGTGCCCATTTTTGGAGCCCAATATTGAACGTTTTCATCAGTTTTAGGCCATTTTTCTTATTTTGCTCTATTTTTCCGTCCCGGATCGTAAGTCGTGAAATGTTAAAAGGATGACAACCTGACTCGCGGGACATCAGAGGGCCCTACAACGTGTCGATATCACGTCTTGCAAGCATGCTGCGTTGTTGAAGTGGATGGGTTGTCGTTAAGCCCATTGGGCCTTTTGAATGGGCCATCTCTCTAGGCTGGGACTGTGAACAGTTAACACGTAAAGAAATAGTGCCCTCAACATGACGGGTGTCACACCCCAACCCGGCCTATAAAGGTTAGACTAGGGTGTGATCTAAACATTCAATTCACGTCTCGTACTTAACCGTTCATGAAGATTTAACACTTAACGTTTTGGCCTAAACTCCAAAAATTTTCGGTAAACCGGCAGCATAACGGCTGTAATTGGGCTCTTTGGTTTGACCTAATTCTCTAAACGCCTCAATTATTCCAATCATTAATCCAACTCCATTAAGGACTCCTATTTGTCACCAACCGATTTGCCTACTAGTTTATCTCGAAAGTCTCGTTTGGTTAATAAGCCTAACATGATAACTATGTCCCGTTTATTTGTCAATTTCCTATCATCCAAGTACCTATTATCCTCTAGTTTGCAAATGAGCACCTAAGTGAAATTAGATAGGATTAACTTAGTTGATTGTTCATCTAGTGGTTTGAATGCCTACGATAACTACCAATTAAGAAAACGAAAGAAAACAACCAAATAAAAGTTTGTCCGGTTATAGATAGTACAATCCCAGAATTAGACCCAAATTACAACAGGGTCATTTACATCAATAAAATGAATAGTTTGCAATCAAACACAACATCTATATAGCAACCACTTTCAGGCAAAGCACAAAAGCACGTAGGGACAGGCAATCACTCCAAGGAATCATTGTTAGGCACATTGTCCTCGGGTTCCTGTTCTTGATCTTCTTCACCTGAGATGATAAAAGAGGTTGAGTCCTTATGAACTCAGTGAGGGGGAACAAGAAATAGGCTTTGAAACTCATTTTCCGGTTCAACTTATGAAATCCTTTTGCAAGCATGAATATAACAATAATACAAGTGCATAAACAGAAATACCAGTCTTTCCTCCCCGAGGTTCTCTAGGAACCAAGCGAGAGTACTTATACACATAGTAAAAAGGATACAGTGAGATTTTGCTCTCAAATCAGTTCCAGAATCAGTTGTTGCGGCCGACTTCAAATCATCCCCCAAACACGCCAGGTGGGTGTACTCCGGATGTACCCCGAAATCCTACGACCCAACTCTCTGAGGAAGTCTAGCCCCCAAGCGAGAGAGGGAATGGGACCGAGGTAGCCACGGGTGCACCGACAAGCCCGATGCCGCCCGGTGTGCGTGATCGCTACCATGCCGACAGGAAAGGTTGCAACCTTGTATGCAATGCACATTTATGACAGGTAATATATCACAGTAGGAGGACAACAAAGTAGGTTGCCTCCGGACAGTCATAAGATTGCACATTGACAAGTAAACAAGCAGGGCACGATAAGACATGAAATTTCACTTGAAAGGCATATAGAGTTATATGAAAATTAAACGGGCAGCCATATAACACATGTAAAACAGGCCATATAACTCATTACGAAGCCCACGTGATCAAGTGTTAAGATTATTCAACATGCAATGACATCAACATGGGTTCGGGTGCAAGAAAAGCTTATTTGTCAACATGCAATGGTCAAAATCACATTTGAAGTTATAAGAAATTTACGGGCAGCCCACTAAGCATATAATTTCCACACAATATCCAAATGATCAACACTTAGCAAGAATACCTTGTCATTAGGGTTTCCGTTTCATGCTTAACCGTGTGTTTAAACCCTAAGTCAACTCAAGATCATTCTCAAGTCATGCATCATTCAATTCGAACATCCTCAAGTACTCAAAATAGTCCACACAACATCCCAACACCACAATTCCAAGCAACTAGTACCACAAGAGAGGTTACAACAATTTTCCAAGCATATAACTAAGTGAAACATTTACTGCAATAGGCTGTTTTCTCACAATTAATAGGATAATAAAAAAATCTCCAAATCCAGTGAATAAGATGTCAAATTAAAGCTTAAGAAGTTAACTAAAATTATAAACAAACCTTGCATCAATTGGAGTTCGGAATCATTACTTATAGCCGAAACAGTGAGGTAGCACAAAACTGTCAAGATTTGCACACTTTTCAGAAATTGACGATTTTGAGGTCCTTAGGGTCAGTTTTAGCCTTTGTCCATTTCTGACAAAATTGTCCATAACTGAAAAATATAGATGCACACCAAATTTCATGCATTGTGGACATAATTTACTCAGTAAAATATGGTTTGTTCCACAAAGTCAGTGCATCTGCCAAAACCTGCTTTGTTTTTCCAGATTTCCAGATTTGGTAACATTTTAAAGATTTGCCATTTTGAGGACCTTAGAGTCAAAATTAACTTCGGACTATTTATGGGAAAAATGTTCAAAACTGTCCAAAATAGTCACCTACCAATTTTCAAGCATTTTCAACATCATTTGCCTAGCTAAACTTACCTCGAACAGACTGGTCAGAGAGCTGCCAACAATTTCGACTTCACCTAGCATCATTTTCAAGCCAAGATCTTGCCATGCATGGTTGTTTAAGCTTATGAACGACCATATAGCTCAAGTACAGAAGCAAATACACACATTTATGAGCATGCATGTGAATTTTTGAAGAGTTTTCGAAAGGTTTTAACCCTCACCTTTGCAATCAACCACAAAGATGCACAAAAACTTGTTGAAGCTTCAAATCTCTTCTTCTTCTTGCTTAGCCAAGATTCCAACTTGGTTTTCTCTATTTTTCCTAGCCTAGTGATCAATTTCTTAGTACATGCATGAGGTTAGAATATGAAGAAAAGAAATGGATGCCAAGAAGCTCACCTAGGCCGAATAGAAGTCTTCAAAGCACATGCATGAGTGATTTTTGCATCGTAGCTTGTTTGCTTGAGTTTCTTTGATGGTTGTTTGCCTTGTTCAACTAAAGTATGATGAAGATAAGCTATGGAGGTGAAGAACTCAGCCAAAACCGAAATGGAGAGAGAAAATGGGAGGGAAGTGAGAGAAATTGAAAGGAAATGAGAGAATATGACAAAAGTGATGGCTTTGCAATTTTTTGAGCATATGGTCGGCCTTGGGCATACAAACTCAGACTTTTTGTGTCTTCAAGATGGAATTTTGAAATTTTAGCATGGGCATGAAGCACTTGGTCGAAAATGGTGGAGATTTGAGGAGAATTTGAGCAATTTTTTATGCATTGTGTTAAGTGTTTTGTCATAGTTTGTCTAGGACTAATTTTTTTTATGCATTTGTGTCATTAGAATTGTCATAGGAATGTTGGGAGATTAGGGAATCTAGGTAGAATAAAATATAAGAATGTTTGTTGATGAGTTGAATTATGAATAGAATAATAGATAGTGGAAAATGTAGGAATAGTTTAATATTATTTTATTGTTAGTGGAGTTTGTAGAGAATTTGAACTAGGAATATAATATTGGTTAGTGGATTGTGTAGTATTATTTTAGTGTCTAGTGCTTTGTGTAAGATTCTTTCTTGATCAACGTGGTGGCACAGATTCCTAGGTCTAAGGCACGAATTACGAGGTAGACACGAACTACGAGGTAAGACATGAACTACGAGGTACATCACGTATTTCAAGACTAAGGCACATACTTCAAGATAAGTGCACGGATTCTAATGCTAACACACGCAACCCTAGGTGAATGAACGTAGATCAAAATAAGGCACGTAATTCAATGCAATGCACGTAATTCAAGACACGACTCTTAAACCTAGGTTAAAGCACGTAGTTCAAGGTTAATGCACACGAAATGAAGAGACACACGCAAATCAAGGTCTCGCACGTAAATTAAGGTCATGGCATGCTTATCTAGGTATCGCACGTATATCGAGGATTAGGGCACACAATTCTAGGTTAAGGCATGTATAACGAGGCATGCACGAAAACCAAGACAGGGCACGTAATCGAAGGTCGGTCATATAATTTTAGGTCTAAGGCGCACAAATCGAGGTAGGACACGTTATTCGGGGTTGGGCCTCACATCCTCCCCTCCTTAAAAGAATTTCGTCCCGAAATTCACTCTTGCCTATTGAGGCCATTTAGACGGATTCCGACCATTGTTATTTTCCAACTTCGGGTCGTCCTTTGCTCTGTGATCTCTCTTACCACAACGAATTCACTTCCTAGCTTTCTCCAATCATTTAATTCGGTGTGACCCCTACATTTACAGTTCGTTCCTTTGAACAACTCTATTTTCTCCAATTGATCTTAGGGTCGAGTTCATTAACTAAGGTTAGAATCTCCAATCATAGTCATCAAAGCTGCATTGGTATTCTAACAATATAACTGTAACTCCAAAATCATGGCTCATGTTCTATCAATCTCGCATTCATACCTCAAAAGTAATATCACAATAATTCCATGATCCTAGGGTAACATACGCTAATTTCAAGATGATAGGTCTATATCCGATTTACATATCATATCTACTAGCTTCAAATTGTTAGCACGTAAGACATACACATGTTATGGATTATTTTCACGATACGACCCTATTTTTAGGAAGAACTCACCAAGCAACTAATCCATCTCAAATCGTCATCTATCGGTAGTATCATAGTTCTTATCTTGAAGGTACATTTGATTAGTAAATCTTTTAATGACTAGTCTCCCAATTACAGGCTCTTATTCACTAATCTCCTTTCCCGGCTTTGTTAACCTTCACGCTCGTAATCAACGAGAAAGACCGTTGAGATTCATTATACTCGAATTCTAAGGTTTATTAAGTATCACTAACAAATTGCCATCGAAATTGCATGGGTAAACTAATCATGTTACACTAGTTCAACTCTTACAAGTAAAATTCATCAGCTTGTGATCCACAATTTATTTCCTTATTCGAATCTCTATCTTCAAGTCACGAGACTTCAGAATTTTCTTTTAATCTTATCCAAAACTCCTAAGGTGAATAGTTTCAACCTCAAATAAATTCCACTCACCTGAATCCAAGGTTACGTCATACTTAAGAAGACAATGGTCCTACTCACTTAGGTACCTAGTCATTCCTTTGAACACTTAATGCCTGCCAATATATCTTTGACATTAATGTTACTAAGCTGGGTTCATCGCCATGTAAGTGATATCAATGCTCTACTAGGTTTCCGGCCGTACAACAACAATCCTAGGACTATTAATGGGTACCGAAATGACCGACTTCATAAAATACTTACACGAGATAACTTCAAGGTTGTATCAATATAAGAATTATGACCACGAGGCATCCTTCAACATAATCTAATAAAACTTCAAAAGTAGTCAACGACTCATATAACTATCACTACAAGATCCGCCCTCCATTTAACGACCACGATTCGAAGTCTACCAACAGCTAGTTTCTAGATATTTAACGGTGCACATAATACAGTTGTCTAACAATAGTCTCTTAGGTCATTATGACTCCAATTCACATCTATCTTAACTATATGAAATCTTACTCTTCTCATTTACATGTTCAACTAGCTAAGAGCATCAAGACTCATCGACCTTAGGTCCTAGGGTTCACCATGGATCATCATGCATACTCACTATTAGCTATTTAGGATTTCAAATCATACCCTAACAACTCCACTTTGCAACCAGATGTTTAATATCATTTCCATGGCTTATATAATAGGTCCATTGGTCTTACTTAAGGATATGCTTTCCAACATCCTCTAGGGTATCTAAACAACGAGTGCATAGAATGACTTACTTGCATAATCACAACTAAATCCGAGAGGCACCAAATTAATACCATGATTCTAAATATCACCGATATCCAACTTAGGACCTTTAGCAACGTTAGTCATCTAATGCATAATTCAATTCCTTACACTTCTATCCGACCTAATATTTTAGGTGCAGTTTTCCAAACACGAGTTTTAGCTATGTGAATTCCTTGATTCCAACATTCCTATACCTTGTTATACTAAAGAATCATCAACCTTGTTAAACTCAGTCTCCAGAGTTGCCTACATGTCTTGAGGTTATCCATTGTTAAGTTACTTAAACACATTATTCATGCCTTAATAATCTAACCCCTATCGTCCATTTCCACGAGTTCATCTCTTAATTTCTAGATCACAATCTTACCATTGAGTGAACTTGAAACTCGTTAATATACTCCTTATTAGGTTCAATGATGCTTAATTTCAATCAAGTAAGGATTCAATCGTACGAGTATATTGCTAACTTCTTAGATAGCCTATCAAGCCAATTTTAAGATGTGAGAAATGGATTCAAAGAAATCTCCAAGTCAACTTCCACTATCAGCACATGAGAATATATACTACTCTACATATTTAATAGTATGTTCTTATATCTTAAGCGAAGTTGTATGTCATTAAACTTTATACTTGAACCACAATGAGAACAACGGTTTAATAGAATCAATAACTAGCTATAAAATTGACGAATTAATCACAGGTATAGGTATTCCAAAAAATAAGGAGATAACTTTACCTCAACAATTATACCCGTGCTACGCATTTTATACATATGCATATCCAATAATACATACTATCCATCGAGTACCTGTGAAGATGCCAGAAATCTCCAACCGAGACTTTTCGTTCTTCCTGCATGAATTCAGTTCCCTAAAAGTTCTAATCCTAACTATCTATGTGTATAAACAATCATTCATGGTTATATAACATGCACATGTATCAAGGAAGGAGTATAAACGCATGCATGCATTATTGAGGGCATTAACGTGTTGATGTGCATGACACATAGTACATAAGGTCCACAAAAGCACATAATATTCAATGCTCAAGCAATTAATGCACATTAGCACACATTAACACATATAAACAAGACATCTTAATTACCTTAGGGCTTCTACCCATGGTCCGAGAGTTGAACCCGACTAATGCCTAGTTACTAAACTAGGCTCTGATACAATTCTAATATAAGGTGTCACGCCCCAACCCGGCCTATAAAGGTTAGACTAGGGTGTGATCTAAACATTCAAGTCACGTCTCGTACTTAACCGTTCATGAAGATTTAACACTTAACGTTTTGGCCTAAACTCTAAAATTTTTCGGTAAACCGGCAGCTTAACGGCTGTAATTGGGCTCTTTGGTTTGACCTAATTCTCTAAACGCCTCAATTATTCCAACCATTAATCTAACTCCATTAAGGACTCCTATTTGTCACCAACCGATTTGCCTACTAGTTTATCTCGAAAGTCTCGTTTGGTTAATAAGCCTAACATGATAACTATGTCCCGTTTATTTGTCAATTTCCTATCATGCAAGTACCTATTATCCTTTAGTTTGCAAATGAGCACCTAAGTGAAATTAGATAGGATTAACTTAGTTGATTGTTCATCTAGTGGTTTGAATGCCTACGATAACTACCAATTAAGAAAACGAAAGCAAACAACCAAATAAAAGTTTATCCGGTTATAGATAGTACAATCCCAGAATTATACCCAAATTACAACAGGGTCATTTACATCAATAAAATGAATATTTTGCAATCAAACACAACATCTATATAGCAACCACTTTCAGGCAAAGCACAAAAGCACGTAGGGACAGGAAATCACTCCAAGGAATCATCGTTAGGCACATTGTCCTCGGGTACCTGTTCTTGATCTTCTTCACCTGAGATGATAAAAGAGGGTGAGTCCTTATGCACTCAGCGAGGGGGAACGAGAAATAGGTTTTGAAACTCATTTTTCGGTTCAACTTATGAAATCCTTTTGCAAGCATGAATATAACATTAATACAAGTGCAGAAACAGAAATAACAGTCTATCCTCCCCGAGGTTCTCTAGGAACCAAGCGAGAGTACTTATACACATAGTAAAAAGGATACAGTGAGCTTTTGCTCTCAGATTAGTTCCAGAATCAGTTGTTGCGGCCAACTTCAAATCATCCCCCAAACACGCCAGGTGGGTGTACTCCGGATGTACCCCGAAATCCTACGACCCAACTCTCCGAGGAAGTCTAACCCCCAAGCGAGAGAGGGAATGGGACCATGGTAGTCACGGGTGCACCGGCAAGCCCGATGCCGCCCGGTGTGCGTGATCGCTACCATGTCGACAGGAAAGGTTGCAACCTTGTATGCAATGCACATTTATGATAGGTAATATATCACAGTAGGAGGACAACAAAGTAGGTTGCCTCCGGACAGTCATAAGATTGCACATTGACAAGTAAACAAGCAAGGCACGATAAGAAAGGAAATTTCACTTGAAAGGCATAGAGAGTTATATGAAAATTAAACGGGTAGCCATGTAACACATGTAAAACAGGCCATATAACTCATTACGAAGCCCACGTGATCAAGTGTTAAGATTATTCAACATGCAATGACATCAACATGGGTTCGGGTGCAAGAAAAGCTTATTTGTCAACATGCAATGGTCAAAATCACATTTGAAGTGATAAGACATTTACGGGCAGCCCACTAAGCATATAATTTCCACACAATAACCAAATGATCAACACTTAGCAAGACTACCTAGTCATTAGGGTTTCGCAAATCAAGGTCTCACACGTGAATTAAGGTCCTGGAATGCTTATCTAGGTATCACACGTATATCGAGGATTAGGGCACACAATTCTAGGTTAAGGCACGTATAACGAGGCATGCACGAAAACCAAGACAGGGAATGTAATCCAAGGTCGGTCATATAATTTTAGGTCTAAGGCGTGCAAATTGAGGTAGGACACGTTACTTGGGGTCGGGCCTCACAACGGGTGCGATCATACTAGCACTCATGCACCGGATCCCATCAGAACTCCGAAGTTATGCGTGCTTGGCCGAGAGTAGTACTAGGATGGGTGACCCCCTGGGAAGTCCTCGTGTTGCACCCCTTTTTCAATTTTTTTTGCACTGGTTAGGGTTGCCAAGAAACTTTATCCACCAAATCTCTATTACTGAATCCCACAGAACATTGGGCAAGACAACTTCACTTCACGTAGAGGCTGGGCCCGCAAACCTAGGGCGTAGGGTTAATGACCAGGTCTCCCTCGCTCCGGTGCCCATAACTTTTGATCCGTAAGGAGTTACGTGGCGCACAGCATACCGTTGCAAAGCTCTCTGAGAGCTCTACGACGGGGGCAACCAACTTGTTCGATTTGCCCGTTTTTGGAGCCCAAAATCAAACATTTTCATCAGTTTCAGGCCATTTTTCTTCTTTTACTTTGTTTTTCCGTCGCAGATCATACGTGCTGAACTGTTAAAAGGACGACAACCTGACTCGCGGGACATCAGAGGGCCCTACAACATGTCGATATCACGTCTTGCGAGGATGCTGCGTTGTTGAAGCGGATGGGTTGTCGTTAAGCCCATTGGGCCTTTTGAATGGGCCATCTCTTTAGGCTGGGACTGTGAACCGTTAACACATATAGGAATTGTGCCCTCAACATAACAGGTGGGATCATACCATCACTAATGCACCGGATCCCATCATAACTCCGAAGTTAAGCGTGCTTGGGTGAAAGTAGTACTAGGATGGGTGACCCCCTGGGAAGTCCTCGTGTTGCACCCCCTTTTCAATTTTTTTGCCCTGGTTAGGGTTGCCAAGATACTTTATCCACCAAATCTCTATTACTGAATCCCACGGAACATTGGGCAAGACAACTTCATTTCACGTAAAGGTTGGGCCCGCAAACCGAGGGCATAGGGTTTGTGACCAGTTCTCCGTCGCTCCGCTGCCCATAACTTTTGATCCGTAAGGAGTTACGTGGCCCACAGCATACCGTTGCAGAGCTCCCTGAGAGCTCTACGACGAGGGCAGCCAGCATGCTCGCTGTGCCCATTTTTGTAGCCCAAAATTGAAAGTTTTCATCAGTTTCAAGCCATTTTTCTTCTTTTGCTCTATTTTTCTGTCCCGGATCGTACGTCGTGAACTGTTAAAAGGATGACAACCTGACTCGTGGGACATCAGAGGGCCCTACAACGTGTCAATAGCACGTCTTGCAAGCATGCTGCGTTGTTGAAGCGGATGGGTTGTCGTTAAGCCCAATGGGCCTTTTGAATGGGCCATCTCTCTAGGCTGGGACTGTGAAAAGTTAACACGTAAAGAAATTGTGTCCTCAACATGACGGGTGCGATCATACCAGCACTAATGCACCGGATCCCATCAGAACTCCGAAGTTAAGAGTGCTTGGGCGAGAGTAGTACTAGGATGGGTGACCCCCTGGGAAGTACTCGTGTTTCACCCCCTTTTCAATTTTTGTTGCCCTGGTTAGGGTTGCCAAGATACTTTATCCACCAAATCTCTATTATTGAATCCCACGGAACATTGGGCAAGACAACTTCGCTTCACGTAGAGGCTGGGCCCACAAATCGAGGGCGTAGGGTTTGTGACCAGGTCTCCGTCGCTACGGTGCCCATAACTTTTGATCCGTAAGGAGTT
Source organism: Ehretia macrophylla (assembly GCA_037974665.1). NCBI lineage: Eukaryota > Viridiplantae > Streptophyta > Magnoliopsida > Boraginales > Ehretiaceae > Ehretia > Ehretia macrophylla. The sequence continues at coordinate 4,707,629 of CM075780.1, forward strand.
ACGCGGTGCACAACATACCGTTGCAAAGCTCTCTGAGAGATCTACGACGGGGACAGCCAGCTTGTTTGCTGTGCCCGATTTGGAGCCCAAAATTGAATGTTTTCATCAGTTTCAGGCTATTTTTCTGTCCCGGATCGTACGTCGTGAACTATTAAAAGGATGACAACCTGACTCGCGGGACATCAGAGCGCCCTACAACGTGTCAATATCACGTCTTCCAAACATGCTGCGTTGTTGAAGCGGATGGGTTGTCGTTAAGCCCATTGGGCCTTTTCAATGGGCCATCTTTCTTGGTTGGGACTGTGAACAGTTAACACATAAAGGAATTGTGCCCTCAACATGACGGGTGCGATCATACCAGCACTAATGCATCGGATCCCATCAGAACTCCGAAGTTAAGTGTGCTTGCGCGATAGTTGTACTAGGATGGGTGACCCCTTGGGAACTACTCATGTTGCACCCCCTTTTCAATTTTTTTTGCCTTGGTTAGGGTTGCCAAGATACTTTATCCACCAAATCTCTATTACTGAATCCCATAGAACATTGGGTAAGACAACTTCGCTTCACGTAGAGGCTAGGCCCGCAAATTGAGGGCGTAGGGTTTGTGACCAGGTCTCCGTCGCTCCGGTGCCCATAACTTTTGATCTGTAAGGAATTACGCGGCGCACAGCATACCGTTGCAAAGCTCTCTGAGAGCTCTACGACGGGGGCATCCAGCTTGCTCGCTGTTCCCATCTTTGGAGCCCAAAATCGAACGTTTTCTTCTGTTTAATGCCACTTTTCTTCTTTTGCTCTGTTTTTCCATCCCGGATCATACGTCGTGAATAGTTAAAAGGACGACAACCTGACTCGCGGGACATTAGAGGGCCCTACAACGTGTCGAGATCACGTCTTGCAAGCATGCTGCATTGTTGACGCGGATGGGTTGTCGTTAAGCCCATTGGGCCTTTTGAATGGGCCATCTCTCTAGGCTGGGACTGTGAACTTGTAACACATAAAGGAATTGTGCCCTCAACATGACGGGTGCGATCATGCCCGCACTAATGCACCGGATCCCATCAGAACTCCGAAGTTAAGCATGCTTGGGCAAGAGTAGTACTAGGATGGGTGACCCCCTGGGAAGTCCTCGTGTTGCACCCCGTTTTAAATTTTTTTTGCTCTGGTTAGGGTTGCCAAGATACTTTATCCACCCAATCTCTATTACTGAATCCCATGGAACATTGGGCAAGACAACTTCGCTTCACGTAGAGGCTGGGCCTGTAAACTGAGGGCGTAGGGTTTGTGACCAGGTCTCTGTCGCTCCGGTGCCCATAACTTTTGATCCTTAAGGAGTTACGCGGCGCACAACATACCGTTGCAAAGCTCTGTGAGAGCTCTACAACGGGGGCTGCCAGCTTGCTCGCTGTGCCCATTTTTGGAGCCCAAAATCGAACATTTTCATCAGTTTCAAGCCACTTTTCTTCATTTACTCTGTTTTTCCATCCCGGATCATACGTCGTGAACTGTTAAAAGGACGACAACCTGACTCGCTGGACATCAGAGGGTCCTACAACGTGTCGATATCACGTCTTGCAAACATGCTGCGTTGTTGAAGCGGATGGGTTGTCGTTAAGCCCATTGGGCCTTTTGAATGGGCCATCTCTCTAGGCTGGGATTGTGACCTGTTAACACATAAAGAAATTGTGCCCTCAACATGACGGGCGCGATCATACCAACACTCATGCACCGAATCCCATCAGAACTCCGAAGTTAAGAGTGCTTGGGCAAGGGTAATACTAGGATGGGAGACCCCCTGGGAAGTCCTCGTGTTGCACCCCCTTTACAATTTTTTTTGCCTGGTTAGGGTTGCCAAGATACTTTATCCACCAAATCTCTATTACAGAATCCCACGGAACATTGGGCAAGAAAACTTCGCTTCACGTAGAGGCTGGGCCAGCAAACTGAGGGCGCAGGGTTTGTGACCAGGTCTCCGTCGCTCCGGTGCCCATAACTTTTGATCGGTAAGGAGTTACGCGGCGCACAGCATACCGTTGCAAAGCTCTCTCAGATTTCTACGACGGGGGCGGCTAGCTTGCTCGCTGTACCCTTTTTGGAGCCCAAAATCGAACGTTTTTATCAGTTTCAAGCAACTTTTCTTCTTTTGCTCTGTTTTTTCGTGCCGGGTCATACGTCGTGAACTGTTAAAAGGACGACAACCTGACTCGCGGGATATCAGATGGCCCTACAACGTGTCGATATCACGTCTTGCAAGCATGCTGCATTGTTGAAGCGGATGGGTTGTCGTTAAGCCCATTGGGCCTTTTGAATGGGCCATCTCTCTAGGCTGGGACTGTGAACAGTTAACACATAAAGGAATTGTGCCCTCAACATGATGGGTGCGATCATACCAGCACTAATGCACCGGATCCCATCAGAACTCCGAAGTTAAGTGTGCTTGGGCGAGAGTAGTACTAGGATGGGTGACCCCCTAGGAAGTCCTCGTGTTGCACCCCCTTTTAAATTTTTTTTGCTCTGGTTAGGGTTGCCAAGATACTTTATCCACCAAATCTATATTTCTGAATCCCACGGAACATTGGGCTAGACAACTTCGCTTCACGTAGAGGCTGGGATCGCAAATCGAGGGTGTAGGGTTTGTGACTAGGTCTCCATCGCTCCGGTGCCCAAAACATTTGATCCGTAAGGAGTTACGTGGCGCATAGCATACCGTTGCAAAGCTCTTTGAGAGCTCTATGATGGGGGCAGCCAGCATGCTCACTGTGCCCCTTTTTGGAGCCCAAAATCAAACATTTTCATCAGTTTCAGGCCACATTTCTTCTTTTGCTCTGTTTTTTCGTCCCGGATCGTACGTCGTGAATTGTTAAAAGGATGACAACCTGACCCGCAGGACATCAGAGGGCCCTACAACGTGTCGATATCACGTCTTGCAGGCATGTTGCGTTGTTGAATGGGATGGGTTATCGTTAAGCCCTTGGGCCTTTTGAATGGGCCATCTCTCTAGGCTGGGATTGTGAACAGTTAACACGTAAATAAATTGTGCCCTCAACATGACGGGTGCGATCATACCAGCACTCATGCACCGGATCCCATCAGAACTCCGAAGTTAAGAGTGGTTGGGCGAGGGTAATACTAGGATGGGTGACCCCCTGGGAAGTCCTCGTGTTGCACCCCCTTTACAATTTTTTTTGCCCTGGTTAGGGTTGCCAAGATACTTAATCCGCCAAATCTCTATTACAGAATCCCACGGAACATTGGGAAAGACAACTTCGCTTCACGTAGAGGCTGGGCCCGCAAACTGAGGGCGCAGGGTTTGTGACCAGGTCTCTGTCGATCCGGTGCCCCTAACTTTTGATATGTAAGGAGTTACGCAGCGCACAGCATACCGTTGCATTGCTCTCTGAGAGCTCTACGACGGGGGTAGCCAGCTTGCTCGCTGTGCCCTTTTTGGAGCCCAAAATCGAACGTTTTCATCAGTTTCAAGCAACTTTTCTTCTTTTGCTCTGTTTTTCCGTGCCTGATCATTCGTCGTGAACAGTTAAAAGGACGACAACCTGACTCGCGGGATATCAGAGGGCCTTACAACGTGTTGATATCACGTATTGCAAACATGCTGCGTTGTTGAAGCGGATGGGTTGTCGTTAAGCCCATTGGGCCTTTTGAATGGGCCATCTCTCTAGGCTGGGACTGTGAACAGTTAACACATTAAAGAAATATGCCCTCAACATGATGGGTGCGATCATACCAGCACTAATGCACCGGATCCCATCAGAACTCCGAATTTAAGCGTGCTTGGGCGAGAGTAGTACTAGGATGGGTGACCCCCTGGGAAGTCCTCGTGTTGCACCACCTTTTAAATTTTTTTTGCTCTGGTTAGGGTTGCCAAGATACTTTATCCACCAAATCTCTATTACTGAATCCCACGGAACATTGGGCAAGACAACTTCGCTTCACGTAGAGGCTGGGCCAGTAAACCGAGGGCGTAGGGTTTGTAACCAAGTCTCCGTCGCTCCGGTGCCCATAACTTTTGATCCGTAAGGAGTTACGCGGCGCACAGCATACCGTTGCAAAGTTCTCTGAGAGCTCTACAACGGGGGCAGCCAGCTTGGCTCTGCCCATTTTTGGAGTCCAAAATTGAACGTTTTCATCAGTTTCAGGCCACTTTTCTTCTTTTGCTCAGTTTTTCCGTCCCGGATCATATGCCGTGAACTGTTAAAAGGCCGACAACCTGACTGGCGGGACATCAGAGGGCCCTACAACATGTCGATATCACGACTTGCGAGGTTGCTGCGTTGTTGAAGCTGATGGGTTATCGATAAGCCCATTGGGCCTTTTGAATGGGCCATCTCTCTAGGTTGGGACTGTGAACCGTTAACACATATAGAAATTGTGCCCTCAACATGGCGGGTGCGATCATACCAGCACTAATGCACCGGATCCCATCAGAACTTCGAAGTTAAGCGTGTTTGGGCGAGAGTAGTACAAGGATGGGTGACCCCTTGGGAAGTCCTCGTGTTGTACCCCTTTTTCAATTTTTTTTTCCCTGGTTAGGGTTGCCAAGATACTTTATCCACCATATCTCTATTACTGAATCCCACGGAACATTGGGCAAGACAACTTCGTTTCACGTAGAGGTTGGGACCGTAAACCGATGGCGTAGGGTTTGTGACCAGGTCTCCGTCGCTCCGGTGCCCATAACATTTTATCCGTAAGGAGTTACGCGGCGCATAGCATACCGTTCCAAAGCTCTCTGAGAGCTCTATGATGGGGGCAGCCAGCATGCTCGCTTTACCCATTTTTGGAGCCCAAAATTGAACGTTTTCATCAATTTCAGGCCACATTTCTTCTTTTGCTCTATTTTTCCGTCCGGATCGTACGTCGTGAACTGTTAAAAGGATGACAACCTGACTCGCGGGACACTAGAGGGCCCTACAACGTGTCGATATCACGTCTTGCGAACATGCTGCGTTGTTGAAGCAGATGGGTTGTCGTTTAGCCCATTTGGCCTTTTGAATGGGCCATCTTTCCAGGCTGCGACTGTGAACAGTTAACACATAAAGGAATTGTGCCCTCAACATGACGGGTGCGATCATACCAGCACTAATGCACTGGATCCCATCAGATCTCCGAAGTTAAGTGTGCTTGGGCGAGAGTAGTACTAGGATCGGTGACCCCCTGGGAAGTCCTCGTGCTGCATCCCCTTTTCAATTTTTTTTTGCCCTGGTTAGGGTTGCCAAGATACTTTTTCCACCAAATTTCTATTACTGAATCCCACAGAACATTGGGCAAGATAACTTCGCTTCACGTAGAGGCTGGGCCCACAAACTGAGGGCGTAGGGTTTGTGACAAGGTATCCGTCGCTCTGGTGCCCATAACTTTTGATCTGTAAGGAGTTACGCAGCGCAAAGCATACCGTTGCAAAGCTCTCTGAGAGCTCTACGACGGGGGTAGCCAGCTTGATCGCTGTGACTATTTCTGGAGCCCAAAATCGAACGCTTTCATCAGTTTCAGGCCATTTTTCTTCTTTTGCACTGTTTTTTCGTCCCGGATCATACGTCGTGAACCGTTAAAAGGACGACAGCCTGACTCGCGGGACATCAGAGGCCCCTACAACTTGTCGATATCACGTCTTGCAAACATGCTGCGTTGTTGAAGCGGATGGGTTGTTGTTAAGCCCATTGGGCCTTTTGAATGGGCCATTTCTCTAGGCTGGGATTGTGAACAGTTAACTCGTAAAGAAATTGTGCCCTCAACATGACGGGTGCGATCATACCAGCACTTATGCACCGGATCCCATCAGAACTCCGAAGTTAAGAGTGCTTGGGCGAGGGTAATACTAGGATGGGTGACCCCCTGGGAAGTCCTCGTGTTGCACCCCCTTTTCAATTTTTTTTGCCCTGGTTAAGGTTTGCCAAGATACTTTATCCACCAAATCTTTATTACAGAATCCCACGGAACATTGGGCAAGACAACTTCGCTTCACGTAGAGGCTGGGCCCGCAAACCGAGGGCGTATGGTTTGTGACCAGGTCTCCGTCGCTCCGGTGCCCATAACTTTTAATCCGTAAGGAGTTACGCGGCAAACAACATACCGTTGCAAAGCTCTCTGAGAGCTCTACGACTAGGGAAGCCAGCTTGCTCACTGAGCTTGTTTCTGGAGCCCAAAATCGAACGTTTTCATTAGTTTCAGGCCACTTTTCTTCTTTTGCTCTATTTTTCCGTCCTGAATCAAACGTCGTGAACTGTTAAAAGGACGACAGCCTGACTCGTGGGACATCAGAGGGCCCTACAGCGTGTCGATATCACTTCTTGCAAACATGCTGCGTTGTTGAAGCGGATGGGTTGTCGTTAAGCCCAATGGGCCTTTTGAATGGGCCATATCTCTAGGCTGCGACTGTGAACAGTTAACACATAAAAGAATTGTGCCCACAACATGACAGGTGCAATTATACCAGTACTAATGAACCGGATCCCATTAGAACTCCGAAGTTAAGCGTGCTTGGGCGAGAGTAGTACTAGAATGGGTGACCCCCTGGGAAGTCTTCGTGTTACACCCCCTTTTAAATATTTTTTGCTCTGGTTAGGGTTGCCAAGATTCTTTATCCACCAAATCTCTATTACTGAACCCCACAGAACATTGGGCAAAACAACTTCGCTTCACGTAGAGGCTGGGCCCGTAAACCGAGGGCGTAGGGTTTGTGACCAGGTCTCCGTCGCTCTGGTGCCCATAACTTTTGATCCGTAAGGAGTTACGCGGTGCACAACATACTGTTGCAAAGCTCTCTGAAAGCTCTACAACGGGGGCAGCCAGCTTGCTCGCTGTGCCCGTTTTTGGAGCCCAAAATAGAACGTTTTCATTAGTTTCTGGCCACTTTTCTTCTTTTGCTCTGTTTTCCATCCCGGATCATACGTCGTGAACTGTTAAAAGGACAACAACCTGACTCGCGGGACATCAGGGGCCCTACAACGTGTCGATATCACGTCTTGCGAGGATGCTGCGTTGTTGAAGCTGATGGGTTGTCGTTAAGCCCATTGGGCCTTTTGAATGGGCCATCTCTCTAGGCTGGGACTGTGAACCGTTAACACATATAAGAATTGTGCCCTCAACATGACGGGTGCGATTATACCAGTACTAATGCACCGGATCCCATCCAAACTTCGAAGTTAAGCGTGCTTGGGCGAGAGTAGTAATAGGATGGGTGACCCCCTGGGAAGTCCTCGTGTTGCACCCCATTTTCAATTTTTTTTATCCTGGTTAGGGTTGCCAAGATACTTTATCCCCCAAATCTCTATTACTGAATCCCACGGAACATTGGGCAAGACAACTTCGTTTCACGTAGAGGCTGGGCCCGCAAACTGAGGGCATAGGGTTTGTGACCAGGTCTCCGTCGCTCTAGTGCCCATAACTTTTGATCCGTAAGGAGTTACACGGCGCACAACATACCGTTGCAAAGCTCTCTGAGAGCTCTACGACGTGGGCAACCAGTATGCTCGCTGTGCCCGTTTTTGAAGCCCAAAATTGAACATTTTCATGAGTTTCTGGCCACTTTTCTTCTTTTGCTCTGTTTTTCCATCCCGGATCGTACGTCGTGAACTGTTAAAAGGACGACAACCTGACGCGCGGGACATCAGAGGCCCTACAATGTGTCGATATCACGTCTTGCAAGCATGCTGCGTTGTTGAAGCAGATGGGTTGTCGTTAAGCCCATTGGGCATTTTGAATGGGCCATCTCTCTAGGCTGGGACTGTGAACAGTTAACACGTAAAGAAATTGTGCCCTCAACATGACGGGTGCGATCATACCAGCACCAATACACTGGATCCCATCAGAACTCCGAAGTTAAGTGTGGTTGGGTGAGAGTAGTACTAGGATGGGTGACCCCCTGGGAAGTCCTTGTGTTGCACCCCCTTTTCAATTTTTTTTGCCCTGGTTATGGTTGCCATGATACTTTATCGACCAAATCTCTATTACTGAATCCCACGAAACATTGGGCAAGACAACTTCGCTTCACGTAGAGGCTGGGCTCGTTAAACGAGGACGTAGGGTTTGTGACCAGGTCTCTGTCGCTGCGGTGCCCATAACTTTTGATCCGTAAGGAGTAACGCGGCGCACAGCATACCGTTGAAAAGCACTTTGAGAGATCTACGATGGGGGCAGCCAGCTTGCTCCCTGTGCCCATTTTTGCTGCCCAAAATCTAACGTTTTCATCAGTTTCAGGCCACTTTTCTTCTTTTGCTCTGTTTTTTCATCCCGGATCATACGTCGTGAACTGTTAAAAGGACGACAACCTTACTCGCCGGACATCACAGGGCCCTATAACGTGTCGATATCACGTCTTGCAAGCATGCTGCGTTGTTGAAACGGATGGGTTGTCGTTAAGCCCATTGGGCCTTTTGAATGGGCCATCTCTCTAGGCTAAGACTGTGAACAGTTAACACATAAAGGAGTTGTACCCTCAACATGACGAGTGCGATCATACCAGCACTAATGCACCAGATCCCATCAGAACGTCGAAGTTAAGCGTGCTCGGGCGAGAGTAGTACTAGGATGGGTGACCCCCTAGGAAGTCCTCGTGTTGCACCCCCTTTTAAATTTTTTTTGCCCTGGTTAGGGTTGCCAAGATACTTTATCCACCAACTCTCTATTACTGAATCCCACGGAACATTGGGCAAGACAACTTCGCTACACATAGAGGCTGGGCCCGTAAAACGAGGGCGTAGGGTTTGTGACCATGTCTCCGTCGCTCCGGTGACAATAACTTTTGATCCGTAAGGAGTAACGCGGTGCACAGCATACCGTTGAAAAGCTCTCTGAGAGCTCTACGATGGGGGCAGCCAGCTTGGTAACTGTGCCCATTTTTGGAGCCCAAAGTCGAATGTTTTCATCAGTTTCAGGCCACTTTTCTTCTTTTGCTCTGTTTTTCCGTCCCGGATCATACATCGTGAATTGTTAAAAGGACGACAACCTGACTCGCGGGACATCAGAGGGCCCTACAACGTATCGATATCATGTCTTGCGAGGATGCTACGTTGTTGAAGCTGATGGGTTGCTACATATAGGAATTGTGCCCTCAACATGACGGGTGCGATCATACCGGCACTAATGCACCGGATCCCATCAGAACTTCGATGTTAAGCGTGCTTGGGCGAGAGTAGTACTAGGATGGGTGACCCTCTGGGAATTCCTCGTGTTGCACCCCATTTTCAATTTTTTTTGCCCTGGTTAGGGTTGCCAAGATACTTTATCCACCAAATCTCGATTACTGAATCCCACAGAACATTGGGCAAGACAACTTCGTTCAACGTAGAGGCTGGACCCGCAAACCGAGGGCATAGGGTTTGTGACCAGGTCTCTGTCGCTCCGGTGCCCATAACTTTTGATCCGTAAGGAGTTACGCGACGCACAACATACTGTTGTAAAGCTCTTTGAGAGCTCTATGATGGGGGCAGCAAGCATGCTCACTATGCCCGTTTTTAGACCCCAAAATCGAACGTTTTCATAAGTTTTAGGCCATTTTTCTTCTTTTGCTCTGTTTTTTCGTCCCTGATCGTATGTCGTGAACTGTTAAAAGGACGACAACCGGACTCGCGGGACATCAGATTGCCCTACAACGTGTCGATATCAAGTCTTGCCCTCATGCTGCGTTGTTGAAGCGGATGGGTTGTTGTTAAGCCCATTGGGCCTTTTGAATGGGCCATCTCTCTAGGCTGGGACTGTGAACAGTTAACACGTAAAGAAATTGTGCCCTCAACATGACGGGTGCGATCATACCAGTACTCATGCACCGGATCCCATCAGAACTCCGAAGTTAAGCGTGCTTGGGTGAGAGTAGTACTAGGATGGGAGACCGCCTGGGCAGTCCTCGTGTTGCACCCCCTTTTCAATTTTTTTTGCCCTGGTTAGGGTTGCCATGATACTTTATCCACCATATCTCTATTACTGAATCCCACAGAACATTGGGCAAGAGAACTTCGCTTCATGTAGAGGCTGGGCCCGCAAACTGAGGGCGTAGGGTTTGTGACCAGGTCTCCGTCGCTCCGGTGCCCATAACTTTTGATCCGTAAGGAGTTACACGACGCATAGCATACCATTGCAAAGCTCTCTGAGAGCTCTATGATGGGTGCAGCCAGCATGCTCGCTGTACCCATTTTTGAAGTCCAAAATCGAACGTTTTCATCAGTACCAAGCCACATTTCTTCTTTTGATCTATTTTTTCATCCCGGATCGTACGTCGTGAACTGTTAAAAGGATGACAACCTGACTCGCAGGACATCAGAGGGCCCTACAACGTGTCGATATCACGTCTTGCAGGCATGCTGCGTTGTTGAAGCGGATGGGTTGTCGTTAAGCCCACTGGGCCTTTTGAATGGGTCATCTTTCTAGGGTGGGACTGTGAACAGTTAACACATACAGGAATTGTGCCCTCAACATGATGGGTGCGATCATACCAGCACTAATGCACCGGATCCCATCAGAACTCCGAAGTTAAGCGTGCTTGGGCGAGAGTAGTACTAGGATGGGTGACCCCCTGGGAAGTCCTCGTGTTGCACCCCCTTTTAAATTTTTTTGCCCTGGTTTGGGTTGCTGAGATACTTTATCCACCAAATCTCTATTACTGAATCCCACAGAACATTGGGCAAGACAACTTCGCTTCACGTAGAGGCTGGGCCCGTAAACCGAGGGCGTCGGGTTTGTGACCAGGTCTCCTTCACTCCGGTGCCTGTAACTTTTGATCCATAAGGAGTTACGCGGGGCACAGCATATCGTTGCAAAGCCCTCTAAGAGCTCTACGACGGGGGCAGCCAGCTTGCTCGCTGGGCTCATTTTTGGAGCCCAAAATCAAACGTTTTCATCAATTTCAGGCCACTTTTCTTCTTTTGCTCTGTTTTTTTGTCCCGGATCATACGTCGTGAACTGTTAAAAGGACGACAACCTGACTCGCGGGACATCAGAGGGCCCTACAACGTGTTGATCTCACGTCTTGCGAGGATGCTGAGTTGTTGAAGCTGATGGGTTGTCGTTAAGCCCATTGGGCCTTTTGAATGAGCCATCTCTCTATGCTGGGACTATGAACCGTTAACACATATAGGAATTTTGCCCTCAACATAACGGGTGCGATCATACCAGCGCTAATGCACCAGATCCCATCATAACTTCGAAGTTAAGTGTGCTTGGGCGAGAGTAATACTAGGATGGGTGACCCCCTTGGAAGTCCTCGTGTTGCACCCTATTTTCAATTTTTTTTGCCCTGGTTAGGGTTGCCAAGATACTTTATCCTTCAAATCTCTATTACTGAATCCCACTGAACATTGGGCAAGACAACTTCGTTTCACATAGAGGTTGGGCCCGCAAATCGAGGGTATAGGGTTAGTGACCAGGTCTCCGTCGCTCCGGTGCCCATAACTTTTGATCCGTAAGGAGTTACGCGGCGCACAACATACCGTTGCAAAGCTCTCTGAGAGCTCTACGATGGGGGCAGCTAGCATGCTCGTTGTGCCCATTTTTGGAGCCCAAAATCGAACGTGTTCATCAGTTTCAGGCCACTTTTCTTCTTTTGCTCTGTTTTTCCGTCCCGGATCGTACGTCGTGAACTGTTAAAAGGACGAAAACCTGAGTCGCGGGACATCAGAGGGCCCTACAATGTGTCGATATCTCGTCATGCAAGCGTGCTGCGTTGTTGAAGCGGATGGGTTGTCGTTAACCCCATTGGGCCTTTTGATTGGGCCATCTCTCTAGGCTGGGACAGTGCACAGTTAACACGTAAAGAAATTGTGCCCTCAACATGACGGGTGCGATCATACAAGCACTAATGCACCGGATCCCATCAGAACTCCGAAGTTAAGCGTGCTTGGGCGAGAGTCGTACTAGAATGGGTGACCCCCTGAGAAGTCCTCGTGTTGCACCCTATTTTGAATTTTTTTGCCCTTGTTAGGGTTGCCAAGATACTTTATCCACCAAATCTCTATTATTGAATCCCACGGAACATTAGGCAAGACAACTTCGCTTCACGTAGAGGCTGGGCCCGCAAACCGAGGGCGTAGGGTTTGTGACCAGGTCTCCGTCGCTCCGTTGCCCATAACTTTTGATCCGTAAGGAGTTACGCGGCGCACAACATACCGTTGCAAAGCTCTCTGAGATCTCTACGACGGGGGCAGCCAGCTTGCTCGCGTTGCCCATTTTTGGAGCCCAAAATTGAACATTATCATCAGTTTCAGGCCACTTTTCTTCTTTTGCTCTGTTTTTCCGTCCCAGATCGTATGTCGTGAACTGTTAAAAGGACGGAAACCTGACTCGTGGGACATCAGAGGGCCCTACAACGTGTCAATATCACGTCTTGCCCGCATGCTGCGTTGTTGAAGTGGATGGGTTGTCGTTAAGCCCATTGGGCCTTTTGAATGGGCCATCTCTCTAGGCTGGGACTGTGAGCAGTTAACACGTAAAGAAATTGTGCCCTCTACATGACGGGTGCGATCATACCAGCACTCATGCACCGGATCCCATCAGAACTCCGAACTTAAGCGTGCTTGGGCGAGAGTAGTACTAGGATGGGTGACCCCCTGCGAAGTCCTCGTGTTGCAACCCCTTTTCAATTTTTTTTGATCTAGTTAGGGTTGCCAAGATACTTTATCCTCCGTATCTCTATTACTGAATCCCACGGAACATTGGGCAAGACAACTTCGCTTCACGTATATGCTGGGCTCGCAAACTGAGGGCGTAGGATTTGTGACCAGGTCTCGGTCGCTCCGGTGCCCATAACTTTTGGCCCGTAAGGAGTTACGCGGCGCACAACATACTGTTGTAAAGCTCTTTGAGAGCTCTATGATGGGGGCAGCAAGCATGCTCACTGTCCCGTTTTTAGACCCCAAAATCGAACATTTTCATAAGTTTTAGGCCATTTTTCTTCTTTTGCTCTGTTTTTTCGTCCCTGATCGTATGTCGTGAACTGTTAAAAGGACGACAACCGGACTCGCGGGACATCAGATTGCCCTACAACGTGTCGATATCAAGTCTTGCCCTCATGCTGCGTTGTTGAAGCGGATGGGTTGTTGTTAAGCCCATTGGGCCTTTTGAATGGGCCATCTCTCTAGGCTGGGACTGTGAACAGTTAACACGTAAAGAAATTGTGCCCTCAACATGACGGGTGCGATCATACCAGTACTCATGCACCGGATCCCATCAGAACTCCGAAGTTAAGCGTGCTTGGGTGAGAGTAGTACTAGGATGGGAGACCCCCTGGGCAGTCCTCGTGTTGCACCCCCTTTTCAAATTTTTTTGCCCTGGTTAGGGTTGCCAAGATACTTTATCCACCAAATCTCTATTACTGAATCCCACAGAACATTGGGCAAGACAACTTCGCTTCACGTAGAGGTTGGGGCCACAAACTGAGGGCATAGGGTTTGTGAACAGGTCTCCATCGCTCCACTGCCCATGACTTTTGATCCGTAAGGAGTTACGCGGTGCACAGCATACTGTTGCAAAGCTCTCTGAGAGCTCTACGACGGGGGCTGCCAGCTTTTTCACTGTGCCCCTTTTTGGAGCACAAAATCGAACATTTTCATCAGTTACAGTCCACTTTTCTTGTTTTGCTCTTTTTTTTCGTCCCGTATCATACATCGTGAACAGTTAAAATGACGACAACCTTACTCGCAGGACATCAGAGGGCCCTACAACTTGTCGATATCACGTCTTGCAAGCATGCTGCGTTGTTGAAGCGGATGGGTTGTCGTTAAGCCCATTGGGCCTTTTGAATGGGCCATCTCTCTAGTCTTGGACTGTGAACCGTTAACACATATAGGAATTGTGCCCTCAACAAGACGGGTGCGATCATACCAGCAGTAATGCACTGGATCCCATTAGAACTCCGAAGTTAAGCATGCTTGGGTGAGAGCAGTACTAGGATGGGTGACCCCCTGGGAAGTCCTCGTGTTGCTCCCCCTTTTAAATTTTTTTGCCCTGGTTAGGGTTGCCAAGATACTTTATCCACCAAATCGCTATTACTGAATCCCACGGAACATTGGGCAAGACAACTTCGCTTCACGTAAAGGCTGGCCCCGTAAACCGAGGGCGTAGGGTTTGTGACCAGGTCTCCGTCGCTCCGATGCCCATTACTTTTGATTCGTAAGGAGTTACGCGGCGCACAGCATACTGTTGCAAAGCACTTTGAGAGCTCTACGATGAGGGCACCCAGTATGCTCGCTGTGCCCATTTTTGGAGCCCAAAATAGAACATTTTCATCAGTTTCAGGCCACTTTTCTTCCTTTGCTCTGTTTTTCTGTCCCAGATTGTACGTCGTGAACTGTTAAAAGGACGACAACCTGACTCGCGGGACATCAGAGGGCCCTACAACGTGTCGATATCACGTCTTGCAAGCGTGCTGCGTTGTCGAAGATGATTGGTTGTCGTTAAGCCCATTGGACCTTTTGAATGGGCCATATCTCTAGGCTGCGACTATGAACAGTTAACACATAAAAAAATTGTGCCCTCAACATGACGGGTGCGATCATACCAGCACTAATGCACCGGATCCCATCAGAACTCCGACGTTAAGCGTGCTTGGGCGAGAGTAGTACTAGGATGGGTGACCCCCTGGGAAGTCCTCATCTTGCACCCCCTTTTCATTTTTTTTTACCGTGGTTAGGGTTGCCAAGATACTTTATCCACCAAATCTCTATTACTGAATCCCACGGAACATTTGGCAAGACAACTTCGCTTCACGTAGAGGCTCGGCCCGCAAACTGAGGTTGTAAGGTTTGTGACCAGGTCTCCGTCACTCCGGTGCACATAACTTTTGATCCGTAAGGAGTTACGCAGCGCACAACATAGCTTCGCAAAGCTCTATGAGTGTTATACGACGAGGGCAGCGAGAATGCTCGCTTTGCCAGGTTTTGAAGCCCAAAATTGAATGTTTTCGTCAGTTTCAGGCCATTTTTATTCTTTTACTCTATTTTTCCGTCCCGGATCGTACGTCGTGAACTGTTAAAAGGAAGACAACCTGACTTGTGGGACATAAGAGGGCCCTACAACGTGTCGATATCGCGTCTTGCAAACATGCTGCGTTGTTGAAGCGGATGGGTTGTCGTTAAGCCCATTGGGCCTTTTGAATGGGCCATCTCTCTAGGCTGGGACTGCGAACAGTTAACACGTAAAGAAATTGTGCCCTCAACATGATGGGTGCGATCATACCAGCACTCATGCACCAGATCCCATCAGAACCCCGAAGTTTAGTGTGCTTGGGCGAGAATAGTACTATGATGGGTGACGCCCTGGGAAGTCCTCGTGTTGCACCCCCTTTTCAATTTTTTTTGCCCTGGTTAGGGTTGCCAAGATACTTTATCCACCAAATCTATATTACTGAATCCCACGGAACATTGGGCAAGACAACTTCGCTACAAGTAGAGGCTGGGCCTGCAAACCGAGGGCGTAGGGTTTGTGACCAGGTCTCCGTCGCTCCGGTGCCCATAACTTTTGATCCGTAAGGAGTTACGTGACGCACAACATACCGTTGCAACGCTCTCTGAGAGTTCTACGACGGGGCAGCCAGCATACTCGCTGTGCCCATTTTTGGAACCCAAAATCAAACGTTTTCATCAGTTTCAGGCCACTTTTCTTCTTTTTCTTTGTTTTTCCGTCCCGGATCGTATGTCGTAAACTGTTAGAAGGATGACAACCTGACTCGCGGGACATCAGAGGGCCCTACAACGTGTCGATATTACGGCTTGCACGCATGCTGCGTTGTTGAAGCGGATGGGTTGCCGTTAAGCCCATTTTGCCTTTTGAATGGGCCATCTCTCTAGGCTGGGACTGTGAACAGTTAACACGTAAAGAAATTGTTCCCTCAACATGATGGGTGCGATCATACCAGCACTATTGCACCGGATCCCATCAGAACTCCGAAGTTAAACGTGCTTGGACGAGAGTAGTAATAGGATGGGTGACCCCATGGGAAGTCCTCGTGTTGCAACCCCTTTTCAATTTTTTTTGCCCTGGTTAGGGTTGCCAAGATACTTTTTTACCCAAATCTCTATTACTGAATCACACGAAACATTGGGCAAGACAACTTCGCTTCACGTATAGGCTGGGCCATCAAACCCAAGGCGTAGGGTTTGTGACCAGGTCTCCGTCGCTCCGGTGCCCATAACTTTTGATCCGTAAGAGTTACGCGGTGAACAACATACCGTTGCAAAGCTCTCTAAGAGCTCTAAGACGGGGGCAGCTAGCTTGCTTGCTGTGCCAGTTTTTGGAGCCCAAAATCGAATGTTTTCATCAGTTTTAGGCCACTTTTCTTCTTTTGCTCTATTTTTCCGTCCCGGATTGTACGTCATGAACTGTTAAAAGGATGACAACCTGACTCGTGGGACATCAGAGGGCCCTACAACGTGTCGATATCACGTCTTGCTAGCATGCTGCGTTGTTAAAGTCGATCGGTTGTCGTTAAGCCCATTGGGACTTTTGAATGGGCCATCTCTCTAGGCTGGGACTGTGAACAGTTAACACATAAAGGAATTGTGCCCTCAACATGACGGGTGCGATCAAACCAGAACTAATGCACCGGATCCCATCAGAACTCCGAAGTTAAGCGTGCTTCGGCGAGAGTAGTACTAGGATGGGTGACCCCTTGGGAAGTCCTCGTGTTGCTCCCCCTTTTAAATTTTTTTTCCCTGGTTAAGGTTGCCAAGATACTTTATCCAACAAATCTCTATTACTGAATCCCATGGAACATTGGGCAAGACAACTTCGCTTCAAATAAAGGCTGGGCCCGTAAACCGAGGGCATAGGGTTTGTGACCAGGTCTCCGTTGCTCCAGTGCCCATAACTTTTCATCCGTAAGGAGTTACGGGGCGCACAACATACCGTTGCAAAGCTCTCTGTGAGCTCTACGACGGGGGTAGCCAGCTTGCTCGCTGCGCCCATTTTTGGAGCCCAAAGTCGAATGTTTTCATCAGTTTCAGGCCACTTTTCTTCTTTCGCTCTGTTTTTCCGTCCCGGATCATACGTCGTGAACTGTTAAAAGGACGACAACCTGACTCACGGGACATCAGAGGGCCCTACAACGTGTTAATATCACGTCTTGCGAGGATGCTGCATTGTTGAAGCTGATGGGTTGTCGTTAAGCCCATTGGGCCTTTTGAATGGTCCATCTCTCTAGGCTGGGACTGTGAACCGTTAACACATAGAGGAATTGTGCCCTCAACATGACGGTTGCGATCACACCAGCACAAATGCACCGGATCCCCTTAGAACTTCGAAGTTAAGCGTGCTTGGGCAAGAGTATTACTAGGATGGGTGACCCCCTGAGAAGTCCTCGTGTTGCACCCCCTTTTCAATTTTTTTCGCCCTGGTTAGGGTTGCCAAGATACTTTATCTGCCACATCTCTATTACTGAATCCCACAGAACATTGGGCAAGACAACTTCGTTTCACGTAGAGGCTGGGCCCGCAAACCGAGGGCATAGGGTTTGTGACCAGGTCTCCGTCGCTCCGGTGCCCATAAATTTTGATCTGTAAGGAGTTACGCGGTGCACAGCAAACCGTTTCAAAGCCCTTTGAGAGCTCTATGACGGGGCCAGCCTGTTTGCTCGCGGTGCCCGTTTTTGGAGCCCAAAATCGAATGTTTTCATTAGTTTCAGGCCACTTTTCTTCTTTTGCTCTTTTTTTCTATCCCGGATCCTACGTCGTGAACTGTTAAAAGGACGACAACCTGACTCGCGGGACATCAGAGGGCCCTACAACGTGTCGATATCACGTCTTGCTAGCATGCTGCGTTGTTAAAGCGGATCGGTTGTTGTTAAGCCCATTGGGCCTTTTGAATGGGCCATCTCTCTAGGCTGGGACTGTGAACAGTTAACACATAAAGTAATTGTGCCCTCAACATGATGGGTGCGATCATACCAGCAATATTGCACCGGATCCCATCAGAACCCCGAAGTTAAGCGTGCTTGGGCGAGAGTAGTACTAGGATGGGTGACCCCATGGGAAGTCCTCGTGTTGCTCCCCCTTTTAAATTTTTTTTGCCCTGGTTAGGGTTGCCAAGATACTTTACCCAAAATATCTCTATTACTGAATCCCACGGAACATTGGGCAAGACAACTTCGTTTCACGTAGAGGTTGGGCCCGTAAACCGAGGGCATAGAGTTTGTGACTAGGTCTCCGTCGCTCCGGTGCCCATAACTTTTGATCTGTAAGGAGTTATGCGGCGCACAGCATACCGTTGCAAAGCACTCTGAGAGCTCGACGACGGGGGTAGGCAGTTTGCTCGCTGAGCCCGTTTTTGGATCCCAAAATCGAACGTTTTCATCAGTTTCAGGGCACTTTTCTTATATTGCGCTATTTTTCCGTCCCGAATCGTACGTCGTGAATTGTTAAAAGGATGACAACCTGACTCGCGGGACATCAGAGGGCCCTACAACGTGTCGATATCACGTCTTGCAAGCATGCTACGTTGTTGAAACGGATGGGTTGTCGTTAAGCCCATTGGGACTTTGGAATGGGCCATCTTTCTAGGCTGGGACTGTGAACAGTTAACAACTAAAGGAATTGTGCCCTCAACATGACGGGTGCAATCATATCAGCACTAATACACCAGATCCCATTAGAACTCCGAAGTTAAGCGTGCTTGGGCGAGAGAAGTACTATGATGGGTGACCACCTTGGAAGTCCTCGTGTTGCACCCCATTTTCAATTTTTTTTGCCCTGGTTAGGGTTGCCAAGATACTTTATCCACCAAATCTCTATTACTGAATCCCACAGAACATTGGGAAAGACAACTTCGCTTCACGTAGAGGTTAGGCCGGCAAATTGAGGGCGTAGAGTTTGTGACCAGGTCTTCGTCGCTCCGGTGCCCATAACTTTTGATCCGTAAGGAATTACGTGGCGCACAACATACCGTTGGAAAGCTCTCTGAGAGCTCTACGACGGGGGTGGCCAGCTTGCTCGCTGTACCAATTTTTGGAGCACAAAATCGAACGTTTTCATCAGTTTCAGGCCACTTTTCTTCTTTTGCTCTTTTTTTTCCGTCCCGGATCATACGTCGTGAACTGTTAAAATGACGACAAGCTGACTTGCAGGACATCAGAGGGCCCTACAACGTGTCGATATCACGTCTTGTAAGCATGCTACGATGTTGAAGCGGATGGGTTGTCGTTAAGCCCATTGGGCCTTTTGAGTGGGCCATCTCTCTAGGCTGGGACTGTGAACCGTTAACACATATAAGAATTGTGCCCTCAACATAACGGGTGCGATCATACCATCACTAATGCACCGGATCCCATCAGAACTTCGAAGTTAAACATGCTTGGGCGAGAGTAGTACTAGGATGGGTGACCCCCTGGAAAGTCCTGGTGTTGCTCCCCCTTTTAAATTTTTTTTGCCCTGGTTAGGGTTGCCAAGATATTTTATCCACCAAATCTCTATTAATAAATCCCACGGAACATTGGGCAAGACGACTTCGCTTCACGTAGAGGTAGGGCCCGCAAACCGAGGGCGTAGGGTTTGTGACCAGGTCTCCGTCGCTCCAGTGCCCATAACTTTTGATCCGTAAGGAGTTACGCAGCGCACAACATAGCTTTGCAAAGCTCTCTCAGAGCTCTACGACGGGGCCAGCGAGCATGCTCGCTTTGCTCGTTTTTGGAGCCCAAAATCGAAAGTTTTCGTCAGTTTCTGGCCATTTTTCTTCTTTTGCTCTGTTTTTCCTTCCCAGATCGTACGTCGTGAACTGTTAAAAGGATGACAACCTGACTCGCGGGACATCAGAGGGCCCTACAACGTGTCGATATCACGTCTTGCAAGCATGCTACATTGTTGAAGATGATGGGTTGTCGTTTAGCCCATTGGGCCTTTTGAATGGGCCATCTCTCCAGGCTGCGACTGTGAACAGTTAACACGTAAAGAAATTGTGCCATCAACATGACGGGTGCGATCATACCAGCACTAATGCACCGGATCCCATCAGAACTCCGATGTTAAGTGTGCTTGGGCGAGAGTAGTACTAGGATGGGTGACCCCTTTGGAAGTCCTCGTGTTGCACCCCATTTTCAATTTTTTTTGCCCTGGTTAGGGTTGCCAAGGTACTTTATCCACCAAATCTCAATTACTGAATCCCACGGAACATTGGGCAAGACAATTTCGCTTCACGTAGAGGCTGGGCCCTCAAACTGAGGGCGTAGGGTTTGTGACCAGGTCTCCGTCGCTCCGGTGCCCATACCTTTTGATCCGTAAGGAGTTACGCAGTGCACAACATACCGTTGCAAAGCTCTCTGAGAGCTCTAAGACGAGGGCAGCTAGCTTGCTCGCTGTGCCCCTTTTTGCAGCCCAAAATTGAATGTTTTCATCAGTTTCAGGCCACTTTTCTTCTTTTGCTATGTTTTTCCGTCCCGAATCATACGTCGTGAACCGTTAAAAGGACGACAACCTGACTCGCGGGACATCAGAGGGCCCTACAACGTGTCGATATCACGTCTTGCAAGCATGTTGCGTTGTTGAAGCGGATGGGTTGTCGTTAAGCCCATTGGGCCTTTTGAATGGGCCATCTCTCTAGGCTGGTACTGTGAACAGTTAACAAGTAAAGAAATTGTGCCCTCAACATGACGGGTGCGATTATACCAGCACTATTGCACCGGATCCCATCAGAACTCCGAAGTTAAGCGTGCCTGGGCGAGAGTAGTACTAGGATGGGGTGACCCCTTGGGAAGTCCTCGTGTTGCACCCCCTTTTCAATTTTTTTTGCCCTGGTTAGGGTTGCCAAGATACTTTATCCACCAAATCTCTATTACTGAATCCCATCGAACATTGGGCAAGACAACCTCGCTTCACGTAGAGGCTGGGCTTGCAAACCAAGAGCGTAGGGTTTGTGACCAGGTCTCCGTCGCTCCGGTGCCCATAACTTTTGATCCGTAAGGAGTTACGCGGCGCACAACATACCGTTGCATAGCTCTCTGAGAGCTCTACGACGGGGGCAGCCAGCATGCTCGATGTACCCCTTTTTGGAGCCCAAAATTGAACGTTTTCATCAGTTTTAGGCTACTTTTCTTCTTTTGCTCTGTTTTTCAATCCCGGATTGTACCTCGTGAACTGTTAAAAGGACGACAACCGGAATCGCGGGAAATCAGAGGGCCCTACAACGTGTCGATATCACGTCTTGCAAGCGTGCTACGTTGTTGAAACGGATGGGTTGCCGTTAAGCCCATTGGGCCTTTTAAATGGGCCATCTCTCTAGGCAGGGACTGTGAACAGTTAACCCATAAAGGAATTGTGCCCTCAACCTGACGGGTGCGATCATACCACAATAATGCACCAGATCCCATCAGAACTCCGAAGTTAAGCGTGCTTGGTCGAGAGTAGTACTAGGATGGGTGACCCCCTGGGAAATACTAGTGTTGCACCCATTTTTCAATTTTTTTTGACCTGGTTAGGGTTGCCAAGATACTTTTTCCACCAAATCTCTATTACTGAATCCCACGGAACATTGGGCAAGACAACTTCGCTTCACGTAGAGGCTGGGCCCGCAAACCGAGGGCGTAGGGTTTGTGACCAGTTCTCCGTCGCTCCGGTGCCCATAACTTTTGATCCGTAAGGAGTTACGCGGCGCACAACATACCGTTCCAAAGCTCTCTGAGGGTTCTACGACGGGGGCAGCCTGCTTGCTTGCTGTGACCATTTTTGGAGCCCAAAATCGAACCTTTTCATCAGTTTCTAGCCACTTTTCTTCTTTTGCTCTACTTTTCCGTCCCGGATCGTACGTCGTGAACTGTTAAAAGGACGACAACCCGACTCACGGGACATTAGAGGGCCCTACAATGTGTCGATATCACGTCTTGCAAGCATGTTGCGTTGTTGAAGCGGATGGGTTGTCGTTAAGCCCATTGGTCCTTTTGAATGGGCCATCTCTCTAGGCTGGGATTGTGAACAGTTACCACGTAAAGAAATTGTGCCCTCAACATGACGGGTGCGATCATACCAGCATTAATGCACCGGATCCCATCAGAACTCCGAAGTTAAGCGTGCTTGGACGAGAGTAGTACTAGGATGGGGTGACCCCCTGGGAAGTCCTCGTGTTGCACCCCCTTTTCAATTTTTTTTGCCCTGGTTAGGCTTGCCAAGATACTTTATCCATCAAATCTCTATTACTAAATGCCATGGAACATTGGGCAAGACAACTTCGCTTCACGTAGAGGCTGGGCCTGCAAACCAAGAACGTATGGTTTGTGACCAGGTCTCCGTCGCTCCGGTGCCCATAACTTTTGATCCGTAAAGAGTTACGCGGTGCACAACATACCGTTGCACAGCTCTCTGAGAGCTCTACAACGGGGGCAGCTAGCATGCTCGCTGTGCCCATTTTTGGAGCCCAAAATCGAATGTTTTCATCAATTTTAGGCCACTTTTATTCTTTTGCTCTGTTTTTCCATCCCGGATCGTATGTCGTGAACTGTTAAAAGGACGACAACCTGACTCGTGGGACATCAGAGGGCCCTACAACCTGTCGATATCACGTCTTGCAACCGTGCTGCATTGTTGAAGCGGATGGGTTGTCGTTAAGCCCATTGGGCCATTTGAATGGGCCATCTCTCTAGGCTGGGACTGTGAACAGTTAACACATAAAGGAATTGTGCCCTCAACCTGATGGGTGCGATCATACAAGCACTAATTCACCTGATCTCATCAGAACTCCGAAGTTAAGCGTGCTTGGGAGAGAGTAGTACTAGGTTGGGGCGACCCCCTGGGAAGTCCTCGTGTCGCACTCCCTTTTCAATTTTTTTTGCCCTGGTTAAGGTTGCCAAGATACTTTATCCACCAAATCTCTATTACTGAATCCCACAGAACATTGGGCAAGACAACTTCATTTCACGTAGAGGCTGGGCCTGTAAACCGAGGGCGTAGGGTTTGTGACCATGTGTCCGTCGCTCCAGTGCCCATAACTTTTGATCCGTAAGGAGTTACACGGCGCACAACATACCGTTGTAAACCTCTCTGAGAGCTCTACGACGGGGGCAGCCAGCATGCTCGTTGTGCCCGTTTTTGAGCCCAAAATCGAATGTTTTCATCAGTTTCAGGCCATTTTTCTTCTTTTGCTATGTTTTTCCGTCCCGGATCGTATGTCGTGAATTGTTAAAAGGACGACAACCTGACTCGCGGGACATCAGAGGGCCCTACAACGTGTCGATATCAAGTCTTGCAAGCGTGCTGCGTTGTTGAAGCAGATGGGTTGTCGTTAAGCCCATTTGGCCTTTTGAATGGGCCATATCTCTAGGCTGGGACTGTGAACAATTAACACATAATGGAATTGTGCCCTCAACATTACGGGTGCGATCATACCAGTTCTAATGCACCGGATCCCATAAGAACTCCGAAGTTAAGCTTGCTTGGGCGAGAGTAGTACTAGGATGGGTGAGCCCCTGGGAAGTCCTAGTGTTGCACCCCCTTTTCAATTTTTTTGGCCCTGGTTAGGGTTGCCAAGATACTTTATCCACCAAATCTCGATTACTGAATTCCACAGAACATTGGGCAAGACAACTTCGCTTCACGTAGAGGCTGGGCCCGTAAACCGAGGGCGTAGGGTTTGTGACCAGGTCTCCGTAGCTCCGTTGCCCATAAATTTTGATCCGTAAAGAGTTACGCGGCGCACAACATACCATTTAAAAGCTCTCTGAGGACTCTACGGCGGGGGCAGCCAGCTTGCTCGCAGTGCCCATTTTTGGAGCCCAAAATCGAACGTTTTCATCAGTTTCAGGCCACTTTTCTTCTTTTGATCTGTTTTTTTTTTCCGGACCGTACGTCGTGAACTGTTAAATGGACGACAACCTAACTCGCCGGACATCAGAGGGCCCTAAAATGTGTCGATATCACGTCTTGCAAGCATGTTGCGTTGTTGAAGCGGATGGGTTGTCGTTAAGCCCATTGGGCCTTTTGAATGGGCCATATCTCTAGGCTGGGACTGTGAATAGTTAACACGTAAAGAAATTGTGCCCTAAACATGACCGGTGGGATCATACCGGCACTAATGCACCAGATCCCATCAGAACTCCGAAGTTAAGCGTGCTTGGGCGAGACTAGTACTAGGATGGGGTGACCCCTTGGGATGTCCTCGTGTTGCACCCCCTTTTCAATTTTTTTTGCCATGGTTAGGGTTATGGAATCCCACGGAACATTGGGCAAGACAACTTCGCTTCACGTAGAGGCTGGGCAAGCAAAGCGAGAGCGTAGGGTTTGTGACCAAGTCTCCGTCACTCCGGTGCCCATAAATTTTGATCCATAAGGAGTTACGCGGCGCACAACATACCGTTGCACAGCTCTCGGAGAGCTCTACGACGGGGGCACCTAGCATGCTCGCTGTGCCCATTTTTGGAGCCCAAAATCGAACGTTTTCATCAGTTTCAGGCCACTTTTCTTCTTTTGCTTTGTTTTTCCATCCCGGATCGTACGTCGTGAACTGTTAAATGGACGACAACCTGACTCGCTGGACATCAGAGGGCCCTACAACGTGTCAATATCACGTCTTGCAAGCCTGCTGCGTTGTTGAAGCGGATGGGTTGTCGTTAAGTCCATTGGGCCTTTTGAATGGGCCAACTCTCTAGGCTGGGACTGTGAACAGTTAACACATAAAGGAATTGTGCCCTCAACCTGACGGGTGCGATCATACCAGCACTAATGCACCGGATTCCATCAGAACTCCGAAGTTAAGCGTGCTTGGGTGAGTGTAGTACTAGGATAGGTGACCCTCTGGGAAGTCCTCGTGTTGCACCCCATTTTCAATTTTTTTTGCCCAGGTTAGTGTTGGCAAGATGCTTTACCCACAAAAATCTCTATTACTGAATCCCATAGAACATTGGATAAGACAACTTCGCTTCACGTAGAGGCTGGGCCAGCAAACCGAGGGCGTAGGGTTTGTGACCTGGTCTCCGTCGCTCCGGTGCCCATAACTTTTGATCCGTAAGGAGTTACGCGGCGAACAACATTCTGTTACAAAGCTCCCTGAGGGCTCTACGATGGGGGCGGCCAGCTTGCTCTCTTTGCCCCTTTTTGGAGCCCAAAATCGAACGTTTTCATCAGTTTCAGGCCACTTTTCTTCTTTTGCACTATTTTTTCGTCCCGAATCGTACCTCGTGAACTGTTAAAAGGACGACAACATGACTCGCGGGACATCAGAGGGCCCTACAACTTGTCGATATCCCGTCTTGCAAGCATGCTGCGTTGTTGAAGCGGATGGGTTGTCGTTATGCCCATTGGGACTTTTTAATGTGCCATCGCTCTAGGCTGGGATTGTGAATAGTTAACACATAAAGAAATTGTGCCCTCTACATGACGGGTGCGATCATACCAGCACTAATGCACTGGATCCCATCAGAACTCCGAAGTTAAGCGTGCTTGGGCGAGAGTATTACAAGGATGGGTGACCCCTTGTGATGTCCTCGTGTTCCACCCCCTTTTCAATTTTTTTTGCCCTGGTTATGGTTGCCAAGATACTTTATCCACCAAATCTCTATTACTGAATCCCACGGAACATTGGGCAAGACAACTTCGCATCACGTAGAGGCTGGGCCCGAAAACCGAGGGCGTAGAGTTTGTGACCAGGTCTCCATCGCTCCGATGCCCATAACTTTTGATCCGTATGGAATTACGCGGCGCACAGCATACCGTTGCAAAGCTCTCTGAGGGCTCTATGACAGGGGCAGCCAGCTTGCTCGCTGTGCCAATGTTTAGAGCCCAAAATCGAACGTTTTCATATGTTTCAGGCTACTTTTCTTCTTTTGCTCTATTTTTTCGTCCTGGATCATACGTCGTGAACTGTTAAAAGGATAACAACCTGACTCGCGGGACATCAGAGGGCCCTACAACGTGTCGATATCACGTCTAGCAAGGATGCTGCGTTGTAGAAGCTGATGGGTTGTCGTTAAGCCCATTGGGCCTTTTGAATGGCCCATCTCTATAGGCTGGGACTGTGAAACGTTAACACATAAAGGAATTGTGCCCTCAACATGACGGGTGCGATCATACCGGCACTAATGCACCGGATCCCATTAGAACTTCGAAATTAAGCGTGCTTGGGCGAGAGTAGTACAAAGATGGGTGACCCCCTGGGATGTCCTCGTGTTGCACCACCTTTTCAATTTTTTTTTGCCCTGGTTTGGGTTGCCAAGATACTTTATCCACCAAATCTCTATTACTGAATCCCACGGATCATTGGGCAAGACAACTTCGCTTCACGTAGAGGCTGGGCCCGCAAACCGAGGACATAGGGTTTTTGACCAGGTCTCCGTCGCTCCGGTGCCCATAACTTTTGATCTGCAAGGAGTTACGCGACGCACAGCATACCGTTGCAAAGCTCCCTGAGGGCTCTACGACGGGGGCAGCCAGCTTGCTTGCTGTGCCCCTTTTTGGAGCCCCAAAATCGAACGATTTCATCATTTTCAGGCCACTTTTCTTCTTTTGCACTGTTTTTCCATCCTGGATCATATGTCGTGAACTGTTAAAAGGACGACAACCTGACTCGCGGGACATCAGAGGGCCCTACAACGTGTCGATATAACGTCTTGCGAGGATGTTGCGCTGTTGAAGCGAATGGGTTGTCGTTAATCCCATTGGGCCTTTTGAATAGGCCATCTCTCTAGGATGGGACTGTAAACTGTTAACACATAAAGGAATTGTGCCCTCAACATGACGGGTGTGATCGTACCATCACTAATGCAACGGATCCCATCAGAACTCCGAAGTTAAGCGTGCTTGGGCGAGAGTAGTACTAAGATGGGTGACCCCCTGGGAAGTCCTCTTGTTGCACCACATTTTCAATTTTTTTTGCCCTAGTTTAAGGTTGCCAAGATACTTTATCCACCAAATCTCTATTACTGAATCCCACGGAACATTGGGCAAGACAACCTCGCTTCACGTAAAGGCTGGGCCCGTAAACCGAGGTCGTAGGGTTTCTGACCAGGTCTCCGTCGCTCCGGTGCCTATAACTTTTGATCCGTAAGGAGTTACGCGGCGCACAGCACACTGTTGCAAAGCTCTATGAGAGCTCTACGACGGGGGTAGCTAGCATGCTCGCTGTGCCCTTTTTGGAGCCTAAAATCGAACGTTTTCATCAGTTTCAGTCCACTTTTCTTCTTTGGCTCTGTTTTTTCGTCCCGGATCGTACGTCGTGAACTGTTAAAAGGAAGACAATCAGACTCGCGGGACATCAGAGGGCCTTACAACGTGTCGATATCACGTCTTGCAAGGATGCTGCGTTGTTGAAGCGGATGGGTTGTCATTAAGCCCATTGGGCCTTTTGAATGGGCCATCTCCCTAGGCTGGGACTGTGAATAGTTAACAAATAAAGGAATTGTGCCCTCAACATGACGGGTGCGATCATACCAACACTAATTCACCGGATCCCATCAGAACTCCGAAGTTAAGCGTGCTTGGGCAAGAGTTGTACTAGGATGGGTGACCCCTTGGGAAGTCCTCGTGTTGCACCCCCTTTTTAATATTTTTTGCCCTGGTTAGGGTTGCCAAGATACTTTATCCACCAAATCTCTATTACTGAATCCCACGGAACATTAGGCAAGGCAACTTCGCTTCACGTAGAGGCTGGGCCCGCAAACCGAGGGCGTAGGGTTTGTGACCAGGTCTCCGTCGCTCCGGTGCCTATAACTTTTGATCCGTAAGGAGTAACGCGGCGTACAACATACCGTTGCAAAGCTCGCTGAGAGCTCTACGACGGGGGCAGCCAGCATGCTCACTTTTGCCTATTTGTGGAGCCCAAAATCGAATGTTTTCATCAGTTTTAGGCCATTTTTCTTCTTTTGCTCTATTTTTTCGTCGTGGATCATACGTCATGAACTGTTAAAAGGATGACAACTTGACTCGCCGGACGTCAGAGGGCCCTACAACGTGTCGATATCACGTCTTGCGAGGATGCTGCATTGTTGAAGCTGATGGGTTGTCGTTAAGCCCATTGGGCCTTTAGAATGGGCCATCTCTATAGGCTGGGACTGTGAAACGTTAACACGTAAAGGAATTGTGCCCTCAACATGATGGGTGCGATCATACCAGCACTAATTCACCGGATCCCATCAGAACTCCGAAGTTAAGCGTGCTTGGGCGAGAGTAGTACTAGGATAGGTGACCCCCTGGGAAGTCCTCGTGTTGCACCCCCTTTTAAATTTTTTTTGCCCTGGTTTGGGTTGCCAGGATACTTTATCCACCAAATCTCGATTACTGAATCCCACGGATCATTGGGCAAGAGAACTTCGCTTCACGTAGAGGCTGGGCTTGCAAACCAAGGGCGTAGGGTTTGTGACCAGGTCTCCGTCGCTCCGGTGCCCATAACTTTAGATCCGTAAGGAGTTACGCGGCACACAGCATACCGTTGCAAAGCTCTCTGAGAGCTCTACGACGGGGGCAGCAACTTGCTGGCTGTGCCCATTTTTGGAGCCAAAAATCGAACTATTTCATCAGTTTTAGTCCACTTTTCTTCTTTTGCTCTATTTTTCTGTCCCAGATCGTACGTCGTGAACTGTTAAAAGGACATCAGAGGGCCCTACAATGTGTCGATATCACGTCTTGCCAGGATGCTACGTTGTTGAAGCGGATGGGTTGTCGTTAAGCCCATTGGGCTTTTTGAATGGGCCATCTCTCTAGGCTGGGACTGTGAACCGATAACACATATAGGAATTGTGCCATCAACACGTAGAGGCTGGGCTCGCAAACCGAGGGCGTAGGGATTATGACTAGGTCTCCGTCGCTCCGGTGCCCATAACTTTTGATCCGTAAGGAGTTACGCGGCGCACAACATACCGTTGCAAAGCTCTCTGAGAGCTCTACGACGCGGGTAGCTAGCACGCTCGCTGTGCCAATTTTTGGAGCACAAAATCGAACATTTTCATCAGTTTCAGGCCACTTTTCTTCTTTTGCTCTATTTTTCCGTCCCGGATCATACGTCGTGAACTGTTAAAAAGACGACATCCTGACTCGCGGGACATCAGAGGGCCCTACAACGTGTCGATATCATGTCTTGCAAGCGTGTTGCGTTGTTGAAGCGGATGGGTTGTCGTTAAACCCATTGGGCCTTTTGAATGTGCCATCTCTCTACGCTGGGACTGTGAACAATTAACACATAAAGGAATTGTGCCCTCAACAAGACGGGTGTGATCATACCGGCACTAATACACCGGATCCCATCAGAACTCCGAAGTTAAGCGTGCTTGGGCGACAGTAGTACTAGGATGGGTGAGCCCCTGAAAGGCCTCGTGTTGCACCCCTTTTCAATTTTTTTTGCCCAGGATAGGGTTGCCAAGATACTTTATCCGTCAAATCTCTATTACTGAATCCCACGGAACATTAGGCAAGACAACTATGCTTCACGTAGAGGGTGGGCCCACAAACCGAGGGCGCAGGTTTTGTGACTAGGTCTCCGTCCCTTTGGTGCCCATAACTTTTGATGCGTAAGGAGTTACGCGGCGCACAGCATACCGTTGCAAAGCTCTCTGAGTGCTCTACGATGGGGTCAGTCAGCTTGCTCGCTTTGCCCTTTTTGGAGCCCAAAATCGAATGTTTTTATCAGTTTCATGCCACTTTTCTTCTTTTGCTCTTTTTTTTCGTCCCGGATCATTCGTCGTGAACTGTTAAAAGAACGACGACCTGACTCGCGGGACAACAGAGGGCACTTCAACGTGTCAATATAATGTCTGGCGAGGTTGCTGCGTTGTTGAAGCGGATGGGTTGTCGTTAGGCCCATTGGGCCTTTTGAATGGGCCATCTCTCTATGCTGGGACCGTGAACCGTTAACACATATTGGAATTCTGCCCTCAACATGACGGGTGCAATCATACCAGCACTAATGCACCGAATCCCATCAGAACTCTGAAGTTAAGCGTGCTTGGGTGAGAGTAGTACTAGGATTGGTGACCCCTTGGGAAGTCCTCGTGTTGCACCCCCTTTTCAATTTTTTTTTCCCTGGTTAGGGTTGCCAAGATACTTTATCCACCAAATCTCTATTACTGAATCCCACGGAACATTGGGCAAGACAAGTTCGCTTCACGTAGAGGCTGGGCCCGCAAACCGAGGGCGTAGGGTTTGTGAACAGGTCTCCGTCACTCCGGTGCCCATAACTTTTGATCCGTGAGGAGTTACGCGGCGCACAGAATACCGTTGCAAAGCTCTCTGAGAGCTCTAGGACGGGGGCCTTTCAGCTTGCTCGCTGTGCCCATTTTTGGAGCGCAAAATAGAACGTTTTCATCAGTTTCAGGACATTTTTCTTCTTTTGATCTGTTTTTCCGTCCCGGATCGTACGTCGTGAATTATTAAAAGGACAACAACAGGACTCGCGGGACAACAGAGCGGCCTACAACGTGCCGATATCACGTCTGGTGAGGATGCTGCGTTGTTGAAGCGGATGGGTTGTCGTTAAGCCCATTGGGCCTTTCGAATGGGCCATCTCTCTAGGCTGGGACTATGAACTGTTAACACATAAAGGAATTGTGTCCTCAACATGACGGGTGCGATCATACCAGCTCTAATGCATCGGATCCCATCAGAACTCCGAAGTTAAGCGTGCTTGGGCGAGAGTAGTACAAGGATAGGTGACCTCCTGGGAAGTCCTCGTGTTGCACCCCCTTTTCAATTTTTTTTGCCCAGGTTTGGGTTGCCAAGATACTTTCTCCACCAAATCTCTATTACTGAATCCCACGGAACATTGGGCAAGACAACTTCGCTTCATGTAGAGGCTGGGCCCGCAAACCGAGGGCGTAGGGTTTGTGACCAGGTCTCTGTACCTCCGGTGCCCATAACTTTTGATCTGTAAGGAGTTACGCAGCGCACATCATACCGTTGCAAAGCTCTCTGAGAGCTCT
Source organism: Ehretia macrophylla (assembly GCA_037974665.1). NCBI lineage: Eukaryota > Viridiplantae > Streptophyta > Magnoliopsida > Boraginales > Ehretiaceae > Ehretia > Ehretia macrophylla. The sequence continues at coordinate 4,738,443 of CM075780.1, forward strand.
ATGACGGGGGCAACCAACTTGCTCGCTATTCCGATTTTTGGAGCCCAAAATCGAACGTTTTCATCAGTTTTAGGCCACTTTTCTTCTTTTGCACTATTTTTCTGTCCCGGATCGTACGTCTTGAACTGTTAAAAGGACGACAACCTAAATCGTGGTACATCAGAGGGCCCTACAACGCGTCGATATCATGTCTTGCGAGGATGCTGCATTGTTGAAGAGGATGGGTTGTCGTTAAACCCATTGGGCTTTTTGAATGGGCCATCTCTCAAGGCTGGGACAGTGAACCGTTTACACATATAGGAATTGTGCCCTCAACATGACGGGTTCGATCATACCAGCACTAATGCACCGGATCCCATCAGAACTCTGAAGTTAACCGTGCTTGGGCTAGAGTAGTACTAGGATGGGTGACCCCCTGGGAAGACCTCGTGTTGCACCCCCTGTACAATTTTTTTTGCCGTGGTTAGGGTTGCCAAGATACTTTATCCACCAAATCTCTGTTACTGAATCCCACGAAACATTGGGCAAGACAACTTCATTTCACGTAGAGGTTGGGCCCGCAAACCGAGGGCGAAGGGTTTGTGACCAGGTCTCCGTTGCTCAGTGCCCATAACTTTTGATCCGTAAGGAGTTACGCGACGCACAGCATACCGTTGCTAATCTCTCTGAGAGCTCTATGATGGGGACAGCCAGCATGCTCGCTGTGCCCGTTTTTGGAGCCCCAAATCGAATATTTTCATCAGTTTCTTGCCACTTTTCTTCATTTGCTCATTTTTTCCGTCCCTAATCGTACGTTGTGAATTGTTAAAAGGACGACAACTTCAATCGCGGGACATCAGAGGGCCCTACAACGTGTCGATATCACGTTTGGTGAGGATGCTGCGTTGTTGAAGCGAATGGATGTCGTTACGCCCATTGAGCCTTTTGAATGGGCCATCTCCCTAGGCTGGGACTGTGAACCGTTAACACATAAAGGAATTGTGCGCTCAACATGATGGGTGCGATCATACCAGCACTAATGCTCCAGATTCCATCAGAACTCCGATGTTAAGCGTGCTTGGGCGAGAGTAGTACTAGGATGGGTGACCCCATGGGAAGTCCTCGTGTTGTACCCCCTTTTCAATTTTTTTTTGCCCTGGTTAGGGTTGCCCAGATACATTATCCACCAAATCTCTATAACTGAATCCCACGGAACATTGGGCAAGACAACTTCGTTTCATGTAGAAGCTGGGCCCGTAAACCGAGGGCGTAGGGTTTGTGACCAGGTCTCTGTCGCTCCGGTGCCTATAACTTTTGATCCGTAAGGAGTTATACGGTGCACAACATACCATTGCAAAGCTCTCTGAGAGCTCTACGACGGGGGCAGCCAGCTTGCTCACTATGCCCATTTTTGGAGCCCAAAATCGAACGTTTTCATCGGTTTCAGGCCACTTTTCTTCTTTTGCTCTATTTTTCCGTCACGGGTCGTACGTCGTGAACTGTTAAAACGGCGACAACCAGACTCGCGGGACATCAGAGGGCCCTACAATGTATCTATATCAAGTCTAGTGAGGATGCTGCGTTGTTGAGGCGGATGGGTTGTCGTTAAGACCATTGGTCCTTTTGAATGGGCCATCTCTCTTGGCTGGGACTGTGAACCATTAACACAAAAAGGAATTGTGCCCTCAACATGACGGGTGCGATCAAACCAGCACTAATGAACCGGATCCCATCAGAACTCCGAAGTCAAGTGTGCTTTGGCGAGAGTAGTACTAGGATGGGTGACCCCCTGGGAAGTCCTCGTGTTGCACCCCCTTTTCAATTTTTTTTGCCCTGGTTTGGGTTGCCAAGATAATTTATCCACCAAATTTCTAATGCTGAATCCCACGGAACATTGGGCAAGATAACTTCGCTTCACGTCGAGGCTAGGCCCGCAAACCGAGGGCGCAGGGTTTGTGACCAGGTCTCCGTCGCTCCGGTGCCCATAACTTTTGATCCGTAAGGAGTTACGCAGCGCACATCATACCGATACAAAGCTCTCTGAGAGCTCTACGACAGGGATAGCAAGCTTGCTCGATGTGCCCATTTTCGGAGCCCAAAATCGAATGTTTTCATCAGTTTCAGACCACTTTTTTTCTTTTGCTCTGTTTTTCCATCCCAGATATTACGTCGTGAACTGTTAACAGGACGAAAACCTGACTCGCGGGACATCAGAGGGCCCTACAACGGGAGGATATCACGTCTAGCGAGGATGCTACGTTGTTGAAGCAGATGGGTTGTCGTTAAGCCCATTGGGCCTTTTGAATGGGCCATCTCTCTAGGCTGGGACTGTGAACTGTTAACACATATAGGAATTGTGCCCTCAACATGACGGGTGCGATCATACCAGCACTAATGCACCGGATCCCATCAGAACGCCGAAGTTAACCGTGCTTGGGCGAGAGTAGTACTAGGTTGGGTGACCCCCTAGGAAGTCCTCGTGTTGCACCCCCTATTCAATTTTTTTTGCCCTGGTTAGGGTTGCCAAGATACTTTATCCACCAAATCTCTATTACTGAATCCCACAGAACATTGGGCAAAACAACTTCGCTTCACGTAGAGGCTGGGCCCGCAAACCCAGGGCGTAGGGTTTGTGATTAGGTCTCCGTTGCTGCGGTGCCTATAACTTTTGATCCGTAAGGAGTTGCGTGGCGCACAGCATACCGTTGCAAAGCTCTCTGAGAGATCTACGACGGGGGTAGCCAGCTTGCTCGCTGTGCCCATTTTTCGAGCCCAAAATCGAACGTTTTCATCAGTTTTAGGCAATTTTTCTTCTTTTGCTCTGTTTTTCCGTCCCGGATCGTACGTCGTGAACTGTTAAAAGGACGACAACTTGACTTGCGGGACATCAGAGGGCCCTACAACGTGTCTATATCACGTCTTGCGAGGATGCTACGTTGTTGAAGCAGATGGGTTGTCGTTAAGCCCATTGGGCCTTTTGAATGGGCCAACTCTCTAGACTGGGACTGTGAACCGTTAACACGTATAGGAATTGTACCCTCAACATGACGGGTGCGATCATACCAGCACTAATGCACCGGATCCCATCAGAACTCCGAAGTTAAATGTGCCTGGACGAGAGTAGTACTAGGATGGGTGACCCCCTGGGAAGTCCTCGTGTTGCACCCCCTTTTCAATTTTTTTTGCCCTGGTTTGGGTTGCCAAGATAATTTATCCACCAAATTTCTAATGCTGAATCCCACGGAACATTGGGCAAGATAACTTCGCTTCACGTCGAGGCTAGGCCCGCAAACCGAGGGCGCAGGGTTTGTGACCAGGTCTCCGTCGCTCCGGTGCCCATAACTTTTGATCCGTAAGGAGTTACGCAGCGCACATCATACCGATACAAAGCTCTCTGAGAGCTCTACGACAGGGATAGCAAGCTTGCTCGATGTGCCCATTTTCGGAGCCCAAAATCGAATGTTTTCATCAGTTTCAGACCACTTTTTTTCTTTTGCTCTGTTTTTCCATCCCAGATATTACGTCGTGAACTGTTAACAGGACGAAAACCTGACTCGCGGGACATCAGAGGGCCCTACAACGGGAGGATATCACGTCTAGCGAGGATGCTACGTTGTTGAAGCAGATGGGTTGTCGTTAAGCCCATTGGGCCTTTTGAATGGGCCATCTCTCTAGGCTGGGACTGTGAACTGTTAACACATATAGGAATTGTGCCCTCAACATGACGGGTGCGATCATACCAGCACTAATGCACCGGATCCCATCAGAACGCCGAAGTTAACCGTGCTTGGGCGAGAGTAGTACTAGGTTGGGTGACCCCCTAGGAAGTCCTCGTGTTGCACCCCCTATTCAATTTTTTTTGCCCTGGTTAGGGTTGCCAAGATACTTTATCCACCAAATCTCTATTACTGAATCCCACAGAACATTGGGCAAAACAACTTCGCTTCACGTAGAGGCTGGGCCCGCAAACCCAGGGCGTAGGGTTTGTGATTAGGTCTCCGTTGCTGCGGTGCCTATAACTTTTGATCCGTAAGGAGTTGCGTGGCGCACAGCATACCGTTGCAAAGCTCTCTGAGAGATCTACGACGGGGGTAGCCAGCTTGCTCGCTGTGCCCATTTTTCGAGCCCAAAATCGAACGTTTTCATCAGTTTTAGGCAATTTTTCTTCTTTTGCTCTGTTTTTCCGTCCCGGATCGTACGTCGTGAACTGTTAAAAGGACGACAACTTGACTTGCGGGACATCAGAGGGCCCTACAACGTGTCTATATCACGTCTTGCGAGGATGCTACGTTGTTGAAGCAGATGGGTTGTCGTTAAGCCCATTGGGCCTTTTGAATGGGCCAACTCTCTAGACTGGGACTGTGAACCGTTAACACGTATAGGAATTGTACCCTCAACATGACGGGTGCGATCATACCAGCACTAATGCACCGGATCCCATCAGAACTCCGAAGTTAAATGTGCCTGGACGAGAGTAGTACTAGGATGGGTGACCCCCTGGGAAGTCCTCGTGTTGCACCCCCTTTTCAATTTTTATTGCCCTGGTTCGGGTTGCCAAGATACTTTATGCACCAAATCTCTATTACTGAATCCCACCGAACATTGGGCAAGACAACTTCGTTTCACGTTGAGGCTGGGCCTACAAACCAAGGGCGTAGGGTTTGTGACCTGGTCTCCGTCGCTCTGGTGCCCATAACTTTTGATCCGTAAGGAGTTACACGGCGGACAGCATTCCGTTACAATGCTCTCTGAGAGCTCTACGACGAGGGCAGCCTGCTTACTCGCTGTGCCCATTTTTTGAGCAAAAAATCGAACGTTTTCATTAATTTCATGCCACTTTTCTTCTTTTGCACTGTTTTTTCATCCCGGATCGTACGTCGTGAACTGTTAAGAGTACGGCAACTTGACTCACGGGACATCAGAGAGCCCTACAACGTGTCGATATCACGTCTGGTGAGGATGCTGCGTTGTTGAAGCGGATGGGTTGTCATTAAGCCCATTGGGCCTTTTGAATGGGCCATCTCTCTAGGCTGGGACTGTGAACCATTAACACATAAAGGAATTGTGCCCTCAACATGACGGGTGCGATAATACCAGCACTAATGCACCGGATCCCATCAAAACTCTGATGTTAAGCGTACTTGGGCGGGAGTAGTACTAGGATGGGTGACCCCTTGGGAAGTCCTCGTTTTACACCCCCTTTTCAATTTTTTTTGCCCTGGTTAGGGTTGCCAAGATACCTTATCCACCAAATCTCTATTACTGAATCCCACGAAACATTAGGCAAGACAACTTCGCTTCACGTATAGACTAGGCCCGCAAACCGAGGGCGTAGGGTTTGTGACCAGGTCTCCGTCGCTCCAGTGCCCATAACTTTTGATCCGTAAGGAGTTACGCGGTGCACAGCATACCGTTGCAAAGCTCTCTGAGAGCTTTACGACGGGGGCAGCTAGCTTGCTCGCTTTACACATTTTTGGAGGCTAAAATCGAACGTTTTCATCAATTTTAGGCCACTTTTCTTCTATTGCTCTGTTTTTCCGTCCCGAATCGTTCGTCGTGAACTGTTAAAAGGACGACAACTTAACTCGCGGGACATCAGAGGGCCCTACAACGTGTCGATATCACGTCTGGTAAGGATGCTGCGTTGTTGAAGCGGATGGGTTGTCGTTAAGCCCATTGGGCCTGTTGAATGGGCCATCTCTCTAGGCTAGGATTGTGAACCTTTAACACATAAAGGAATTGTGCCCTCAACATGACGGGTGCGATCATACCAGCAGTAATGCACAGGATCCCATCTGAACTCTGAAGTTAAGCGTGCTTGGGCGAGAGTAGTACTAGGATGGGTGACCCCGTGGGAAGTCCTCGTGTTGCACCCCCTTTTCAATTTTTTTTGCCCTGGTTAGGGTTGCCAAGATACTTTATGCACCAAGCCTCTATTACTGAATCCCACGGAACATTGGGCAAGGCAACTTCGTTTCACGTAGATACTGGGCCGGCAAATCGAGGGCATAGGGTTTGTGACCAGGTCTCCGTCGCTCCGGTGCCCATAACTTTTGATCGGTAAGGAGTTAAGCGGCGCACAGCATACCGTTGCAAAACTCTCTCGGAGCTCTACGATGGGGGCAGCCAGCTTGCTCGCTGTTCCCTTTTTGGAGCCCAAAATTGAACATTTTCTTCAGTTTCAGGCCATTTTTCTTCTTCTGTTCTATTTTTCCATCCAGGATCGTGCATCGTGAACTGTTAAAAGGACGACAACCTGACTCGCGGGACATCAGAGGGCCCTACATCCTGTGGATATCACGTCTGGTGAGGTTGCTGCGTTGTTGAAGCAGATAGGTTGTCGTTAAGCCCATTGGGCCTTTTGAATGGGCCATCTCTTTAGGCTGGGACTGTGAACCGTTAACAGATAAAGGAATTGTGCCCTCAACATGACGGGTGTGATCATACCAGCACTAATGCACCGGATCCCATCAAAACTCCGAAGTTAAGCGTGCTTAGGCGGGAGTAGTGCTAGGATGGGTGACCCCCTGGGAAGTCCTCGTGTTGCACCCCCTTTTCAATTTCTTTTCCCTGGTTAGGGTTGCCAAAATACTTTATCCACCAAATCTCTATTACTGAATCCCACAGAACATTGGGAAAGACAACTTCGCTTCATGTAGAGGCTGGGCCCGCAAAACGAGGGCGTAGGGCTTGTGACCAGGTCTCCGTCGCTCCGGTGTCCATAACTTTTGATCCGTAAGAAGTTACGTGGCGCACAGCATACCGTTGAAAAGCTCTCTGAGAGCTCTACGACGGGGGTAGCCAGCTTGCTCGTTGTGTCCATTTTTTGAGCCCAAAATCGAATGTTTTCAACAGTTTCAGGCCATTTCTCTTCTTTTGCTCTGTTTTTAAGTTCTGAATCGTACGTCGTGAAATGTTAAAAGGATGACAACCTGACTCGCAGGACATCAGAGAGCCCTACAACGTGTCGATATAACGTCTGGTGAGGATGCTGCGTTGTCGAAGTGGATGGGTTGTCGTTAAGCACATTGGGCCTTTTGATTAGGCCATCTCTCTAGGCTGGGACTTTGAACCGTTAACACAAAAAGGAATTGTGCCCTCAACATGACGGGTGCGATTATACCTGCACTAATGCACAGGATCCCATCAGAACTCCGAAGTTAAGCGTGCTTGGGCGAGAGTAGTACTAGGATGGGTAACCACCTAGGAAGTCCGCGTGTTGCACCCCATTTTCAATTTTTTTTGCCCTGGTTAGGGTTGCCAAGATACTTTATGCACCAAATCTCTATTACTGAATCCCACAGAACATTGGGCAAGACAGCTTCGTTTCACGTAGAGACTGGGCCTGCAAATAAAGGGCGTAGGGGTTGTGACTAGGTCTCCGTCGCTCCGGTGCCCATAACTTTTGATCCGTAAGGAGTTACGCGGCGCACAGCATACCGTTGCAATGCTCTCTGAGAGCTCTACGATGGGGGTAGCCAGCTTCCTAGCTATGCCCCTTTTTGGAGCCGAAAATCGAACGTTTTCATTAGTTTCAGGCCACTTTTCTTCTTCTGTTCTATTTTTTCGTTCCGGATCGTACGTCGTAAACTGTTAAAAGGACGACAACCTGACTCGCGGGACATCAGAGGGCCCTACAACGTGTCGATATCACGTCTGGTGAGGATGCTGCGTTGTTGAAGGGGATGGGTTGTCGTTAAGTCCATTGGGCCTTTTGAATGGGCCATCTCTCTAGACTGCGACTGTGAACCGTTAACACATAAAGGAATTGTGCCCTCAACATTACGGGTGCGATCATACCTACACTAATGCACAGGATCCCATCAGAACTCCGAAGTTAAACATGTTTAGGCGAGAGTAGTACTAGGATGGGTGACCCCTTGGGAAGTCCTCGTGTTGCAACCCCTTTTCAATTTCTTTTGCCCTGGTTAGGGTTGCCAAGATACTTTATGCACCAAATCTCTATTACTGAATCCCACGGAACATTGGGCAAGACAACTTCGTTTCACGTAGAGACTGGGCCCGCAAACCTAGGGCGTAAGGTTTGTGACGAGGTCTCCGTCGCTCCGGTGCCCATAACTCTTGATCCGTAAGGAGTTACGCGGTACGCAGCTTACCGTTGCAAAGTACTCTGAGAGCTCTACGACGGGGGCAACCATCTTGCTCGCTGTGCCTTATTTTGGAGCCCGAAATCGAATGTTTTCATCAGTTTCAGGCCACTTTTCTTCTTTTGCTCTGTTTTTTCATCCCGGATCGTACGTCGTGAACTGTTAAAAGGACAACAACCTGACTCGCGGGACATCAGAGGACCTTACAACATGTCGATATCACGTCTTGCGAGGATGCTGCGTTGTTGAAGCGGATGGGTTATCGTTAAGCCCATTGGGCCTTTTAAATGGGCCATCTCTCTAGGTTGGGACTGTGAATAGTTAACACATATAGGAATTCTGCCCTCAACATGACGGGTGCGATCATATAGGCCCAATGCACCGAATCCCATCAGAACTCCAAAGTTAAGCGTGCTTGGGCGAGTGTAGTACTATGATGGGTGACCTCCTGGGAAGTCCTCGTGTTGCACCCCCTTTTCAATTTTTTTTGCCCTAGTTAGGGTTTCCAAGAAACTTTATCCACCAAATCTCTATTACTGAATCCCATGGAACATTGGGCAAGACAACTTCGTTTCACGAAGAGGCTGGGCCCGCAAACCGAGGGCGTAAGGTTTGTGCCCAAGTCTCCTTCGCTCCGGTAGCCATAACTTTCCATCCGTAAGGAGTTACGCGGAGCACAGCATACCGTTGCAAAGCACTATGAGAGCTCTACGATGCTGGCAGCCAGCTTGCTCGCTGTGCCCATTTTTGGAGCCCAAAATCGAACGTTTTCATCAGTTTCAGGCCACTTTTCTTCTTTTGCTCTGTTTTTCCGTCCCGGATCGTATGTTGTGAACTGTTAAAAGAACGACAACCTGACTCGCGGGACATCAGAGGGCCTTACAACGTGTCTATATCACGTCTTGCGAGGATGCTGCGTTGTTGAAGCAGATGGGTTGTCGTTAAGCCCATTGGGCCTTTTGAATAGGCCATCTCTCTAGGCTGGGACTGTGAACCGTTAACAAATATAGGAATTGTGCCCTCAACACGACGGTTGCGATCATACAAGCACTAATGCACCGGATCCTATCAGAACACCGAAGTTAAGCGTGCTTGGGCGAGAGTAGTACTAGGATGGGTGACCTCCTGGGAAGTCCTCGTGTTGCACTCCCTTTTCAATTTTTTTTGCCCTGCTTAGTGTTGCCAAGATACTTTATCCACCAAATCTCTATTACTGAATCCCAAGGAACATTGGGCAAGACAAATTTGTTTCACGTAGAGACTGGGCCTGCAAATCGAGGGCGTAGGGTTTGTGACCAGGTCTCCATCGCTCCGGTGCCCATAACTTTTGATCCGTAAGGAGTTACGCGGCGCACAACATACCGTTAAAAAGCTCTCTGAGAGATCTACGATGGGGACAGCCAGCTTCCTAACTGTGCCCTTTTTGGAGCCCAAAATCGAATGTTTTCATCAGTTTCAGGCCACTTTTCTTCATTTGTTTTGTTTTCCCGTCCCGAATCGTACGTCGTGAACTGTTAAACGGACGACAACCTGACTCGCGGAACATCAGAGGGCCCTACAACGTGTCGATATCACGTCTGGTGAGGATGCTACGTTGTTGAAGCGGATGGGTTGTCGTTAAGCCCATTGGGCTTTTTGAATAGGCCATCTCTTTAGGCTGGGACTGTGAACCGTTAACACAAAAAGGAATTGTGCCCTCAACATGACGGGTGCGATCATACCAGTACTAATGCACCGGATCTTATCAAAACTCCGAAATTAAGCGTGCTTGGGCGAGAGTAGTACTAGGATGGGTGACCACATGGGAAGTCCTCGTGTTGCACCCCCTTTTCAATTTTTTTTGCCCTAATTAGGGTTGCCAAAATACTTTATCCACCAAATCTCTATTACTGAATCCCACAGAACATTGGGCAAGACAACTTCGCTTCACGTAGAGGCTGGGCCCGCAAACCAAGGGCGTAGGGTTTGTGACCAGGTCTCCGTCGCTCCGGTGTCCATAACTTTTGATTCGTAAGGAGTTACGCGGTGCACAACATACCGTTGCAAGCTATTTGAGAGCTCTATGACGGGGGCAGCCAGCTTGCTCGCTGTGCCCATTTTCGGAGCACAAAATTGAACATTTTCATCAGTTTCAGGACACTTTTCTTCTTCTGCTCTATTTTTCCGTCCCGGATCGTATGTCGCGGGACATTAGAGGGCCTTACAACGTGTCGATATCACGTCTTGAGAGGATGCTGCGTTGTGGAAGCAGATTGGTTGTCATTAAGCCCATTGCGCCCTTTGAATGGGCCATCTCTCTAGGCTGGGACTGTGAACCATTAACACATATAGGAATTGTGCGCTCAACATGACGGTTGCGATCATACTAGCACTAATGCACCGGATCCAATCAGAACTCCGATGTTAAGCGTGCTTGGGCGAGAGTAGTACAAGGATGGGTGACCCCTGGGAAGTCCTCGTGTTGCACCCCATTTTCAATTTTTTTTGCCCTGGTTAGGGTTGCCAAGATACTTTATCCACCAAATCTCTATTAATGAATACCACGGAACATTGGGCAAGACAACTTCGCTTCACGTAGAGACTGCGCCTGCAAACCGAGGGCTTAGGGTTTGTGAGAAGATCTCCGTCGCTCCGGTGCCCATAACTTTTGATCCGAAAGGAGTTACGCGGCGCACAGCATTCTGTTGCAAAGCTCTCTGAGAGCTCTACACCGGGGGCATCCAGCTTGCTCGCTGTGCTCATTTTTGGAGCATAAAATTGATCCTTTTCATCAGTTTCAAGCCACTTTTCTTCTTTTGCACTGTTTTTCTGTCCCGGATCGTACGTCGTGAACTGTTAAAATGACGAAAACTTGACTCGCGGGACATCAGAGGGCCCTACAACGTGTCGATATCATGTCTGGTGAGGATGCTGCGTGGTTCAAGATGATGGGTTGTCGTTAAGCCCATTGGACCTTTTGAATGGGCCATCTCTCTAGGCTGGGACAGTGAACCGTTAACACATAAAGGATTTGTGCCCTCAACATGACGGGTGCGTTCCTACCAGCACTAATGCACCGGATCCCATCAAAACTCCGAAGTTAAGCGTGCTTGGGCGAGAGTAGTACTAGGATGGGTGACCCCATGGGAAGTCCTCGTGTTGCACCCCCTTTTCAATTTTTTTTGCCCTGGTTAGGGTTGCCAAAATACTTTATCCACCAAATCTCTATTACCGAATCCCACAGAACATTGGCCAAGACAACTTCGCTTCACGTAGAGGCTGGGCCCACAAACCAAGGGCGTAGGGTTTGTGACCAGGTCTCCGTCGCTCCGGTGTCCATAACTTTTGATCCGTAAGGAGCTACGCGGTGCACAACATACCGTTGCAAAGCTCTCTGAGAGCTCTACGACGGGGGTACCCAACTTGCATGATGTACCATTTTTGGAGCACAAAATCGAATGTTTTCATCAGTTTCAAGCAACTTTTCTTCTTTTGCTCTGTTTTTCCGCCCCGGATCGTATGTCGTGAACTGTTAAAAGGACGACAACCTGACTCGCGGGACATCAGAGGGCCTTACAACGTGTCGATATCACGTCTTGCGAGGATGCTGCGTTGTTGAAGCAGATGGGTTGTCGTTAAGCACATTGTGCCTTTTGAATGGGCCATCTCTCTAGGCTGGGACTGTTAGCCGTTAACACATATAGGAAATGTGCCCTCAACATGACTGGTGCGATCATACGAGCACTAATGCACCGGATCCCATCAGAACTCCGAAGTTAAGCGTGCTTGGGCGAGAGTAGTACAGGGATGGGTGACCCCCTAGGAAGTCCTCGTGTTGCACCCCCTTCTCAATTTTTTTTGCCCTGGTTAGGGTTGCCAAGATACTTTATCCACCAAATCTATATTACTGAATACCACGGAACATTGGGCAAGACAACTTCGCTTCACGTAGAGACTGGGCCTGCAAACCAAGGGCTTAGGGTTTGTGACCAGATCTCCATCGCTCCGGTGCCCATAACTTTTGATCCGTAAGGAGTTACGCGGCGCACAACATTCCGTTGCAAAGCTCTCTAAGTGCTCTACGACGGGGGCAGCCAGCTTGCTCGCTGTTCTCGTTTTTGGAGCCCAAAATCGAACATTTTCATCAATTTCAGACAACTTTTCTTCTTTTGTTCTGTTTTTCCGTCCCGAATCGTACATCGTGAACTGTTAAAAGGATGACAACCTGACTCGCGGGACATCAGAGGGCCCTACAACGTGTCGATATCACGTTTGGTGACGATGCTGCGTTGTTGAAGCGGATGGGTTGCCGTTAGGCCCATTGGGCCTTTTGATTAGACCATCTCTCTAGGCTGGGACTGTTTACCGTTAACACAAAAAGGAATTGTGTCCTCAACATGACGGGTGCGATCATACCAGCACTAATGCACAGGATCCCATCAGAACTCCGAAGTTAAGCATGCTTGGGCGAGAGTAGTACTAGGATGGGTGACCCCCTGGGAAGTCCTCGTGTTGCATCTCCTTTTCAATTTTTTTTGCCCTGGTTAGGGTTGCCAAGATACATTATGCACCAAATCTCTATTACTGAATCACACGGAACATTGGGCAAGACAACTTCATTTCACGTAGAGACTGGACCCACAAACCGAGGGCGTAGGGTTTGTGACCAAGTCTCCGCCGCTCCGGTGCCCATAACTTTTGTTTGGTAAGGAGTTACGCGACGCACAGCATACCGTTGAAAATCACTCTGAGAGCTCTACGATGGGGGCAGCCGGCTTGCTCGCTTTGCCGTTTTTGGAGCCCAAAATCGAACATTTTCATCAGTTTCATGCCACTTTTCAATTTTTTTGCCCTGGTTAGGGTTGCCAAAATACTTTATCCACCAAATCTCTATTATGGAATCCCACGGAACATTGGGCAAGTCAACTTTGCTTCACGTAGAGGCTGGGCCCGCAAACCGAGGGCGTAGGGTTTGTGACCAGGTCTCCGTCGCTCCGGTGTCCATAATTTTTGATCCGTAAGGAGTTACGCGGCGTACAGCATACCGTTGCAAAGCTCTCAGAGAGCTCTACGACGGGGGCAGCCAACTTGCTCGCTGTTCCCTTTTTTGGAGCCCAAAATCGAAAGATTTCATCAGTTTCAGGCCACTTTTCTTCTTTTGCTCTGTTTTTTCGTCCCGAATAGTACATCATGAACTGTTAAAAGGACGACAACCTGACTCTTGGGACATCAGAGGGCCCTACAACGTGTCGATATCACGTCTTGCGAGGATGCTGCGTTGTTGAAGAAGATGGGTTGTCCTTAAACCCATTGTGCCTTTTGAATGGCCATCTCTCTAGGCTGGGACTGTGAACCGTTAACACATATAGGAATTGTGCCCTCAACATGACGGGTTCGATCATACCAGCACTAATGCACCGGATCCCATCAGAACTCCGAAGTTAAGCGTGCTTGGGCGAGAGTAGTACTAGGATGGGTGAACCTCTGGGAAGTCCTCGTTTCGCACCCCCTTTTCAATTTTTTTTGCCCTGGTTAGGGTTTCCAAGATACTTTATCCACCAAATCTCTATTACTGAATACCAACGAACATTGGGCAAGACAACTTCGCTTCACGTAGAGGCTGGGCCCGTAAACCGAGGGCGTTGGATTTTTGAACAGGTCTCCGTCGCTCCGGTGTCCATAACTTTTGATCTGTAAGGAGTTACGCGGCGCACAACTTACCGTTGCAAAGCACTCTGAGAGCTCTACGACGGGGGCAACCTGCTTGCTCTCTGTGCCCTATCTTGGAGTCCCAAAATCGAATGTTTTTATTAGTTTCAGGCCACTTTTCTTTTTTTGCTATGTTTTTTCGTCCCGGATCGTACGTCGTGAACTGTTAAAATGACGACAACCTGACTCGCAGGACATCAGAGGGCCTTACAACATGTTGATATCACGTCTTGCGAGGATGCTGCGTTGTTGAAGCAGATGGGTTGTCGTTAAGCCCATTGGGCCTTTTGAATGGGCCATCTCTCTAGGCTGGGACTGTGAACCGTTAACACATAAAGGAATTGTGCCCTCAACATTACGGGTGCGATCATACAAGCACTAATGCACCGAATCCCATCAGAACTCCGAAGTTAAGCGTGCTTGGCCGAGAGTCGTACTAGGATGGGTGACACCCTGGGAAGTCCTCGTGTTGCACCCCCTTTTCAATTTTTTTTGCCCTGGTTAGGGTTGCCATGATTCTTTAACCACCAAATCTCTATTACTGAATCCCATGGAACATTGGGCAAGACAACTTCCTTTCACGTAGAGGCTGGGCCTGCAAACCGAGGGCGTAAGGTTTGTGCCCAGGTCTCATTCGCTCCGGTGCCCATAACTTTTGATCCGTAAGGAGTTACGCAGCGCACAGCATACCGTTGCAAAGCTCTCTGAGATCTCTTCGACGCGGGCAGCTAGCTTTCTCGCTGTGCCCATTTTTGGAGCCCAAAATCGAACGTTTTCATCATTTTCAGGCCACTTTTCTTCTTTTGCTATGTTTTTCCGTCCCGGATCGTACGTCGTTAACTGTTAAAAGGACGACAACCTGACTCGCGGGATGTCAGAGGGCCCTAAAACTTGTCGATATCATGTCCTGCGAGGATCCTTTGTTGTTGAAGCGGATGGGTTGTCGTTAAGCCCATTGGGCTTTTTGAATGGGCCATCTCTCTAGGCTGGGACTGTGAACCGTTAACACATATAGGAATTGTGCCCTCAGCATGACGGGGTCGATCATACAAGCACTAATGCACCGGATCCCATCAGAACTCCGATGTTAAGCGTGCTTGGGCGAGAGTAATACTAGGATGGGTGACCCCCTGGGAAGTCATCGTGTTGCACCCCGTTTTCAATTTTTTTTTCCCTGGTTGGGGTGGCCAAGATACTTTATGCACCAAATCTCTATTACAGAATCCCACGAAACATTGGGCATGACAACTTCGTTTCACGTAAAGACTGGGCCCGCAAACCGAGGGCTTAGGGTTTTTGACCAGGTCTCCATCGCTCCGGTGCCCATAACTTTTGATTCGTAAGGAGTTACGGGCCGCACAGCATACCGTTGCAAAGCTTTCTGAGAGCTCTACGATGGGGGCAGCTAGCTTCCTAGCTGTGCCCTTTTTGGAGCCCAAAATTGAATGTTTTCATCAGTTTCAAGCCACTTTTCATCTTTCGTTCTGTTTTTCCATCCCAGATCGTACGTCTTGAACTGTTAAAAGGACAAAAACCTAACTCGTCGGAAATCAGAGGGCTCTACAACGTGTCGATATCACGTTTGGGGAGGATGCTGCGTTGTTGAAGTGGATGGGTTGTCGTTAAGCCCATCGGGCCTTTTGATTAGGCCATCTCTCTAGGCTGGGACTGTGAACTGCTAACACATAAAGGAATTGTGTCCCCAACATGACGGGTGCGATCATACCAGCACAAATGCACAGGATGCCATCAGAACTCCGAAGTTAAGCGTGCTTGGGGAAGAGTAGAACTAGGCTGGTGACCCCTTGGGAAGTCCTCGTGTGGCATCCCCTTTTCAATTTTTTTTGCCCTGGTTAGGTTGCCAAAATACTTTATCCACCAAATCTCTATTACTGAATCCCACAGAACATTGGGCAAGACAACTTCGCTTCACGTTGAGGATGGGCCCGCAAACCAAGGGTGTAGGGTTTGTGACCAGGTCTTCATCGCTCCGGTGTCCATAGCTTTTGATCCGTAAGGAGTTACGCGGCGCACAGTACACCGTTGCAAAGCTCTCTGAGAGCTCTACGATGGGGGCAGCCAGCTTGCTCGCTGTGCCCTTTTTGGAGACCAGAATTGAACATTTTCATAAGTTTCAGGCCACTTTTATTCTTTTATTCTGTTTTTTCGTCCCGGATCGTACGTCGTGAACTGTTAAAAGGATGACAACCTAACTCGCGGGACATCAGAGGGCCCTACAACGTGTCAATATCTCGTCTGGTAAGGATGCTGCCTTGTTGAAGCGGATGGGTTATCGTTAAGCCCATTGGGCCTTTTGAATGGGCCATCTCTCTAGGCTGAGACTGTGAACCGTTAACATATAAGGGAATTGTACCCTCAACATGACGGGTGCGATCATACCAGCACTAATGCACCGGATCCCATCAAAACTCCGAAGTTAAGTGTGCTTGGGCGAGAGTAGTACTAGGATGGGTGACCCCCTGGGAAGTCCTCGTGTTGCACCCCCTTTTCAATTTTTTTTGCCCTGGTTAGGTTGCCAAAATACTTTATCCACCAAATCTCTATTACTGAATCCCACGGAACATTGGGCAAGACAACTTCGCTTCACGTAGAGGATGGGCCCGCAAACCAAGGGTGTAGGGTTTGTGACCAGGTCTTCGTCGCTCCGGTGTCCATAGCTTTTGATCCGTAAGGAGTTACGCGGCGCACAGTACACCGTTGCAAAGCTCTCTGAGAGCTCTACGACGGGGGTAGCCAACTTGCTCGCTTTGCCCATTTTTGGAGCACAAAATCGAACGTTTTTATCAGTTTCAGGCCACTTCTCTTCTTTTGTTCTGTTTTTCCATCCCGCATCGTATGTCGTGAACTGTTAAAAGGACGACAACCTGACTCGCCGGGCATTAGAGTGCCTTACAACGTGTTGATATCACGTCTTGCGAGGATGCTACGTTGTTGAAGCAGATGGGTTGTCGTTAACCCCATTGGGCCTTTTGAATGGGCCATCTCTCTAGGCTGGGACTGTGAACCGTTAACACATAAAGGAATTGTGCCCTCAACATGACGGGTGCGATCAGACAAGCACTAATGCACCGGATCCCATCAGAACTCCGAAGTTAAGCGTGCTTGGGCGAGAGTAGTACTAGGATGTGTGACCCCCTGGGAAGTCCTCGTGTTGCACCCCCTTTTCAATTTTTTTTGCCCTGGTTAGGGTTGCCAAGATACTTTATCCACCAAATCTCTATTACTGAATCCCATGGAACATTGGGCAAGACAACTTCCTTTCACGTAGAGGCTGGGCCCGCAAACCGAGGGCGTAAGGTTTGTGCCCAGGTCTCTTTCGCTCCGGTGCCCATAACTTTTGATCCGTAAGGAATTACGCAGCGCACATCATACCGTTGCAAAGCTCTCTGAGAGCTCTTCGACGCAGGCAGCCAGCTTTCTCGCGGTGCACATTTTTGGAGCCCAAAATCGAACGTTTTCATCAGTTTCAGGCCACTTTTATTCTTTTGCTATGTTTTTTCGTCCCAGATCATACATCGTTAACTGTTAAAAGGACGACAACCTGACTCGCGGGATATCAGAGGGCCCTAAAACTTGTCGATATCACGTCTTTCGGGGATCCTGCATTGTTGAAGCGGATGGGTTGTCGTTAAGCCCATTGGGCTTTTTGAATGGGCCATCTCTTTAGGCTGGGACTATGAACCGTTAACACGTATAGGAATTGTGCCCTCAGCATGACGGGGGCGATCATACAAACACTAATGCACCGGATCCCATCAGAACTCCGAAGTTAAGCGTGCTTGGGCGAGACTAATACTAGGATGGGTGACCCCTTGGGAAGTCATCGTGTTGAACCCCCTTTTCAATTTTTTTTGCCCTGGTTGGGGTGGCCAAGATACTTTATGCACCAAATCTCTATTACAGAATCCCACGGAACATTGGGCAAGACAACTTCGTTTCACGTAGAGACTGGGCCCGCAAACCGAGGGCGTAGGGTTTGTGACCAGGTCTCCATCACTCCGGTGCCCATAACTTTTGATCCGTAACGAGTTACGGGCCGCACAACATACCGTTGCAAAGCTTTCTGACAGCTCTACGATGGGGGCATCCAGCTTTCCAGCTGTGCCCTTTTTGGAGCCCAAAATTGAATGTTTTCATCAGTTTCAAGCCACTTTTCTTCTTTTGTTCTATTTTTTCGTCCCGAATCGTACTTCTTGAACTGTTAAAAGGACGACAACCTGACTCGTCGGACATCAGAGGGCCCTACAACGTGTCAATATCACGTCTAGTGAGGATGCTGTGTTGGTGAAGTGGATGGGTTGTCGTTAAGCCCATTGGGCCTTTTGATTAGGCCATCTCTCTGGGCTGGGACTGTGAACCGTTAACACATAAAGGAATTGTGTCCTCAACATGACGGGTGCGATCATACCAGCACTAATGCACAGGATCCCATCAGAACTCCGAAGTTAAGCGTGCTTGGGCGAGAGTAGTACTAGGATGGTGACCCCTTGGGAAGTCCTCGTGTTGCATCCCCATTTCAATTTTTTTTGCCCTGGTTAGGGTTGCCAAGATACATTATGCACCAAATATCTATTACTGAATCCCACGGAACATTGGGCAAGACAACTTCGTTTCACGTAGAGACTGGGCCCGCAAACCGAGGGCGTAGGGTCTGTGACCAGGTCTCTGTCGCTCCGGTGCCCATAACTTTTGATCGGTAAGAAGTTACGCGCCGCACAGCATACCGTTGCAAAGCTCTATAAGAACTCTACGATGGGGGCAACCAGCTTGCTCGTTGTGCCCTTTTTGGAGCCCAGAATTGAACATTTTCATCAATTTCAGGCCACTTTTATTCTTTTGTTCTGTTTTTTAATCCCGGATCGTTAGTCGTGAACTGTTAAAAGGAGGACAACCTAACTCGCGGGACATCAGAGGGCCCTACAATGTGTCAATATCACGTCTGGTGAGGATGCTGCATTGTTGAAGCGGATGGGTTGTCGTTTTGCCCATTGGGCCTTTTGAATGGGCCATCTCTCTAGGCTGAGACTGTGAACCGTTAACACATAAAGGAATTGTGCCCTCAACATGACGGGTGCGATCATACCAGCACTAATGCACCGGATCCCATCAAAACTCTGAAGTTAAGTGTGCTTGGGCGAGAGTAGTACTAGAATGGGTGACCCCCTGGGAAGTCCTCGTGTTGCACCCCCTTTTCAATTTTTTTTTCCCTAGTTAGGTTGCCAAAATACTTTATCCACCAAATCTCTATTACTGAATCCCACGGAACATTGGGCAAGACAACTTCGCTTCACGTAGAGGATGGGCCCGTAAACCAAGGGTGTAAGGTTTGTGACCAGGTCTTCGTCGCTCCGGTGTCCATAGCTTTTGATCTGTAAGGAGTTACGCGGCGCACAGCATACCGTTGGAAAGCTCTCTGAGAGCTCTACAACGGGGGCAGCTAGCTTGCTCGCTGTGCCTATTTTTGGAGCAAAAAATCAAACATTTTTATCAGTTTCAGGCCACTTTTCTTCTTTTGCTCTGTTTTTCCATCCCTCATCGTATGTCGTGAACTGTTAAAAGGACGACAACTTGACTCGCGGGACATCAGAGGGCCTTACAACGTGTCGATATCACGTCTTGCGAGGATGCTGCGTTGTTGAAGCAGATGGGTTGTCGTTAACCCATTGTTCCTTTTGAATGGGCCATCTCTCTAGGCTGGGACTAAGAACCGTTAACACATATAAGAATTATGCCCTCAACATGACGGGTACGATCATACCAGCACTAATGCACCGGATCCCATCAGAACTTCGAAGTTAAGCGTGCTTGGGCGAGAGTAGTACTAGGATGGGTGACCCCCTGGGAAGTCCTCGTGTTGTACCCTTTTTTCAATTTTTTTTGCCCTGGTTAGGGTTGCCAAGATACTTTATCCACCAAATCTCTATTACTGAATACCATGGAACATTGGGCAAGACAACTTCGCTTCACGTAGAGGCAGGGCCCGCAAACCGAGGGCGTAAGGTTTTTGACCAGGTCTCCGACGCTACGGCGCCCATAACTTTTGATCCGTAAGGAGTTACGCGGTGCACAGCATATCGTTGCAAAGCACTCTGAGAGCTCTACGACGAGCGCAGCCGGCTTGCTCGTTGTGCCCATTTTTGGAACCCAAAATTGAACGTTTTCATCAGTTTCAGGCCACTTTTCTTCTTTTGCTCTGTTTTTTCATCCCGGATCGTACGACGTGAACTGTTAAAAGGAAGACAACCTGACTCGCGGGACATCAGAGGGCCCTAACACGTGTCGATATCACATCTGGTGAGGATGCTGCGCTGTTGAAGCGGATGGGTTGTCGTTAAGCCCATTGGGCCTTTTGAATGGGCCATCTCTCTAGGCTGGGACTGTGAACCGTTAACACAAAGTAATTGTGCCCTCAACATGACGGGTTCGATCATACTAGCACAAATGCACCGGATC
Organism: Ehretia macrophylla; assembly: GCA_037974665.1. Classification (NCBI taxonomy): domain Eukaryota; kingdom Viridiplantae; phylum Streptophyta; class Magnoliopsida; order Boraginales; family Ehretiaceae; genus Ehretia; species Ehretia macrophylla. Next base: position 4,758,692 of record CM075780.1, read on the forward strand.
CCATCAGAACTCCGAAGTTAAGCGTGCTTGGGCGAGAGTAGCACTAGGATGGGTGACCCCTTGGGAAGTCCTCGTGTTGCACCCCCTTTTCAATTTTTTTTGCCCTGGTTAGGGTTGCCAAGATACTTTATCCACCAAATCTCTATTACTAAATCCCACGGAACATTGGGCAAGACAACTTCGTTTCACGTAGAGGTTGGGCCCACAAACCGAGGGCGTAGGGTTTTTGAATAGGTCTCCGTCACTTCGGTGCCCATAACTTTTGATCCGTAAGGAGTTACGCGGCGCACAGCATACCATTGCAAAGCTCTCTAAGAGCTCTACGATGGGGGCAGCCAGCTTGCTCACTGTGCCCATTTTGGGAGCCCAAAATCGAACGTTATCATCAGTTTTAGGCCACTTTTCTTCTTATGCTCTATTTTTTCATCCCGGATCGTATGTCGTGAACTGTTAAAAGGACGACAACCTGACTCGCGGGACATCAGAGGGCCTTACAACGTGTTGATATCACGTCTTGAGAGGATGCTGCGTTGTTGAAGTGGATGGGTTGTCGTTAAGCCCATTGGGCCTTTTGAATGGGCCATCTCTCTAGGCTGGGGCTGTGAACCGTTAGCACATATAGGAATTGTGCCCTTAACATGACGGGTGCGATCATACCAGCACTAATGCACCGAATCCCATCATAACTCCGAAGTTAAGTGTGCTTGGGCGAGAGTAGTACTAGGATGGGTGACCCCCTGGGAAGTCCTCGTGTTGCACCCCCTTTTCAATTTTTTTTGCCCTGGTTAGGTTGCCAAAATACTTTATCCACCAAATCTCTATTACTGAATCCCACGGAACATTGGGTAAGACAACTTCGCTTCACGTAGAGGATGGGCCCGCAAACCAATTGTGTAAGGTTTGTGACCAGGTCTTCGTCGCTCCGGTGTCCATAGCTTTTGATCCGTAAGGAGTTACGCGGCGCACAGCATACCGTTGCAAAGCTCTCTGAGAGGTCTACAATGGGGGCAGCCAGCTTGCTCGCTGTGCCTATTTTTGGAGCACAAAATCAAACGTTTTTATCAGTTTCAGGCAACTTTTCTTCTTTTGCTCTGTTTTTCCATCCCGCATCGTATGTCGTGAACTGTTAAAAGGACGACAACTTGACTCGCAGGACATTAGAGGGCCTTACAACGTGTCGATATCACGACTTGCGAGGATGCTGCGTTGTTGAAGCAGATGGGTTGTCGTTAACCCATTGTTCCTTTTGAATGGGCCATCTCTCTAGGCTGGGACTAAGAACCGTTAACACATATAGGAATTGTGCCCTCAACTTGACGGGTTCGATCATACCAGCACTAATGCACCGGATCCCATCAGAACTCCGAAGTTAAGCGTGCTTGGGCGAGAGTAGTACTAGGATGGGTGACCCCCTGGGAAGTCCTCGTGTTGTACCCTTTTTTCAATTTTTTTTGCCCTGGTTAGGGTTGCCAAGATACTTTATCCACCAAATCTCTATTACTGAATACCATGGAACATTGGGCAAGACAACTTCGCTTCACGTAGAGGTAGGGCCCGCAAACCGAGGGCGTAAGGTTTTTGACCAGGTCTCCGACGCTACGGCGCCCATAACTTTTGATCCGTAAGGAGTTACGCGGCGCACAGCATATCGTTGCAAAGCACTCTGAGAGCTCTACAACGGGGGCAACCAGCTTGCTCACTGTGCCCATTTTTTGATCCCAAAATCGAACGTTTTCATCAATTTCAAGCCACTTTTCTTCTTTTGCTCTGTTTTTCCGTCCCGGATCGTACGTCGTGAACTGTTAAAAGGACGACAACCTGACTCGCAAGACATCAGAGGGACTTACAACGTGTCGATATCACGTCTTGCGAGGATGCTGCGTTGTTGAAGTGGATGGGTTGTCGTTAAGCCCATTGGGCCTTTTGAATGGGCCATCTCTCTAGGCTGGGATTGTGAACCATTAACACATATAGGAATTGTGCCCTCAACATGACGGGTGCGATCATATAAGCACTAATGCACCGGATTCCATTAGAACTACGAAGTTAAGCGTGCTTGGGCGAGAGTAGTACTAGGATGGGTAAGCCTTGGGAAGTCCTCGTGTTGCACCCCCGTTTCAATTTTTTTTGCCCTGGTTAGGGTTGCCAAGATACTTTATCCACCAAATCTCTATTACTGAATCCCACGGAACATTGGGCAAGACAACTTCGTTTAACGTAGAGGCTGGGCCCACAAACCGAGGGCGTAAGGTTTTTGACTAGGTCTCCGACGCTACGGCGCCCATAACTTTTGATCCGTAAGGAGTTACGCAGCGCACAGCATATCGTTGCAAAGCACTTTGAGAGCTCTACAACGGGGGCAATATAAGAAGTTGGCAATATACTCGTACGATTGAATCCTTACTTGATTGGAATTAAGCATCGTTGAACCTAATAAGGTGTATATTAACGAGTTTCAAGTTCACTCAATGGTAAGTTTGTGACCTAGAAATTAAGGGATGAACTCGTGGAAATGGGCGATAGGGGTTAGATTATTAAGGCGTGAATAACGTGTTTAGGTAACTTAACAATGGATAACCTCGAGACATGTAGGCAACTCTAGAGATTAAGTTTAACAAGATTGATGAATCTTTAGTATAACAAGATATGGGGATATTGGAATCGAGGAATTCATGTAACGAGAACTCGTGTTCGGAAGACTACACCTAAATGTTTGGTCGAATGGAAGTGTAAGGTATTGAATTATGTATTAGATGATGTTGCTAAGGTCCTAAGTTGGATATTGGTTATATTAAGAATCATGGTATTAATTTGGCACCTCTCGAATTTAGTTGTGATTATGTAAGTAAGTCATTCTATGCACTCGTTGTTTGGATACCCTAGAGGATATTAGGAAGCATATATCTCTAAGTAATACCGATGGACCTATTATATAAACCATCGAAATGATATTAAGCATCTGGTTGCAAAGTGGAGTCGTTAGGATATGATTAGTAATCCTAAATAGCTAATAGTAAGTATGCATGATGATTCATGGTGAACCCTAGCACCTAAGGTCGATGAGTCTTGATGTTCTTAGTTAGTTGAACATGTAAACGAAGAGAGTAAGATAGAGATAAATCAGAGTCATGATGACCCAAGAGACTATTGTTAGACCACCGTATCTATGTGCACTGTTTCACTTCTAGAAACTAGCAGTTGGAGACTTCGAATTGTGGTCGTCGAATAAGAGGGGTGAATTTTGTAGTGATAGTTAAATAAGTAATTGATTACTTTTGAAGTTCTATTAGATTATATTGTGGTTATAATTCTTATGTTGATACAACCTTGAAGTTATCTCGTGTAAGTATTTTATGAGCTCGGTCATTTCGGTACCCATTTATAGTCCTAGGATTGTTGTTGTACGGTCGGTAACCTAGTAGAGTATTGATATCACTTACATGGCGATGAACCCAGCTTAGTAACATTAATGTCGAAGATATATTGGCGAGCATTAAGTGTTCGAAGGGATGACTAGGTCGCTAAGTGAGTAGGACCATTGTCTTCTTAAGTATGACGTAACTGTGGATTAAGGTGAGTAGAATTTATTTGAGGTTGAAGCTATTTGTCTTAGGAAATTTGGATAAGATTAAAAGAAAGTTCTGAAGCCTCGTGACTTGAAAATAGAGATTTGAATATGGAAATAAATTGTGGATCACAAGCTGATGAAGCTTACTGAAAAGTTGAACTAGTGCTACATGATTAGTTACTCATGCAATTTCAATGGCAATTTGTTGGTGGTACTTAATAAACCTTAGAGTTTGAGTTTCATGAACCTCAACAGTCTTTCTCCTTGATTACGGGCATGAAGGTTAACGAAGCTGGGAAAGGATGTTAGTGAATAGGAGCCTATGATTAGGAGACTAGTCATTAGAAGATTTGCTAATCTAATGTACCTGCGAGATAAGAAGTGCTATAATACCATCGATAGATGACGATTTGAGATGGATCAGTTTGTTTGGAGAGTTTTTCCTGAAAATAGAGTCGTATTGTGGAAATAATCCATAACATGTGTATGTCTTACGTGCTAACAATTTGAAGCTAGTAGATATGATATGTAAATCGGATATAGACCTATCATCTTGAAATTAGTGTATGTAACCATAAGATTGCGGTATTATTGTGATATTCCTTTTGAGGTATGGATGCGAGATTGATACAACATGAGTCATGATTTTGGAGTTATAGTTCCATTGTTAGGATACCGATGCAGTTTTGATGACTATGTTTGGAGATTCTAACCTTAGTTAATGAACTCGACCTTAAGATCAATTGGAGAAAAGAGAGTTGTTCAAAGGAACGAACTGTAAATGTAGGGGTCACACCGAATTAAATGATTGGAGAAAGCTAGCAAGTGAATTCGTTGTGGTAAGAGAGATCACAAAGCAAAGGACGACCCGGAGTTGAAAATGACAATGGTCGGAATCCGTCTAAATGACCTTAACAAGTAAGAATGAATTTCAGGACGAAATTCTTTTAAGGAGGGGAGGATGTGAGGCCCGACACCGAATAACGTGTCTTACCTCGATTTGCGCGCCTTAGACCTAAAATTATATGACCAACCTAGGATTACGTGTCCTGTCTTGGTTTTCGTGCATACCTCGTTATACGTGCCTTAACCTAAAATTGTGTGCCCTAATCCTCGATATACGTGCGATACCTAGATAAACATGCCATGACCTTAATTTACATGCGAGACCTTGATTTGCGTGTGTCTCTTCGTTTCGTGTGCATTAACCTTGAACTGCGTGCTTTAACCTAGGTTTAAGAGTCATGTCTTGAATTACGTGCCTTGTATTGGTTTACGTACATTTATCTAGGGATTCCGTGCATTTGCATTGAAACCTGTGCATTAGTCTTGAAGTACGTGCATTAGTCTTGAAGTTCGTGTCTTACCTCGTAGATCGTGTCTACCTCGTAATTCGTGCCCTAGACCTAGGAATCCGTGCCACCACGTTGATCAAGAAAGAATCCTACACAAAGCACAAGACAATAAAATAATCCTACACAACCCACTAACTATTATTATAATCCTAATTCAAATCTCTACAAAATCCACTAACACCTAAATATTATATTTTAAACTCACTACAAGACAAAATCTCACCAACCTCTAAACATACCCTATATTCTATTCTACCTAAAATCCCTAAATACCCAACATTCTCTTACACACATGTTAAAACAATTCAAAAGATGACACAAAATCAGATTTTTGCATGCATGTTTAATTCAAAATAATTCTAGACAAGTCATGACACAAAAACACTTATCAAAGCATAAAAAATTGCCCAAAACCACCTCAATTTCCTCTCATTTTCGACCAAACCACTCATGGCCCATGCTAACATTTCAAATTCCACCTTGAAGACACAAAAATTCAGATTTGGAAGCCCAAGGCTGACCACATGCTCAAAAATTGCAAAAAGCCTCATTTTTCTCTCATTTCTCTCACTTTCCTCACATTTCTCTCTCTCCCTCTCATTTTCTCTCTCCATTTCGGTTTTGGCTGAGTTCTTCATCTCCATAGCTTCTCTTCTTCACACCATAGCTAAACCAAGCAAGCCACAAGCAAAGGACCTCAACCGAACAAGCTAGGATGCAAAAATCACTCATGCATGTGCATTGAAGCTTCATTTTCGGCCTAGGTGAGTTACTAAGCTTCCATTTATTTTCTTCAAGTCCTAACTACATGCATGTACTAAGAGATTGCTTACTAGGCTAGGAAAAATAGAGAAAACCAAGTTGGAAACTCGGCTAAGCAAGAAGAGGAAGAAATTTGAGCCTCAACAAGGTTTTTGTGCATCTTTTGGTTGATTGCAAAGGTGAGGGTTAAAAGCTTTTGAAAACTCTTTGAAATTTCACATGCATGCTCATAAATGTGTGTATTTGCTTCTGTAATTGAGCTATATGGTCGTTCATAAGCTTAAACAACCATGCATGGCAAGATCTTGGCTTGAAAATGATGCTAGGTGAAGTCAAAGTGGATGACAGCTCTCTGACCAGTCTGTTCGAGGTAAGTTTAGGTAAGAAAAGGATGTTGAAAATGCTTGAAAATTGGTAGGTGACTAGTTTGGACAGTTTTGAACATTTTTCCCAGAAATAGGCCGAATCTAATTTTGACTCTAAGGTCCTCAAAATGGCAAATCATTAAAATATGACCAAATCTGGAAATCTGGGAAAATGAATCAGGTTTTGGCAGATGCACTGACCTTGTGGAGCGAACCATGTTTGACTTAGTAAATGTTGTCAAAAATGCATGAATATTGGTGTGCTACTATATTTTTCAGTTCTGGACAATTTTGTCAGAAATGGACCAAAGCTAAAAATGACTCTAAGGACCTCAAAAACGTCAATTTCTGAAAAGTGTGCAAACCTGGACAGTTTTGTGCTACCTCACTGTTTCGGCCATAACTAATGATTCTGAACTCCAATTGATGCAAGGTTTGTTTCTGAGTTTAGTTAACTTCTTAAGATTTAATTTGACATCTTATTCACTGAATTTTGAGATTGTTTGATTATCCTATTGATTGTGGGAAAACAGCCTATTGCAGTAAAGGTTTCACTTAGTTATATGCTTGGAAAATTGTTGTAACCCCTCTTGTGGTGCTAATCGCTTGGAATTGTGGTGTTGGGATGTTGTGTGGACTGTTTTGAGTACTTGAGGATGTTTGAATTGAATGATGCATGACTTGTGAATGAACTTGAGTTGACTTAGGGTTTAATCACATGGTTAAGCATGAAACGGAAACCCTAATGACTAGGTAGTCTTGCTAAGTGTTGATCATTTAGATATTGTGTGGAAATTATGTGCTTAGTGGGCTGCCCGTAAATGTCTTATAAGCTTAAATGTAATTTTGATCATTGCATGTTGACAAATAGGCTTTTCTTGCATCCGAAACCACCACGTAGATGTTGTTGCATGTTGAATAATCGTATCACTTGATTACGTGGACTTCGAAATGAGTTATATGGCTTGACTTGCATGTGTTACATGGCTGCCCATTTAATGTTCATATGACTCTATGTGTTCTACAATTGAAATTTCATGTCAAGCATGCCTCGTTCGTTTACTTGGCAATATGTGATCTTGAAATTGCTCGGAGGCAACCTACTTTGTTGTCCTCCTAATGTGAATTGTTAAAAGATATTCAATGGTTTATTTGAACATGATTACTTGGCTGCCCGTTAAAGTTTAATTGCTTTCAAATGGATATATGAAATGATTATATGTTCTTACAATGCCTTATATGCCAATATGTCAAAATGTGATCATATACTTGCTCGGAGGCAACCTACTTTGTTGACCTCCTAATGTGAAATGTTAAATGACAAAAATGGGCATTGTATACGAGGTTGCAACCTTTCAGTGTGGCATGGTAGTGTTTCACGCACGCTGGGCGGCATCGGGCTTGCCGGTGTTACCGTGACTACCATGGTCCAATTCCCTCTCTCGCTTGGCATTTCACCCTCGGAGAGTTGGGTCGTAGGTTTCGGGGTACATCCGGAGTACACCCAATTGGGAGCGATAAGTGGATTATTGAAGTCGGCCGCACCAAATGAATCAAAATTGACATTGAGAGCAAATGCTCACCGTATCCTTTTTACAATGTGTATAAGTACTCTCGCTTGGTTCCTAGAGAACCTCGGGGAGGAAAGACTGGTATTCTTGTTCCTGTGCTTATATGTAAGTACTCTCGCTTGGTTCCTAGAGAACCTCGGGGAGGAAAGACTGGCATTTATGTTCCCTTACTTTGTATCCGTTACTCGATTTGTTTCTTATAATTGCGTACCTTATTTTTTGTAATACGTGACATGTTCTCAAAAAGAGTTTTCATAAATTGAACCGGAAAACGAGTTTCAAAACGTATTTCTCGTTCCCCCTCGCTGAGTTCATAAGGACTCACCCTCTTTTTCATCACAGGTGAAGAAGGACAGGTACAGGTACCCGAGGACGGTGTGCCTAACGATGAACCCCTGGAGTGATTGCCTGTCTTGTGTGCCTTGCGTGATTATGGCTATTTGTGAACTATGCTACTTGAAGACTATTTCTTTTATGTTGCTCGTTGTTTATTGATGTAAATGACCCCGTTGTAATTTGGGTCTAATTCTGAGATTGTACTATCTATAACCGGACGAACTTTTATTTGGTTGTTTGCTTTTGTTTTCTTAATTAGTAGTTATCGTTGGCATTCAAACCACTAGATGAACAATCAACTAAGTTAATTCTATCTAATTTCACTTAGGTGTTCATTTGCAAACTAAAGGATAATAGGTACTTGCATGATAGGAAATTGAAAAATAAACGGGGCATAGTTATCATGTTAGGCTTATTAACCAAACGAGAGTTTCAAGATAAACTAGTAGGCAAATTGGTTGGTGACAAATAGGAGTCCTTAATGAAATTGGATTAATGATTGGAATAATTGAGGCGTTTAGAGAATTAGGTCAAACCAAAGAGTCCAATTACAGCCGTTATGTTGCCGGTTTTCTGGAAAACTTTGGAGTTTAGGCTAAAAACGATAAGTGTTAAATCTTTATAAACAGTTAAGTACGAGACGTGACTTGAATGTTTAGTTCACACCCTAGTCTAACCTTATTGGCCGGGTTGGGGCGTGACACAGCATACCATTGCAAAGCTCTCTAAGAGCTCTACGATGGGGGCAGCCAGCTTGCTCACTGTGCCCATTTTTGGAGCCCAAAATCGAACGTTATCATCAGTTTTAGGCCACTTTTCTTCTTTTGCTCTGTTTTTACATCCCGGATCGTACGTCGTGAACTGTTAAAAGGACAACAACCTTACTCGCGGGACATCAGAGGGCCTTACAACGTGTTGATATCACGTCTTGAGAGGATGCTGCATTGTTGAAGTGGATGGGTTGTCGTTAAGCCCATTGGGCCTTTTGAATGGGCCATCTCTCTAGGCTGGGGCTGTGAACCGTTAGCACATATAGGAATTGTGCCCTTAACATGACGGGTGCGATCATACCAGCACTAATGCACCGAATCCCATCAGAACTCCGATGTTAAGCGTGCTTGGGCGAGAGTAGTACTAGGATGGGTGACCCCCTGGGAAGTCCTCGTGTTGCACCCCATTTTCAATTTTTTTTGCCCTGGTTAGGGTTGCAAAGATACTTAATCCACCAAATCTCTATTACTGAATCCCACGGAACATTGGGCAAGATAACTTCGCTTCACGTAGAGGCTGGGCCCGCAAACCGAGGGCGTAGGGTTTGTGACCAGGTCTCAGTCGCTCCGGTGCCCATAAGCTTTGATCCGTAAGGAGTTACGCGGCGCACAGCATACAGTTGCAAAGCTCTCTGAGAGCTCTACGACGGGGGCAGCCAGCTAGCTTGCTATGCCCGTTTTTAAAGTCCAAAATTGAACGTTTTCATCAGTTTCAGGCCACTTTTCTTCTTTTGCCCTATTTTTCCGTCCCGGATCATACATCGTGAACTGTTAAAAGGACGACAACCTAACTCGCGGGACAACAGAGGGCGCTACAATGTGTCAATATTACATCTTGCGAGGATGCTGCGTTGTTGAAGATGATGGGTTGTCGTTAAGCCCATTGGGACTTTTGAATGGGCCATCTCTCTAGGCTGGGATTGTGAACCGTTAACACATATAAGAATTGTGCCCTCAACATGACGGGTGCGATCATACCAGCACTAATGCACCGGATCCCATAAGAACACCGAAGTTAAGCGTGCTTGGGCGAGAGCAGTACTAGGATGGGTGACCCACTAGGAAGTCCTTGTGATGCACCGCCTTTTCAATTTTTCTTGCCTTGGTTAGGGTTGCCAAGATACATTATCCACCAAATCTCTATTACTGAATCCTATGGAACACTGGGCAAGACAACTTCGCTTCACGTAGAGGCTGGGCCCGCAAACTGAGTGCGTAGAGTTTGTGACCAGGTCTTCGTCGCACCGGTGCCTATAACTTTTGATCCGTAAGGAGTTACGCGGCGCACAACATACCGTTGCAAAGCTCTCTGAGAGCTCTACGACGGGGGCGGCCATCTTGCTCGCTGTGCCCATTTTTGGAGCTTAAAATCAAACGTTTTCATTAGTTTCAGGACACTTTTCTTCTTTTGCTATGTTTTTCCGTCCCGGATCGTACATCGTTAACTATTAAAAGGACGACAACCTGACTCGCGGGACATCAGAGGGCCCTACAACGTGTCGATATCACATCTTGCAAGGATGCTGCGTTGTTGAAGCGGATGGGTTATCGTTAAGCCCATTGGGCCTTTTGAATGGGCCATCTCTCTAGGCTGGGACCGTGAACAGTTAACACATAAAGGAATTGTGCCCTCAACATGACGGGTGCGGTCATACCAGCACTAATACACCGGATCATATCAAAACTCCGAAGTTAAGCGTGCTTGGGCGAGAGTAGTGCTAGGATGGGTGACCCCCTGGGAAGTCCTCGTGTTGCACCTCTTTTCCAATTTTTTTTGCCCTGGTTAGGGTTGTCAAGATACTTTATCCACCAAATCTTTATTAACGAATCCCACGGAACATTGGGCAAGATAACTTCGCTTCACGTAGAGGCTGGGCCAGCAAACCGGGGGTGTAGGGTTTGTGACCAGGTCTCTGTCGTTCCGGTGCCCATAACTTTTGATCCGTAGGGAGTTACGCGGCGTACAACATACCGTTGCAAAGCTCTTTGATAGCTCTACGACGGGGGCAGCCAACTTGCTCGCTTTGCCCATTTTTGGAGCCCAAAATCGAACGTTTTCATCAATTTCTGGCCACTTTTCTTCTTTTGCTCTGTTTTTTCGTCTTGGATCGTACGTCGTGAACTGTTAAAAGGACGACAACCTGACTCGCGGGACATCAGAGGTCCCTACAATGTGTCGATATCATATCTTGCAAGGAATATGCGTTGTTGAAGCAGATGGGTTGTCGTTAATCCCATTGGGCCTTTTGAATGGGCCATATCTATAGGTTGGGACTGTGAACAGTTAACACATAAAAAAATTGTGCCCTCAACATGACGGGTGCGATCATACCAGCACTAATGCACCAAATCCCATCAGAATTTCAAAGTTAAGCGTGCTTGGGCAAGAGTAGTATTAGGATGGGTGACCCCCTGGGAAGTCCTCGTGTTGCACCCCCTTTTCAATTTTTTTTGCCCTGGTTAGGGTTGTCAATATACTTTATCCACCAAATCTCTATTTCTGAATCCCACGGAACATTGGGCAAGACAACTTCGCTTCACATAAAGGCTCTGCCCGCAAACCGAGGGCGTAGGGTTTGTGACCAGGTGTCCGTCGCTCCGGTGCCCATACCTTTTGATCCATAGGGAGTTACGCGGCGTACAACATACCGTTGCAAAGCTCTTTGAGAGCTCTACGACGGGGGCAGTCCATCTTGCACGCTGTGCCCCTTTTTGGAGCCCAAAATCGAACGTTCTCATCAGTTTTAGGCCACTTTTCTACTTTTGCTCTGTTTTTCTGTCCCGGATCGTACGTCGTGAACTGTTAAAAGGACGGCAACCTGACTTGCGGGACATCAGAGGGCACTACAACTTGTCGATATCACGTCTTGCTAGGATGCTGCGTTGTTGAAGCGGATGGGTTGTCGTTAAGCCCATTGGGCCTTTTGAATGGGCCATCTCTCTAGGCTGGGACTGTGAACAGTTAACACAAAAAGGAATTGTGCCCTCAACATGACGGGTGCGATCATACCAGAACTAATACACCGGATCTCATCAGAACTTCGAAGTTAAGCGTGCTTGGGCGAGAGTAGTACTGGGATGGGTGACCCCCTGGGAAGTCCTCATGTTGCACCTCTTTTCCAATTTTTTTTGCCCTGGTTAGGGTTGTCAAGATACTTTATCCACCAAATCTTTATTAACGAATCCCACGGAACATTGGGCAAGATAACTTCGCTTCACGTAGAGGCTGGGCCAGCAAACCGGGGGTGTAGGGTTTGTGACCAGGTCTCTGTCGCTCCGGTGCCCATAACTTTTGATCCGTAAGGAGTTACGCGGCGCACATCATACCGTTGCAAAGCTCTCTGAGAGCTCTACGACAGGGGCTACCAGCTTGTTCGCTGTGCCCTTTTTGGAGACCAAAATCGAACGTTTTCATCAGTTTCAGGCCACTTTTCTTCTTTTGCTCTGTTTTTTTTATCCCGGATCATACATCGTGAACTGTTAAAAGGACGACAACCTGACTCGCGGGACATTAGAGGGCCCTACAACGTGTCGATATAACGTCTTGTGAGGATGCTGCGTTGTTGAAGTAGATGGGTTGTCGTTAAGCCCATTGGGCCTTTTGAATGGGCCATCTTTCTAGGTTGGGACTGTGAACCATTAACACATATAAGAATTGTGCCCTCAACATGACGGGTGCGATCATACCAGCACTAATGCGCCGAATCCCATCAGAACTTCGAATTTAAGCGTGCGTGGGCGAGAGTAGTACTAGGATGGGTGACCCCCTGGGAAGTCCTCGTGTTGCACCCCCTTTTCAATTTTTTTTGCCCTGGTTAGGGTTGTCAAGATACTTTATCCACCAAATCTCTATTACTGAATCCCACGAAACATTGGGCAAGGCAACTTCACTTCACGTAGAGGCTGGGCCCGCAAATCGAGGGCGTAGGGTTTTTGACCAGGTCTCTGTCGCTCCGGTGCCCATAACTTTTGATCTGTAAGGAGTTACGCGGTGCACATCATACCGTTGCAAAGTTCTCTGAGAGCTCTACGACGGGGGCTGCGAGCTTGCTCGTTGTGCCCATTTTTGGAGCCCAAAATCGAACGTTTTCATCAATTTCAGGCCACTTTTCTTCTTTTGCTTTGTTTTTCCGTCTCGGATCATACGTCGTGAACTGTTAAAAGGACGACAACCTGACTCGCGGGAAATCAGAGGGCCCTACAATGTGTCGATATAACGTCTTGCGAGGATACTGCATTGTTGAAGCAGATGGGTTATCGTTAAGCCCATTGGGCCTTTTGAATGGGCCATCTCTATAGGTTGGAACTGTGAACCGTTAACACATATGGGAATTGTGCGCTCAACATGATGGGTGCGATCATACCAGCACTAATGCACCGGATCCCATCAGAACTTCTAAGTTAAGCGTGCGTGGGCGAGAGTAGTACTAGGATGGGTGAGCCCCTGGGAAGTCCTCGTGTTGTACCCCCTTTTCAATTTTTTTTGCCCTGGTTAGGGTTGCCAAGATACTTTATCCACCAAATCTCTATTAGTGAATCCCACAGAACATTGGACAAGTCAACTTCGCTTCACGTAGAGGTTGGACCCGCATACCGAGGGCGTAGGATTTGTGACCAGGTCTCCGGCGCTCCGGTGCCCGTAACTTTTGATCCGTAATTGTTACGCAGCATACAACATACCGTTGCAAAGCTCTCTAAGAGCTCTATGACGGGGGCAGCCAGCTTGCTCGCTGTGCCCGTTTTTGGAGCCCAAAATCATACGTTTTCATAAGTTTCAAGCCACTTTTCTACTTTTGCTCTATTTTTCCGTCCCGGATCGTGCGTCGTGAACTGTTAAAAGGACGACAACCTGACTCGCGGAACATCTGAGGGCCCTACAACGTGTCAATATCACGTCTTGCTAGGATGCTGTGTTGTTGAAGTGGATGGGTTATCGTTAAGCCCATTGGGCCTTTTGAATGGGCCATCTCTCTAGGTTGGGACTGTGAACAGTTAACACATAAAAAAATTGTGCCCTCAACATGACGGGTGCGATCATACCAGCACTAATGCACCAAATCCCATCAGAATTTCAAAGTTAAGCATGCTTGGGCAAGAGTAGTACTAGGATGGGTGACCCCCTGGGAAGTCCTCGTGTTGCACCCCCTTTTCAATTTTTTTTGCCCTGGTTAGGGTTGTCAAGATACTTTATCCACCAAATCTCTATTACTGAATCCCACGGAACATTGGGCAAGACAATTTCGCTTCACATAAAGGCTCTGCCCGCAAACCGAGGGCGTAGGGTTTGTGACCAGGTCTCCATCGCTCCGGTGCTCATAACTTTTGATCCGTAAGAAGTTACGCGGCGCACAGCATACCGTTGCAAAGCTCTCTGAGAGCTCTGCGACGGGGGCAGCCAGCTTGCTCGTTGTGCCTGTTTTTGGAGCCCAAAATTGAACGTTTTCATCAGTTTCAGGCCACTTTTCTTCTTTTGCTCTATTTTTTCGTCCCGGATCATACGTCGTGAACTGTTAAAAGGTCGACAACCTGACTCGTGGGACATCAGAGGGCCCTACAACGTGTCGATATAACATCTTGCGAGGATGCTGCGTTGTTGAAGCGGATGGGTTGTCGTTAAGCCCATTGGGCCTTTTGAATGGGCCATCTCACTAGGGCCAGCCATCTATAGGCACAAATTACGATGCACAATTTATTGAGATATGACAATTAAGAATGTAACGCGTATGATATGCAACATAATATAGGTACAATTCTAAAAACATTTAAGGCATGTAAATCACTCAAGCACATAGAACATAGAAGGCACATTTATCACACAACAACACATAAACAAGTCATCCTAATTATCTTAGGGCTCTACCCACGGTCCGAGAGTTAAACCCGGCTTAAGCAATATAAGCTCTGATACCATTCTTCTAAGGTGTCACGCCCCCAACCCGGCCTATAAGGTTAGACTAGGGTGTGATCTAACATTCAAGTCCTTTCACGTACTTAATCGTTCAAGGAGGTTTAGCACTTAATGATTTATCCTAGACTCCAAAATTTTCTGGAAAACCGGCAGCATAACGGCTGTAATCGGGCTCTTTGGTTTGACCTAGTTCTCTAAACACCTCAAAACTTACCATCTCAATTTCATTTCCAACTAAGATTACTACTTTACCATCAATTGATTTGCCTATTGGTTATTTCGACATCCCATTTGATTTATAACCTAGCATGATACTATGTCTCGTTCGTTCATTTATCCCCGTTTCAAAATATACCTGTTGATCTTAGCTTAATAGCGAGTACCTGTTAAGATTGGATAAGTTCATTTACTTATTCCTTAACTAAAGCATCATAACCTATGATAAATACTAGCGATAATAAAAGCAAAAACGATCATAGTAGTGTCATGTCTAGCATCAGTCTACTTAATATAAGTACAAACCAAAATTAGACCCCAAATTACAACGGGGGTCTTTTACATCACAACATTGAGCAACATAAAGGAAATAGTCTTCAAGTAACATAAAGTTCACAAGTAGCCACATTCAAGCAAAGCAAACAATGACAGGCAATCACTCCAGGGGTTCATCATTAGGCACATTGTCCTCGGGTACTTGTACATGTTCTTCTTCACCTGTGATGATAAAGAGGGTGAGTCCTTATGAATTCAGCGAGGGGAAAACGAGAAATACATTTTGAAACTCATTTTCCGGTTCAATTATGAAAACTCCTTTTTGAAAGCATGTCACGTATTACAAATAATAAGGTATGCACATATATGAAACAAATCGAGTAACAGATACATTTAC
Source organism: Ehretia macrophylla (assembly GCA_037974665.1). NCBI lineage: Eukaryota > Viridiplantae > Streptophyta > Magnoliopsida > Boraginales > Ehretiaceae > Ehretia > Ehretia macrophylla. The sequence continues at coordinate 4,774,216 of CM075780.1, forward strand.
CAATCATTTCAAGGATACGGTGAACATTTGCTCTCAATATCAATTTCGATTCATTTGGTGCAGCCGACTTCAATAATCCACTTATCGCTCCCAATTGGGTGTACTCCGGATGTACCCCGAAACCTACGACCCAACTCTCCGAGGGTGGAATGCCAAGCGAGAGAGGGAATTGGACCATGGTAGTCACGGTAGCACCGGCAAGCCCGATGCCGCCCGGCGTGCGTGAAACGCTACCATGCCACAATGAAAGGTTGCAACCTCGTATGCAATGCACATTTATAACATTTGACATATCACATTAGGAGGACAACAAAGTAGGTCACCTCCGAGCAGTTATAAGATCGCACGTTGTCAAGTAGTCAAACAAGGCACGATAAGACAAGTAATTTCACTTGAAAGGCATATAGAGCCATATGAACATTAAACGGGCAGCCATGTAACACATGCAAGTCAAGCCATATAACTCATTTCGAAGTCCACGTAATCAAGGGATACAATTATTCAACATGCAACAACATCTACGTGGGTTTGGTTGCAAGAAAAGCTTATTTGACAACATGCAATGGTCAAAATTACATTTGAAGTTATAAGACATTTACGGGCAGCCCACTAAGCATATAATTTCCACACAACATCCAAATGATCAACACTTAGCAAAACTACCTAGTCATTAGGGTTTCCATTTCGTGTATATTCATGCAATTTGAGCCTCAACCCAACTCAAAATCAATCTCAAACCATGCATCATTTAATTCAACATCCTCAAACATTCAATACAGTCTACACAACATCCCGTAGCTACAATCCCAAGCATTTAATTCAACAAGAGGAGTCACAACAATTTTTTTCTAAGTACAACATTAAGTGAAACCCTTACTGCATTAGGCTGTTTTCTCACAATCAATAGGATGATCAAACAATCTCCAAATCCAGTGAATAAGATGTCAAATTAAATCTTAAGAAGTTAAAAAAAATCAGAAACAAACCTTGCATCAATTGGAGTTCGGAATCATTAGTTATAGCCGAAACAGTGAGATAGCACAAAACTGTCCAGATTTGCACACTTTTCCGAAATTGACGTTTTTGAGGTCCTTAGGGTCAGTTTTAGCCTTGGTCCATTTCTGACAAAATTGTCCAGAACTGAAAAATATAGCAGCACACCAAATTTAATGCATTTTGAAAATCATTTACTGAGTCAATTTTTGTTCTTTCCACAAGGTCAGTGCATCTGCCAAAACCTGCTTCATTTTTCCAGATTTCCAGATTCGGACACATTTTAAAGATTTTCCATTTTGAGGACCTTAGTTTCAAAATTAGCTTCGGCCTATTTCTGGTAAACATGTTCAAAACTGTCCAAAATAGTCACCTACCAATTTTCAAGAATTTTCAACATCATTTTCTTAGCTAAACTTACCTCGAAACAGACTGTTCAGAGAGCTGTCAACAATTCGACTTCACCTAGCATCACTTTCAAGCCAAGATCTTGCCATGCATTGTTGTTTAAGCTTATGAACGACCATATAACTCAAGTACAGAAGCAAATACATACATTTATGAGCATGCATGTGAATTTTTGAAGAGTTTTCAAAAGGTTTTAGCCCTCACCTTAGCAATCAACCAAAAGATGCTCAAAAACCTTGTTGAAGCTCAAATCTTCTCTTTTCCTTTGCCTAGCCGAAATCACAACTAGCTTTTCTCTATTTTTCCTAGCTTAGTGATCAATCTCTTAGCACATGCATGAGGTTAGAACATGAAGAAAAGAAATGGATGCCAAGAAGCTTACCTAGGCCGAATAGAGTCTTCAATGCACATGCATGTGTGATTTTCACTTCCTAGCTAGCTCGATTGAGGTCCTTTGCTTGTGGCTTGCTTGGTTTAGCTATGGTGTGAAGAAGAGAAGCTATGGAGGTAGAGAACTCAGCCAAGGCTGAGAATGAGAGAGTAAAATTGAGAGAGAAGTGAGAGAAGTTGAAGGAAATGAGAGAATATGACAAAAGTGATGGCTTTGCAGTTTCTTTGAGGAGCGTGTCGGCATTGGGCAGACCAATTTCAGCATTTTGTGTCTTCAATGTGCAATTTGAAATTCCTAGGATGGGCAAGAGTGATGTCGCCGAAAATGGTGTGCAAATGGTAGGGTTTTTGAGCAATTTTTTAAGCATTTGTGTCATAGAATGTCATAATGTGTCTAGGAATTAAGTTAAATTTAATAAGCATGCATAAATACCACCTAGAGGTCGGCCAAGCATGTGAAAATTTCTGAATTTTGTCATGGTTGAGCTTATTTATTTGCTTGTGTTTGGAAGTGCAAAAAGAAAAAGGAATAAAGAATGAAGAATGTTTAGTGTTTGGTGCATTTTTTGTCTTCTAGTGAGTTGAATAAGGATTATTATATTGATAGTGGATTTTGTAGGATTGTTTAATAGTATATTGCTCTGTGAAAGATGCTTTCTTGATTAGCGTGAAGGCACGCTTTCCTAGGTTTAGGGCACGCACTACGAGGTAGGACACGAACTACGAGATGAATGCACATTTTTCAAGTAAATGCACGCAACCCTAAATGAATGCACGTAATTCAATGCATGGCACATAAAATGAACACAGTTCTTAAACCTAGGTCAAGGCACGCAAATCTAGATTAGGACACACGAACCGAGGTATCGCACGCAAATTGGGGTCGGGCCTCACAACTTTTGATCCGTAAGGAGTTATGCGGCGCACAACATACCGTTGCAAAGCTCTCTGAGAGCTCTACGGCGGGGGCAGCCAGCTTGCTCGCTGTGCCCATTATTTCAGCCCAAAATTGAACGTTTTCATCAATTTTAGACCACTATTCATCTTTAGCTCTGTTTTTCCGTCCCAGACCGTACGTCGTGAACTGTTAAAAGGACGACAACCTGACTCGTGGGACATCAGAGGGCCCTACAACGTGTCGATATCACGTCTTGCAAGCATGCTGTGTTGTTGAAGCGGATGGGTTGTCGTTAAGCCCATTGGGCCTTTTGAATAGGCCATCTCTCTAGGCTGGGACTGTGAACAGTTAACACATAAAGGAATTGTGCCCTCAACATGACGGGTGCGATCATACCAGCACTAATGCACCAGATCCCATCAGAACTCCGAAGTTAAGCGTGCTTGTGCGAGAGTAGTACTAGGATGGGTGACCCCCTGGGAAGTCCTCGTGTTGCACCCCCTTTTCAAATTTTTTCCCCTGGTTAGGGTTGTCAAGATACTTTATCCACCAACTCTCTATTACTGAATCCGACGGAACATTGGGCAAGGCAACTTCGCTTCACGTAGAGGCTGGGCCCGCAAACCGAGGGCGTAGGGTTTGTGACTAGGTCTCCGTCACTCCGGTGCCAATAACTTTTGATCCGTAAGGAGTTATACGACGCACAACATACCGTTGCAAAGCTCTCTGAGAACTCTACGATGGGGGCAGCCAGCTTGCTCGCTATGCCCTTTTTGGATCCCAAAAATGGAACGTTTTCATCAGTTTCAAGCCACTTTTCATCTTTTGCTTTGTTTTTCCATCACGGATCATACGTCGTGAATTGTTAAAAAGACGACAACCTGACTCGCGGGACATCAGAGGGCCCTACAATGAGTCGATATCAGAACATGCGAGGATGCTGCATTGTTGAAGCGGACAGGTTGTCGTTAAGCACATTGGGCCTTTTGAATAGGCCATCTCTCTAGGCTGGGACTGTGAACTGTTAACACATATAGGAATTGTGCCCTCGACATGACGGGTGCGATCATACCAGCACTAATGCACCGAATCCCATCAGAACTCCGAAGTTAAGCGTGCTTGGGCGAGACTAGTACTAGGATGGGTGACCCCCTGGGAAGTCCTCGTGTTGCACCCCCTTTTCAATTTTTTTTGCCCTGGTTAGGGTTGCCAAGATACTTAATCCACCAAATCTCTATTACTGAATCCCACGGAACATTGGGCAAGACAACTTTGCTTCACGTAGAGGCTGGGCCCGCAAACCGAGAGCGTAAGGTTTGTGACCAGGTCTCCGTCGCTCCGGTGTCCAAAACATTTGATTCGTAATTGTTACGCGGCGCACAGCATACCGTTGCAAAGCTCTCTGAGAGCTCCACGACGGGGGCAGCCGGCTTGCTCGCTGTACCCGTTTTTGGAGCCCAAAATCGAACATTTTCCATCAGTTTCAGGCCACTTTTATTATTTTGCTCTATTTTTCCGTCTCGGATCGTACGTCGTGAACTGTTAAAAGGACGACAACCTAACTCGCGGGACATCAGAGGGCCCTACAACGTGTCGATATCATGTCTTGCTAGGATGCTACGTTGTTGAAGCGGATGGGTTGTCGTTAAGCCCATTGGGCCTTTTGAATGGGCCATCTCTCTAGGCTGGGACTGTGAATAGTTAACACATAAAGGAATTGTGCCCTCAACATGACGGGTGCGATCATACCAGCACTAATGCACCGGATCCCATCAGAATTCTGAAGTTAAGCGGGCTTAGACGAGAGTAGTACTAGGATGGGGGACAACCTAGGAAGTCCTCGTGTTGCACACCCTTTTCAATTTTTTTTTGCCCTGGTTAGGGTTGTCAAGATACTTTATCCACCAAATCATTATTACTGAATCCCACGGAACATTGGGCAGGACAACTTCGCTTCACGTAGAGGCTGGGCCCGTAAACCAAGGGCGTAGGGTTTGTGACCAGGTCTCTGTCGCTACGGTGCCCATAACTTCTGATTCATAAGGTGTTACGCGGCGCACAGCATACAGTTGCAAAACTCTTTGAGAGCTCTACGATGGTGGCAGCCAGCTTGCTCGCTGTGCCCGTTTTTGGTGCCCAAAATCAAACGTTTTCATTAGTTTCAGGCCACTTTTCTTCTTTTGCTCTATTTTTTCGTCCCGTATCGTACGTCGTGAATTGTCAAAAGGACGACAACCTAACTCGTGGGACATCAGAGGGCCCTACAACGTGTCGATATCAAGTCTTGCGAGGATGCTGCGTTGTTGAAGCGGATGGGTTGTCGTTACGCCCATTGGGCCTGTTGAATGGGCCATCTCTCTAGGCTGGACTGTGAACCGTTAACACAAATAGGAATTGTGCCCTCAACATGACGGGTGCGATCATACCAGCACTAATGCACCATATCCCATCAGAGCTCCGAAGTTAAGTGTGCTTGGGCGAGAGTAGTACTAGGATGGGTGACCCCCTGGGAAGTCCTAGTGTTGCACCTCCTTTTCAATTTTTTTTGCCCTGGTTAGGGTTGCCAAGATACTTTATTCACTAAATCTCTATTTCTGAATCCCACAGAACATTGGGCAAGACAACTTCGCTTCACGTAGAGGTTGGGCCCGCAAACCGAGGGCGTAGGGTTTGTGACCTGGTCTTCGTCGCTCCGGTGCCCATTACTTTTGATCCGTAAGGAGTTACGCGGCGCACAACATACCGTTGCAAAGCTCTCTGAGAGCTTTACAACGGGGGTATCTAGCTTGCTCGTTGTGCCCATTTTTGGAGCCCAAAATCGAGCGCTTTCATCAGTTTCTAGGCCACTTTTCATCTTTTGCTCAATTTTTCCTTCCCGGATCGTACGTCGTGAACTGTTAAAAGGTCGACAACCTGACTCGCGGTACATCAGAGGGCCCTACAACGTGTCGATATCACGTCTTGCAAGCATGCTGCGCTGTTGAAGCGGATGGGTTGTCGTTAAGCCCATTGGGCCTTTTGAATGGGCCATCTCTCTAGGCTGGGACTGTGAACAGTTAACACATAAAGTAATTGTGCCCTCAACGTGACAGGTGCGATCATACCAGCCCTAATGCACCGGATCTCATCAGAACTCCGAAGTTAAGCGTGCTTGGGCGAGAGTTGTACTAGGATGGGTGACCCCCTGGGAAGTCCTCGTGTTGCACCCCATTTTCAATTTTTTTTCCCCTGGTTAGGGTTGCCAAGATACTTTATCCACCAAATCTTTATTACTGAATCCCACGGAACATTGGGCAAGACAACTTCGCTTCACGTAGAGGCTGGGCCCGTAAACCGAGGGCGTAGGGTTTGTGACCAGGTCTCCGTCGCTCCGGTGCCCATAACTTTTGATCCATAAGGAGTTATGCGGCGCACAGCATACCGATGCAAAGCTCTTTGAGAGCTCTACGACGGGGGCACCCAGCTTGCTCGATGTGCACCCTTTTGGAGCCCAAAATCGAACGTTTTCATCAGTTTCAGGCCACTTTTATTCTTTTGCTCTATTTTTTCATCTCGGATCGTACGTCGTTAATTGTTAAAAGGATGACAACCTGACTCACGGGACATCAGAGGGCCCTACAACGTGTCGATATCACGTCTTGCGAGGATGATGCGTTGTTGAAGAGGATGGGTTGTCGTTAAGCAATGAGCCATCTCTCTAGGCTAGAACTGTGAACCGGTAACACATATAGGAATTGTGCCCTCAACATGACGGGTGCGATCATACCAGCACTAATAAACCGTATCCCATCAGAACTCCGAAGTTATACGTGCTTGGGCGAGAGTAGTACTTGAATGGGTGACCCCATGGGAAGTCCTAGTGTTGCACCTCCTTTTCAATTTTTTTTTACCCTGGTTAGGGTTGCCAAGATACTTTATCCGCCAAATCTCTATTACTGAATCCCACGGAACTGTGGGCAAGACAACTTCGCTTCACGTAGAGACTGGGCCTGCAAACCGAGGGCGTAGGGTTTGTGACCAGGTCTTCGTCGCTCCGGTGCCCATAACTTTTGATCCGTAAGGAGTTACGCGGCGCACAGCATACGGTTGCAAAGCTCTCTGAGAGCTCTACGACGGAGGCAGCCAGCTTGTACGCAATGCCCATTTTTGGAGCCCAGAATCAAACGTTTTCATCAGTTTTAGGCCACTTTTCTTCTTTTGCTCTATTTTTCCGTCGCGGATCGTACGTCATGAACTATTAAAAGGACGACAACCTGACTCGCCGGACATCAGAGGGCCCTACAACGTGTCGATATCACGTCCTGCGAGGATGCTGCGTTGTTGAAGCGGATGGGTTATCGTTAAGCCCATTAGGCCTTTTGAATGGGCCATCTCTTTGGGCTGGGACTGTGAACAGTTAACACATAGAGAAATTGTGCCCTAAACATGACGGGTGCGATCATACCAGCACTAATGCACCGGATCCCATCAAAACTCTGAAGTTAAGCGTGTTTGGGCGAGAGTAGTACTAGAATGGGTGACCCCCTGGGAAGTCCTCTTGTTGCACCCCTTTTTCAATTTTTTTTGCCCTAGTTAGGGTTGCCAAAATACTTTATCCACCAAATCTCTATTACTGAATCCCACGAGACATTGGGCAAGACAACTTTACTTCACGTAGTGGTTGGGCCGCAAACCGAGGGCGTAGGGTTTGTGACCAGGTCTCCGTCGCTCCGGTGCCCATAACTTTTGATCCGTAAGGAGTTACGCGGTGCACAACATACCGTTGCAAAGCTCTCTAGGAGCTCTACAACGGCGGCAGCCAGCTGGCTCGCTGTGCCCCTTTTTGTAGCCCAAAATCGAACGTTTTCAATAGTTTCAGGCCACTTTTCTTCATTTGCTCTGTTTCTCCGACCCGGATCGTACGTCGTGAACTGTTACAAGGACGACAACTTGACTCGCGGGACATCAGAGGGCCCTACAACGTGTCGATATCATGTCTTGCAAGCATGTTGCGTTGTTGAAGCGGATGGGTTGTCGTTAATCCCATTGGGCCTTTTGAATCGGCCATCTCTCTAGACTGGGACTATGAACAGTTAACACATAAAGGAATTGTGCCCTCAACATGACAGGTGCAATTATACCCGCACTAATGCACCAGATCCCATAAGAAATCCGAAGTTAAGCGTGCTTGGGCGAGAGTAGTACTAGGATGGCTGACCCCCTAGGAAATCCTCGTGTTGCACCCCCTTTTCAATTTTTTTTGCCCTAGTTCGGGTTGCCAAGATACTTTATCCACCAAATCTCTATTACTGAATCCCACGGAACATTGGCCAAGACAACTTCGCTTCACGTAGAGGCTGGGCTCGCAAACCAAGGGCGTAGGGTTTCTGACCAGGTCTCCGTCGCTCCGATGCCCATAACTTTTGATCCGTAAGGAGTTACGCAGTGCACAGCATGCCATTGCAATGCTCTCTGAGAGCTCTACGACGGGGGCAGCCAGCTTGCTCTCTGTGCCAGTTTTTGGAGCCCAAAATCGAATGTTTTCATCACTTTCAGGCCACTTTTCTTCTTTTGCTCTGTTTTTCCGTCCCGGATCGTACGTCGTAAACTGTTAAAAGGACGACAACCTGACTCGCTGAACATCAGAGGGCCCTACAACGTGTTGATATGACGTCTTGCAAGGATGCTGCGTTGTTGAAGCGGATGGGTTGTCGTTAAGCCCATTGGGCCTTTTGAATGGGCCATCTCTCTAAGTTGGGACTGTGAACAGTTAACACATAAAGGAATTTTGCCCTCAACATGACGGGTGCGATCATACCAACACTAATGCACCGGATCCCATCAGAACTTCGAAGTTAAGCGTGCTTGGGTGAGAGTAGTACTAGGATGGGTGACCCCCTGGGAAGTCCTCGTGTTGCACCCCCTTTTCAATTTTTCTTGCGTTGGTTAGGGTTCCCAAAATACTTTACCCACCAAATCTCTATTACTGAATCCCACGGAACATTGGGCAAGACAACTTCGCTTCACGTAGAGGCTGGGCCTGCAAATCGAGGGCGTAGGGTTTGTGACCAGGTCTTCGTCGTTCAGGTGCCCATAACTTTTGATCCGTAAGGAGTTACGCGGCGCACAGCATACCGTTGCAAAGCTCTCTGAGAGCTCTACAACGGGGGCAGCCAGCTTGCTCGCTGTGCCCATTTTTGGAGCCTAAAATTGAACGTTTGAATCAGTTTCCGGCAACTTTTCATCTTTTGCTCTATTTTTCCGTCCCTGATCATATGTCGTGAACTGTTAAAAGGACGACAATCTGACTCGCGGGGCATCAAAGGGCCCTACAACGTGTCGATATCACGTCTTGCAAGCATGCTGCGTTGTTGAAGCGGATAGGTTGTCGTTAAGCCCATTGGGCCTTTTGAATGGGCCATCACTCTAGGCTGGGACTGTGAACAGTTAACACATAAAGGAATTGTGCCCTCAACATGACGGGTGCGATCATACCAGCACTAATGCACCGGATCCCATCAGAACTCCGAAGTTAAGCATGCTTGGGCGGGAGTAGTAATAGGATGGGTGACCCCCTGGGAAGTCCTCGTGTTGCACCCCCTTTTCAATTTTTTTTGCCCTGGTTAGGGTTGCCAAGATACTTCATCCACCAAATCTCTATTACTGAATCCCACGGAACATTGGGCAAGACAACTTCGCTTCACGTAGAGGCTGGGCCCGCAAACCGAGGGCGTAGGGTTTATGACCAGGTCTCCGTCGCTCCGGTGCCCATAACTTTTGATCCGTAAGGATTTACGTGGCGTACAACATACCGATGCAAAGCTCTCTGAGAGCTCTATGACGGGGGCACCCAGCTTGCTTGCTGTGCTCGTTTTTGGAGCCCAAAATTGAACGTTTTCATCAGTTTCAGGCCACTTATCTTCTTTTGCTCTATTTTTTCATTCGGATCGTACGTCGTGAATTGTTAAAAGGACGACAACCTGACTCGCTGGACAATAGAGGGCCCTACAACGTGTCGATATCACGTCTTGCGAGGATGCTGCGTTGTTGAAGCGGATGGGTTGTCGTTAAGCCCATTGGGCCTTTTGAATAGCCCATCTCTCTAGGCTGGGACTGTGAACCGTTAACACATATAGGAATTTTGCCCTCAACATGACGGGTGCGATCATACCAGCACTAATGCACCGTATCCCATCAGAACTCCGAAGTTAAGCGTGCTTGGGCGAGAATAGTACTAGGATGGGTGACCCCTTGGGAAGTCCTAGTGTTGCACCTCATTTTCCATTTTTTTTCCCTGGTTAGGGTTGCCAAGATACTTTATCCACCAAATCTCTATTACTGAATCCCACGGAACATTGGGCAAGACAACTTCGCTTCACGTAGAGGCTGGGCCCGGAAACCGTAGGCGTACGGTTTGTGACCAGGTCTCCGTCGCTCCGGTGCCCATAACTTTTGATCCGTAAGGAGTTACCTGGCGCACAGCATACCGTTGCAAAGCTCTCTGAGAGCTCTACGACGGGGGCAGCCAGCTTGCTCTCTGTGCCCCTTTTTGGAGCCCAAAATTTAACGTTTTCATCAGTTTCAGGCCACTTTTCTTCTTTTGCTCTGTTTTTCCGTCCCGGATCATACGTTGTGAACTGTTAAAAGGACGACAACCGGACTTGTTACACCCCGATCCCTCTCGAGACCGGGAGTTCTATCAATCAATCTAATCACAACCCAATTCCAAACCTGGACAAAATTTTTAGGGAAAACGGACGGAGTCTCCCCTGTTTCTAGGCAAAAAGCAAACCTGCGACAAAACATAAGTGGACCAATACCATGTCCAAACATTCAACCACCTCAAGGCTATCCGAGCCTTGTTCTCAACAAGCAATCACAAGCAAATATACATTCCAGTTTACAGACTAGCCTACCTCTTCACATCTTTTACAAGTACATTCATGCTTGACAATTAAACTGCACCAACCTATTGCATAAGTTAGACTATCATATCTTTCTATCTCTTTCTTTTGGACAATACAAACATGCATTGAAGTTAAGCTACATTAACTAGATACATAATCTAACTTATCAACCACTTCAATAATCTAATGAAACTTAAATTACATCCCTTTTTGACATTAAATACATACAATACATAAAAGCATACATCTTTACAACTTCGACAACTCAAGTCACATAGGCACGCAAGACAACTCTTCAAGCACGAACTTTCACATAATCACGAACTTTCCAACTAACATGGCATTTCCTGAAATTTGGTGGTGAGGAGTGAGTATACACAACACGTATACTCAGTGAGGGCGAGACAAATATCGAATTGGAGAGAAAGAAAGTCGTGCAATGCAATTAAGACAGTTAAGCAATATAACTAATAAGTAAGCAATCAAGACAAACAATCAATACAATAAGCAATTACTGAAAGCATTAACACAACCATTCAAAGCTATACCACACTCTGAAGGCTATGGTTCACTCTTACGAGCAATATACCATTTCACGAGCGATACATCAATCTCGAGCTTGATATTGACAACGATGACAATAAGCGCGCAACCATCTTATAACTTCTGTTTGGAATACCCCGGGAGTAACCATCAATTTCTACGACCCAAATCTCCCTGGGCGGCAACCCAAGCGAGAAAAGGGAATAGGACACGGAGCTAGAGCAACCAACTCTGGCAACCTGAGGCTACCCAGAGAGGCCCATCACTCACGCGCCTGACACTATGCAATGCAAGACACGATATAAGCGATAAACGAGCGATAGCACAACAATACAAACTAGTGGCAACAAATGAGATATCAAGCAATCACAATCAATACTAGCATTCAGTTAACTTTTCAAGCATAACAAGCAATAATAAGCAACAATAACACCAATTAAACAAGTAACAGTAGTTCAAATACGAAAACGACAAATATCACTATTCAATCCCTAACTACCAAAGACAATTACGAGCAAACGAGCTACGGGATTAGTAAACCAATTTCACTACATTCACTCAGACACTACAAGGCACGTTTCTATGTCACTAAACTTCACTTTCTCACCCGAGGCCCGAAAGTCCACCTACTGTGTTTGAACTACAACTTTGCTAACCGGTCATTCAATCAACGCCACAACGACGCCCACAGTGCTTCCATACCCTCAATTGCAAAACCCCCAACTCAATTCGAGCACGGTCAACTTTCGGTCAAACGACCCCTTTACGTTTCTTTGTCTAATTTCCAATTTTAAGAAAGGTCGATCCATTTTTATCGCACATTTTATCTTTCTATCACTAATGGCACCTATCCAAATCAAGCAATCGCAATTCAGATCAAAATCCGAAATTCTAGGGTTTACTATTCATAATTTACTATTTATTGTTTTTCCCCAATTTCAAATACGTAGTTTCAACAGTAAAAATTGCTAAATAACTATCAAGCAATGCTCTACGAACTCTAAAGAAGTATTTCCAATCAATTTCAAGCATTATAACGCATTAAATATCAAATCTAAAAATTTGAATCAAAAATCAAATTTCATATAATATGCACAAAAGCGTGAAAACTCTCAAAGAGATTGAAGACCAAGACCCGCAAGGACCCGAGCCACGACCCCCGAGCAATTCCACGCGCAATTGTAGAAGAAAAATACAAGAAAATCTTTTCTTTTCTCCTCCTTGAAGCTTCGGCCATGAGAAGGACAATTTGGGCATTTTGCAAATTGTTTTTATTGATTTTTGCCTTGTTTTATTATTTAAAAGATGACAAGGGCATTTTGGTCATTTGTAAAATCAAACTTTAGTTAAAATTAGTCAAATAAGCTTATTTTGATGCCATTAAATCTAATTCAAGTTAAAACAATGCAATTAAATGAAAAACAACTAAAACTAGTTAAATTAAGCTAAAAATATTTTTCACTAAATCCGAATAATATTTCTCTAACTCTTATTTTCGAGATTCTACGATCGAACGGTCCATAATCGATCGCCATAATCGATCGCTAATAAAGTGATGAGCAATAATATAAAACTTTAATTTTTTTGAAAAGTAAAGTAGTAGAATAGTTTAAAATTCACTCCGGCTCGGAGTTACTTTTCTCCTTTATTTGAAAACCAAGTAATTTTAATGCAAGACAATTAAAACCGGTTATTAAAATAATCAAAACAATCAAAATAATCATTATTCATTTAAAAATAATTAATTTAACTATTTCTAGAATATTTTAAAGAATTATGAAGTTAATGTTAAGTTTACAAATGAATAAGTTAATATAAACACATAGTCAAATACAATTAAACACTAACATTTAACATGACACTTCATTAATCACAAGAGAATAAATTCAGTTACTATAATTATTAGAAATATGTAATAATCTTTTAATTAATTAATATAAATCTTTTCGAATTCTTCTAAAAGAAATAGCAAAACAGTGAAAATTAGATGATTTAACAAATTAAACATTTAATTAAATGCAGTCAAATGCCATTAATTGCATGCCGGTTTCGGATTATCACAGGACTCGCGGGACATCAGAGGGCCCTACAACGTGTCGATATAACGTCTTGCGAGGATGCTACGTTGTTGAAGCGGATGGGTTCTCGTTAAGTCCATTGGGCCTTTTGAATGGGCCATCTCTCTAGGCTGGGAGTGTGAACCGTTAACAAATATAGGAATTGTGACCTCAACATGACGGGTGCGATCATACCAGCACTAATGCACTGGATCCCATCAGAACTCCGAAGTTAAGCGTGCTTGGGCGAGAGTAGTACTAGGATGGGTGACCCCTTGGGAAGTCCTCGTGTTGTACCCCTTTTTCAATTTTTTTTGCCTTGGTTAGGGTTGACAAGATACTTTATCGACCAAATCTCTATTACTAAATCCCACGAAACATTGGGCAAGACAACTTCGTTTCACGTAGAGGCTGGGCCCGCAAACCGAGGGTGTAGGGTTTGTGACCAGGTCTTCGTCGCTCCGGTGCCCATAACTTTTGATCCGTAAGGAGTTACACGGCGCACAGCATACCGTTGCAAAGCTCTCCGAGAGCTCTACGAAGGGGGCAGCTAGCATGCTCGTTGTGCCCGTTTTTGGAGCCCAAAATTGAACGTTTTCATCAGTTTCAGGCCACTTTTCTTCTTTTGCTCTGTTTTTTCGTCCCGGATCGTACTTCGTGAACTGTTAAAAGGACGACAACCTGACTCGCGGGACATCAGAGGGCCCTACAACGTGTCGATATTACGTCTTGCAAGCATGCTGCGTTGTTGAAGCGGATGGGTTGTCGTTAAGCCCATTGGGCCTTTTGAATGGGCCATCTCTCTAGGCAGGGACTGTGAACAGTTAACACATAAAGGAATTGTTCCCTCAACATGACGGGTGCGATCATACCAGCACTAATGCACCGGATCCCATCAGAACTCCGAAGTTAAGCATGCTTGGGCGAGAGTAGTACAAGGATGCGTGACCCCCTGGGAAGTCCTCGTGTTGCAACCCCTTTTCAATTCTTTTTGCCCTGGTTAGGGTTGCCAAGATACTTCATCCACCAAATCTCTATTACTGAATCCCACGGAACATTGGGCAAGACAACTTCGCTTCAAGTAGAGGTTGGGCCCGCAAACCGAGGGCGTAGGATTTGTGACCAAGTCTTCGTTGCTCCGGTGCCCATAACTGTTGACCGTAAGGAGTTACGCGGCGCACAGCATACCGTTGCAAAGCTCTTTGAGACCTCTACGACAGGGGCAGCCAGCTTGCTCGTTGTGTCCGTTTTTGGAGCCCAAAATCGAACGTTTTCATCAATTTCAGGCCATATTTCTTCTTTTTCTCTATTTTTCCATCCCGGATCGTACGTCGTGAACTATTAAAAGGACGACAACCTGACTCGCGGGACATCAGAGGGCCCTACAAAGTGTCGATATCACGTCTTGCGAGCATGCTGCGTTGTTGAAGCGGATGGGTTGTCGTTAAAACCATTGGGCCTTTTGAATGGGCAATCTCTCTAGGCTGGGATTGTGAACAATTAACACAAAAAGGAATTGTGCCCTCAACATGACGGGTGCGATCATACCAACACTAATGCACTGGATCCCATCAGAACTCCAAAGTTAAGCGTGCTTGGGCGAGAGTAGTACTAGGATGGGTGACCCCCTGGGAAGTCCTCGTGTTGTACCCCCTTTTCAATTTTTTTTGCCCTGGTTAGGGTTGCCAAGATACTTTATCGACCAAATCTCTATTACTGAATCCCACGAAATATTGGGCAAGACAACTTCGTTTCACGTAGAGGCTGGGCCCGCAAACCGAGGGCGTAGGGTTTGTGACCAGGTCTCCGTCTCTCCAATGCCCATGGCTTTTGATCCGTGAGGAGTTACGCGTCACACAACATACCGTTGCAAAGCTCTCTGAGAGCTCTACGATGGGGGCAGCTAGCATGCTCATTGTGCCCTTTTTGGAGCCCAAAATCGAACGTTTTCATCAGTTTCAAGTCACTTTTCTTCTTTTGCTCTGTTTTTCCGTCCCGGATCGTACATCGGGAACTGTTAAAAGGAAGATAACCTGACTCGCAGGACACCAGAGGGCCCTAAAATGTGTCGATATCACATCTTGCAAGCATGCTGCGTTGTTGAAGCGGATGGGTTGTCATTAAGCCCATTGGGCCTTTTGAATGGGCCATCTCTCTAGGCTGGGACTGTGAACTGTTAACACATAAAGGAATTGTGCCCTCAACATGACGGGTGCGATCATACCAGCACTAATGCACCGGATTGCATCAGAACTCCGAAGTTAAGCGTGCTTGGGCGAGAGTAGTACTAGGATGCGTGACCCCCTGGGAAGTCCTCGTGTTGCACCCCCTTTTCAATTCTTTTTGCCCTGGTTA
Organism: Ehretia macrophylla; assembly: GCA_037974665.1. NCBI lineage: Eukaryota > Viridiplantae > Streptophyta > Magnoliopsida > Boraginales > Ehretiaceae > Ehretia > Ehretia macrophylla. The sequence goes on from CM075780.1 coordinate 4,789,746, forward strand.
GGGTTGCCAAGATACTTTATCCACCAAATCTCTATTACTGAATCCCACGGAACATTGGGCAAGGCAACTTCGCTTCACGTGGAGGCTGGGCCCGTAAACCGAGGGCGTAGGGTTTGTGACCAAGTCTCTGTTGCTCTGGTGCCCATAACTTTTGACCGTAAGGAGTTACGCGGCGCACAACATACCGTTGGAAAGCTCTCTGAGAGCTCTACGACGGCGGCAGCCAGCTTGCTCGTTGTGCCCGTTTTTGGAGCCTAAAATCGAACGTTTTCATCAATTTCAGGCCACATTTCTACTTTTTCTCTGTTTTTCAATCCCGGATCGTAAGTCGTGAACTGTTAAAAGGACGACAACCTGACTCGCGGGATATCAGAGGGCCCTACAACGTGTCGATATCACGTCTTGCGAGCATGCTGCGTTGTTGAAGCGGATGGGTTGTCGTTAAGACTATTGGGCCTTTTGAAAGGGCCATCTCTCTAGGCTGGGACTGTGAACTGTTAACACATAAAGGAATTGTGCCCTCAACATGACGGGTGCGATCATACCAGCACTAATGCATTGGATCCGATCAGAACGCCGAAGTTAAGCCTGCTTGGGCGAGAGTAGTACCAGGATGGGTGATCCCTTAGGAAGTCCTCGTGTAGCACCCCCTTTTCAATTTTTTTTGCCCTAGTTAGGGTTGCCAAGATACTTTATCGACCAAATCTCTAATATTGAATCCCACGGAACATCGGGCAAGACAACTTCGCTTCACGTAGAGACTGGGCTTGCAAACCGTGGGCGTAGGGTTTGTGATCAGGTCTCCGTCGCTCCGGTGCCCATAACTTTTGATCCGTAACGTGTTACGCGGCGCACAGTGTACTGTTGCAAAGCTCTCTGAGAGCTCTACCACGGGGGCAGCCAGCATGCTCGCTATGCCCGTTTTTGGAGCCCAAAATTGAACATTTTCATCAGTTTCGGGCCACTTTTCTTTTTTTGCTCTGTTTTTCCGTCCCGGATCATACGTCGTGAACTATTAAAAGGACGACAACCTGACTTGCGGTACATCATAGGGCCCTACAACGTGTCGATATCACGTCTTGCAAGGATGCTGCATTATTGAAGCGGATGGGTTGTCGTTAAGCCCATTGGGCATTTTGAATGGGCCATCTCTCTAGGCTGGGACTGTGAACAGTTAACACATAAAGCACTTCTGACCTCAACATGATGGGTGCGATCATACCAGCACTAATGCACCGGATCCCATCGGAACTCCGAAGTTATACGTGCTTGGACGAGAGTAGTACTAGGATGGGTGACCCCCAAGGAAGTCCTCGTGTTGCACCCCCTTTTCAATTTTTTTTACCCTGGTTAGGGTTGCCAAGATACTTTTTCCACCAAATCTCGATTACTGAATCCCACGGAACATTGGGCAAGACAACTTCACTTCACGTAGAGGCTGGGCCCGCAAACCGAAGGCGTAGGGTTTGTGACCAGGTCTCCGTCGCTCTGGTGCCCATAACTTTTGACCGTAAGGAGTTACGCGGCGCACAGAATACCGTTGCAGAGCTCTCTGAGAGCTCTACGACGGAGGCAGCCAACTTGCTTGCTGTTCCCGTTTTTGGAGCCCAAAATCGAACGTTTTCATCAATTTCAGGCCACATTTGTTCTTTTTCTCTGTTTTTCCATCTCGGATCGTACGTCGTGAACTGTTAAAAGGACGACAACTTGACTCGTGAGACATCAGAGGGCCCTACAATGTGTCGATATCACGTCTTACGAGCATGCTGCGTTGTTGAAGCGGATGGGTTGTCGTTAAGCCCATTGGGCCTTTTGAATGGGCCATCTCTATAGGATGGGACTGTGAATAGTTAACACATAAAGGAATTGTGCCCTCAACATGACGGGTGCGATCATACCAGCACTAATGCACTGGATCCCATCAGAACGCCGAAGTTAGGCATGCTTGGGCGAGAGTAGTACCAGGATGGGTGACCCCTTGGGAAGTCCTCGTGTTGCACCCCCTTTTCAATTTTTTTTGCCCTGGTTAGGGTTGCCAAGATACTTTATCGACCAAATCTCTATTACTGAATCCCACGGAACATTGGGCAAGACAACTTCGCTTCACATAGAGGCTGGGCCTGCAAACCGAGGGCGTAGGGCTTGTGACCATGTCTCCGTCGCTTCGGTGCCCATAACTTTTGATCCGTAACGTGTTACGTGGCGCACAGCGTACAGTTGCAAAGCTCTCTTAGAGCTCTACGACGGGGGCAGCCAGCATGCTCGCAGTGCCCATTTTTGGAGCCAAAAATCGAACGTTTTCATCAGTTTCGGGCCACTTTTCTTCTTTTGCACTGTTTTTCCGTCTCGGATCATACGTCGTGAACTATTAAAAGGACGACAACCTGACTCGTGGGACATCAGAGGGCCCTACAACGTGTTGATATCACGTCTTGCAAGGATGCTGCATTGTTGAAGCAGATGGGTTTTCGTTAAGCCCATTGGGCCTTTTGAATGGGCCATCTCTCTAGGCTGGGATTGTGAACAGATAACACAAAAAGGAATTGTGCCCTCAACATGATGGGTGCGATCATACTGGCACTAATGCACCGGATCCCATCAGAACCCCGAAGTCAAGCGTGCTTGGGCGAGAGTAGTACTAGGATGGGTGACCCCTTGGGAAGTCCTCGTGTTGCACCCCTTTTTCAATTTTTTTTGCCCTGGTTAGGGTTGCCAAGATAGTTTATCCACCAAATCTCTATTACTGAATCCCACGGAACATTGGGCAAGACAACTTCGCTTCACGTAGAGGCTGGGTCCGCAAACCGAGGGTGTAAGGTTTGTAACCAGGTCTCCGTCACTCCGGTACCCATAACTTTTGATCCGTAAGGAGTTACGCGGTGCACAGCATACCGTTTCAAAGTTCTCTGAGAGCTCTACGACGGGGACAGCCAGCTTGCTCGCTTTGCCTATTTTTAGAGCCCAAAATTGAACGTTTTCATCAGTTTCAGGCCACTTTTCTTCTTTTGCTCTATTTTTCCATCCCGGATCGTACGCCGTGAACTGTTAAAAGGAAGACAACCTGACTCGCAGGACATCAGAGGGCCTTACAACGTGTCGATATTACGTCTTGCGAGCATGCTGCGTTTTTGAAGCAGATGGGTTGTCGTTAAGCCCATTGGGCCTTTTGAATGGGCCATCTCTCTAGGCTGGAACTGTGAACAGTTAACACATAAAGGAATTGTGCCCTCAACATGACGGGTGCGATCATACCAGCACTAATGCACTGGATCCCATCAGAACGCCGAAGTTAAGCGTGCTTGGGCGAGAGTAGTACTAGGATGGGTGACCCCTTGGGAAGTCCTCGTGTTGCACCCCCTTTTCAATTTTTTTGGCCCTGTTAGGGTTGCCAAGATACTTTATCCACCCAATCTCTATTATTGAATCCCATGGAACATTGGGCAAGACAACTTTGCTTCACGTAGAGGCTGGGCTCGCAAACCGAGGGCGTAGGGTTTGTGGCCAGGTCTCCGTCGCTCCGATGCCCACAACTTTTGATCCGTAACGTGCTACGCGGCGCACAGCATACCGTTGCAAAGATCTCTAAGAGCTCTACGATGGGGGCAGCCAGCATGTTCGTTGTGCCCGTTTTTGGAGCCCAAAATCGAACGTTTTCATCAATTTCGGGTCACTTTTCTTCTTTTGCTCTGTTTTTCCATCCCAGATCATACGTCGTGAACTGTTAAAAGGACAACAACTTGACTCGCGGTACATCAGAGGGCCCTACAACGTGTTGATATCACGTCTTGTAAGGATGCTGCGTTGTTGAAGTGGATGGATTGTTGTTAAGCCCATTGGGCCTTTTGAATGGGCCATCTCTCTAGGTTGGGACTGTGAACAGTTAACACATAAAGCAAATGTGCCCTCAACATGGCGTGTGCGATCATACCAGCACTAATGCACCGGATCCGATCAGAACTCCGAAGTTTAACGTGCTTGGGCGAGAATAATGCTAGGATGGGTGACCCCTTGGGAAGTCCTCATGTTGCACCCCCTTTTCAATTTTTTTTGCCCTGGTTTGGGTTGGCAAGATACTTTATCCACCAAATCTCTATTACTGAATCCCGCGGAACATTGGGCAAGACAACTTCGCTTCACGTAGAGACTGGGCCCGCAAACCGAGGGCGTAGGGTTTGTGACCAGGTCTTCGTTGCTCCGGTGCCCATAACTTTTAATCCGTAAGGAGTTACGCAGCGCACAGCATACTGTTGCGAAGCTCTCTCAGAGCTTTACGGCGAGGGCAGCCAGCTTGCTCGTTGTGACCCTTTTTTGGAGCCCAAAATCGAATGTTTTTATCAGTTTCACGCCACTTTTCTTGTTTTGCTCTTTAGGCTGGGACTGTGAACCTTTAACACATAAAGGAATTGTGCCCTCAACATGACGGGTGCGATCATACACGCACTAATGCACCAGATCACATCAGAACTCCTAAGTTAAGCATGCTTGGGCGAGAGTAGTACTAGGATGGGTGACCCCTTGGGAAGTCCTCGTGTTGCACCCCCTTTTCAATTTATTATGCCCTTGTTAGGTTTGCCAAGATACATTATCCACCAAATCTCTATTACTTAGTCCCACGGAACATTGGGCAAGACAACTTCACCTCACGTAGAGGCTGGGCCCGCAAACCGAGGGCGTACGGTTTTTGACAAGGTCTCCGTCGCTCCAGTGCCCACAACTTTTGATCCGTAACGTGTTACATGGTGCACAACATACCGTTGCAAAGCTCTCTGAGAGCTCTACAACGGGGGCAGCCAGCATGCTCTCTATGCACCTTTTTGGTGCCCAAAATCGAACATTTTCATCAGTTTCGGGCCACTTTTCTTCTTTTGCTCTGTTTCTTCGTCCCGGATCATACTTCGTGAACTGTTAAAAGGATGACAACTTGACTCACAGGACATCAGAGGGCCCTACAATGTGTTGATATCACGTCTTGCAAGGATGCTGCGTTGTTGAAGCGGATGGGTTGTCGTCAAGCCCATTGGGGCTTTTGAATGGGCCATCTCTCTAGGCTGGGACTGTGAACATTTAACACATAAAGGAATTGTGCCCTCAAAATGACGGGTGTGATCATACCAGCACTAATGCACCGGATCCCATCAGAACTCCGAAGTTAAGCGTGCATGGGCGAGAGTAGCATTAGGATGGGTGACCCCTTGCGAAGTCCTGGTGTTGCACACGCTTTTCAATTTTTTTTGCCCTGGTTAGGGTTGCCAAGATACTTTATCCACCAAATCTTTATTACTGAATCCCACAGAACATTAGGCAAGACAACTTCGCTACACGTAGAGGCTGGGCCCGCAAACTGAGGGCGTAGGGTTTGTGACCAGGTCTCCGTCGCTCCGGTACCCATAACTTTTGATACGTAAGGAGTTACGCGGCACACAGCATACCGTTGCAAAGTTCTTTGAGAGCTCTACGACGGGGACAGCCAGCTTGCTCGCTTTCCCAGTTTTTGGAGCCCAAAATCGAACGTTTTCATCGGTTTCAGGCCATTTTTCTTCTTTTGCTCTATTTTTCCATACCGGATCGTACGTCGTGAACTGTTAAAAGGAAGACAACCTGACTCACGGGACATCAGAGGGCCCTACAATGTGTAGATATCACGTCATCCGAGCATGATGTGTTGTTGAAGCGTATAGGTTGTCGTTAAGCCCATTGGGCCTTTTGAATGGGCCATCTCTCTAGGCTGGAACTGTGAACAGTTAACACATAAAGGAATTGTCCCCTCAACATGACGGGTGCGATCATACCAGCACTAATGCACCGGATCCCGTCAAAACGCCGAAGTTAAGCATGCTTGGGCGAGAGTAGTACTAGGATGGGTGACCCCATGGGAAGTCCTCGTGTTGCACCCCCTTTTCAATTTTTTTTGCCCTGGTTAGGGTTGCCAAGATACTTTATCCACCAAATCTCTATTACTGAATCCCACGGAACATTGGGCAAGACAATTTCGCTTCACGTAGAGGCTGGGCCCGCAAACCGAGGGTGTAGGGTTTGTGACCAGGTCTTTGTCGCTCCGGTGCCCATAACTTTTGATCCGTAAGGAGTTATGTGGCGCACAACATACCGTTGCAAAGCTCTCTGAGAGCTCTACGACGGGGGCAGCTAGCTTGCTCGTTGTGCCCATTTTTGGAGCCCAAAATCGAATGTTTTCATCAGTTTTATGCCACTTTTCTTCTTTTGCTCTGTTCTTTCATCCCAGGTCGTACGTCGTGAACTGTGAAAAGGACGACAACCTGACTCGTGGGACATCAGACGGCCCTACAATGTGTCGATATAACGTCTTGCGAGGATGCTGTGTTGTTGAAGCGGATGGGTTGTCGTTAAGCCTATTGGGCCTTTTGAATGGGCCATCTCTCTAGGCTGGGACTGTGTACCGTTAACACATATAGGAATTGTGCCCTCAACATGACAGGTGTGATCATACCAGCACTAATGCACCGGATCCCATCAGAACTCCGAAGTTAAGCATGCTTGGGCGAGAGTAGTACTAGGATGGGTGACCCCCTGGGAAGTCCTCGTGTTGCACCCCCTTCTCAATTTTTTATGCCCTGGTTAGGGTAGCCAAGATACATTATCCACCAAATATCTATTACTTAGTCCCGCGGAACATTGGGCAAGACAACTTCGCCTCATGAAGAGGCTGGGCCCGCAAACCGAGGGCGTAGGGTTTGTGACAAGGTCTCTGTCACTCCGGTGCCCAAAACTTTTGATATTTAACGTGTTACGCGGCGCACAGCATACCGTTGCAAAGCTCCCTGAGAGCTCTACGACAGCGGCAGCCAGCATGCTCGTTGTGTCCCTTTTTGGAGCCCAAAATCGAACGTTTTCATCAGTTTCGAGCCACTTTTCTTCTTTTGCTCTGTTTTTCCATCCCGGATCATACGTCGTGAACTGTTAAAAGGACGACAACTTGACTAACGGGACATCAGAGGGCCCTACAACGTGTTGATATCACGTCTTGCAAGGATACTGCATTGTTGAAGCGGATGGGTTATCGTTAAGCCCAATGGGCCTTTTAAATGGGCCATCTCTCTAGGCTGGGACTGTGAACAGTTAATACATAAAGGAATTGTGCCCTCAACATGACGGGTACGATCATACTAGCACTAATACACTGAATCCCATCAGAACTCTGAAGTTAAGCGTGCTAGGGCGAGAGTAGTACTAGGATGGGTGACCCCCTGGGAAGTCCTCATGTTGGACCCCATTTTCAATTTTTTTTGCTCTGGTTAGGGTTGCCAAGATACTTTATCCACCAAATCTCTATTACTGAATCCCACAGAACATTGGGCAAGACAACTTCGCTTCACGTAGAAGCTGGGCCCGCAAACCGAGGGCGTAGGGTTTGTGACCAAGTCTCCGTCGCTCCGGTGCCCATAACTTTTGATTCGTAAGGAGTTACGCGGCGTACAACATGCCGTTGCAAAGCTCTCTGTGAGCTCTAAGACGGGGGCAACGAGCTTGCTCGTTGTGCCCATTTTTGGAGGCCAAAATCAAATGTTTTTATTAGTTTTAGGCCACTTTTCTTCTTTTGCTCTGTTTTTTCGTCCTGGATCGTACGTCGTGAATTGTTAAAAGGACGACAACCTGACTCGCGGGACATCAGAGTGCCCTACAACGTGTTGATATCACGTCATGCGAGGATGCTATGATGTTGAAGCAGATGGGTTGTCGTTAAGCCCATTGGGTCTTTTGAATGGGCCATCCCTCTAGGCTGGGACTGTGAACCGTCAACACATATAGGAATTGTGCCCTCAACATGACAGGTGTGATCATACCAGTACTAATGCACCGGATCACATCAGAACTCTGAAGTTAAGCGTGCTTGGGCGAGAGTAGTACTAGGATGGGTGATCCCCTTGGAAGTCCTCTTGTTGCACCCCCATTTCAATTTTTTTTGCCCTGGTTAAGGTTGCCAAGACACTTTATCCACCAAATCTCTATTACTGAATCCCACGGAACATTGGGCAAGACAACTTCCCTTCACGTAGAGGCTGGGCCCGCAAACCGAGGGCGTAGGGTTCGTGACAAGGTCTCCGTCGCTCTGGTGCCCATAACTTTTGATCCGTAAGGAGTTACGCGACGCACAGCATACCGTTGGAAAGCTCTCTGAGAACTCTACGACGGGGGCAGCCATCATGCTCACTCTTCCCATTTTTGGAGCCCAAAATTGAATGTTTTCATCAGTTTCAGGACACTTTTATTCTTTTGCTCTGTTTTTCAGTCCCGGATCGTACGTCCTGAACCGTTAAAAGGACGACAACCTGAATCGCGGGACATCAGAGGGCCCTACAACATGTCGATATGACGTCTTGCAAGCATGCTACGTTGTTGAAGCGGATGGGTTGGCATTAAGCCCATTGGGCCTTTTGAATGTTCTATCTCTTTAGGCTGGGACTGTCATTAGTTAACACATAAAGGAATTGTGCCCTCAACATGACGGGTGCGATCATACCAGCACTAATGCACCGTATCCCATCAGAACTTCGAAGTTAAGCGTGCTTGGGCGAGAGTAGTACTAGGATGGGTGACCCCTGGGAAGTCCTCGTGTTGCACCTCATTTTCAATTTTTTTTGCCCTGGTTAAGGTTTCCAAAATACTTTATCCATCAAATCTCTATTACTGAATCCCACGGAACATTGGGCAAGACAACTTCGCTTCACGTAGAGGCTGGGCCCGTAAACCAAGGGCGTAGGGTTTGTGACCAGGTCTCCGTCGCTCCGGTGCCCATAACTTTTGATCCGTAAGGAGTTACGAGGCGCACAGCATACCGTTGCAAAGCTCTCTGAGAGCTCTACGATGGGGGCAGGCAACATACACTCTGTGCCCGTTTTGGAGCCAAAAATTGAACGCTTTCATCAGTTTTAGGCCACTTTTTTTCTTTTGCTCTGTTTTTCCATCCCGGATTGTACGTCATGAACTGTTAAAAGGACGACAACCTGACTCACGGGACATCAGAGGGCCCAGCAACGTGTCGATATCACGTCATGCAAGCATGGTGCGTTGTTGAAGCGGATAGGTTGTCGTTAAGCCCATTGGGCCTCTTGAATGGGCCATCTCTCTAGGCTGGGACTGTGAACGGTTAACACATAAAGGAATTGTGCCCTCAACATGAGGGGGGCGATCATACTAGAACTAATGCACCGGATCCCATCAGAACTATGAAGTTAAGCATGCTTGGGCGAGAGTAGTACTAGGATGGGTGACCCCTTGGGAAGTCCTCGTGTCGTACCCCATTTTAAATTTTTTTTGCCCTGGTTTGGGTTGCCAGGATACTTTATCCACCAAATCTCTATTACTGAATCCCACAGAACATTGGGCAAGACAACTTCGCTTCACGTAGAGGCTAGGCCTGCAAACCGAGGGCGTAGGGTTTGTGACTAGGTCTCCGTCGCTCCGGTGCCCATAACTTTTGATTCGTAAGGAGTTAGGCGGCGTACAACATACCGTTGCAAAGCTCTCTGAGAGCACTACGACGGGGTCAGCGAGCTTGCTCGCTTTGCCCCTTTTTGGATCACAAAATCGAACATTTTCATTAGTTTCAGGCACTTTTCTTCTTTTGCTCTATTTTTCTGTCCCGGATCGTACGTCGTGAACTGTTAAAAGGATGACAACCTGACTCGCGGGACATCAGAGGGCCCTACAATGTGTCAATATGACATCTTGCAAGCATGATGTGTTGTTGAAACGGATGGGTTGTCGTTAAGCCCATTGGGCCTTTTGAATGCTCCATCTCTCTAGGCTGGGACTGTGAATAGTTAACACATAAAGGAATTGTGCCCTTAACATGACGGGTGCAATCATACCAACACTAATGTACCGTATCCCATCAAAACATCGAAATTAAGCGTGCTTGGGCGAGAGTAGTACTAGAATGGGTGACCCCGTGGGAAGTCCTCGTGTTGCACCTCATTTTCAATTTTTTTTGCCCTGGTTAAGGTTGCGAAAATACTTTATCCATCAAATCTCTATTACTGAATCCCACGGAACATTGGGCAAGACAACTTCGCTTCACATAGAGGCTGGGCCCGCAAACCAAGGTCGTAGGGTTTGTGACCAGGTCTCCGTCACTCCAGTGCCCATAACTTTTGATTCGTAAGGAGTTACGCGGCGCACAGCATACCGTTGCAAAGCTCTCTGAGAGCTCTACGACGGGGGTAGCCAGCTTGCTTGATGTGCCCCTTTTTGGAGCCCAAAATCGAACGTTTTGATCAGCTTCAAGCCACTTTACTTCTTTTGCTCTGTTTTTCCGTCCCGGATCGTATGTCGTGAATTGTTAAAAGGATGACAACCTGACTCGCGGGACATCAGAGGGCCTTACAAAGTGTCCATATCTCGTCTTGCAAGCACGTTGCGTTGTTGAAGCAGATGGGTTGTCGTTAAGCCCATTGGGCCTTTTGAATGGGCCATTTCTCTAGGCTGGGACTGTGAACAGTTAACACATAAAGGAATTGTGCCCTCAACATGACGGGTGCGATCATACCAGTACTAATGCACCGGATCCCATAAGAACTCCGAAGTTAAGCGTGCTTGGGCGAGAGTAGTACTAGAATGGATGACCCCTTGGGAAGTCCCCATGTTGCACCCCTTTTCAATTTTTTTTGCCCTGGTTAGGGTTGCCAAGATACTTTATCCACCAAATCTCTATTACTAAATCCCACGGATCATTAGGCAAGGCAACTTCGCTTCACGTAGATGCTGGGCCCGCAAATCGAGGGCGTAGGGTTTGTGACAAGGTCTCCGTCGCTCCGGTGCCCATAACTTTTGATCCGTAAGGAGTTACGCGGCGCACAACATACCGTTGCAAAGCTCTCTGAGAGCTCTACGACGGGGGCAGCTAGCTTGCTTGCTGAGCCCGTTTTTGTAGCCCAAAATCGAACGTTTTCATCAGTTTCAGGCCACTTTTCTTCTTTTGCTCTGTTTTTCCGTTCCGGATCGTACGTCGTGAACTGTTAAAAGGGAGACAACCTTACTCGCGGGACATCAGAAGGCCCTAAAACGTGCTGATATCACGTCTTGTGAGGATGCTGCGTTGTTGAAGCATATGGGTTGTCATTAAGCCCATTGGGCCTTTTGAATGGGCCATCTATCTAGGCTGGGACTGTGAACCGTTAACACATATAGGAATTGTGCCCTCAACATGACAGGTGCGATCATACCAGCACTAATGCACCGGATCCCATAAGAACTCCGAAGTTAAGCGTGTTTGGGCGAGAGTAGTACTAGGATGGGTGACCCCCTGGGAAGTCCTCGTGTGCACCCCTTTTTCAATTTTTTTTGCCCTGGTTAGGATTGCCAAGATACTTTATCCACCAAATCTCTATTACTGAATCCCACGGAACATTAGACGAGACAACTTCACTTCACGTAGAGGCTGGGCCCACAAACCGAGGGCGTAGGGTTTGTGACCAGGTCTCCGTCGCTCCGGTGCCCACAACTTTTGATCCGTAAGGATTTACGCGGCGCAAAGCATACCGTTGCAAATCTCTCTGAGAGCACTACGACGGGGGTAGCAAGCATGCTTGCTATGCACCTTTTTGGAGCCCAAAATTGAACTTTTTCATCAGTTTCAGGCCACTTTTCTTCTTTTGCGCTGTTTTTTCGTCCCGAATCGTACGTCGTGAATTGTTAAAAGGAAGACAACCTGACTCGCAGGACATCAGAGGTCCCTACAACGTGTCGATATCACGTCTTGCAAGCATGTTGCGTTGTTGAAGTGGATGGTTTATCGTTAAGACCATTGGGCCTTTTGAATGGGCCATCTCTCTAGGCTGGGACTGTGAACAGTTAACATATAATGGAATTGTGCCCTCAACATGACGGGAGCGATCATACCAGCACTAATGCACCGTATCCCATCAGAACTCCAAAGTTAAGCGTGCTTGGGCGAGAGTAGTACTAGGATGGGTGACCCCATGGGAAGCCTTCGTGTTGCACCTCCTTTTCAATTTTTTTTTGCCCTAGTTAGGGTTGCCAAGATACTTTATCCATCAAATCTCAATTACTTAACCCCACGGAACATTGGGCAAGACAACTTCGCTTCACGTAGAGGCTGGGCCCGCAAACCAAGGGCATAGAGTTTGTGACCAGGTATTCGTCGCTCCGGTGCCCATAACTTTTGATCCGTAAGGAGTTACGCGGCGCACAACATACCGTTGCAAAGCTCTCTGAGAGCTCTACGACGGGGGCAGCTAGCTTGCTTGCTATGCCCATTTTTGGAGCCCAAAATTGAACGTTTTCATCAGTTTTAGGCCAATTTTCTTCTTTTGCTCTGTTTTTCCGTCCCGGATCGTACGTCGTGAACTGTTAAAAGGACGACAACCTGACTCACGGGACATCAGAGGGCCTTACAATGTGACGATATCACGTCTTGCAGGCATGCTGCGTTGTTGAAGTGGATGGGTTGTAGTCAAACCCATTGGGCCTTTTGAATGGGCCATCTCTCTAGGCTGGGACTGTGAACAACTAACACATAAAGGAATTGTGCCCTAAACATGACTAGTGCGATCATACCAGCACTAATGCACTGGATCCCTTCAAAACTCTGAAGTTAAGCGTGCTTGGGCGAGAGTAGTACCAGGATGGGTGACCCCCTGGGATGTCCTTGTGTTGCACCCCCTTTTCAATTTTTTGTTGCCCTAGTTAGGTTTGCCAAGATACTTTATCCATCAAATCTCTATTACTAAATCACACAGAACATTGGGCAAGACAACTTCACTTCACTTAGAGGCTGGCCCACAAACCGAGGGCGTAGGGTTTGTGACCAGGTCTCCGTCGCTCCGGTGCCCATAACTTTTGATCCGTAAGGAGTTACGCGGTGCAAAACATACCGTTGCAAAGCTCTCTGAGAGCTCTATGACAGGGGCAGCCAGCTTGCTCACTGTGCCCGTTTTTGGAGCCCAAAATTGAATGTTTTCATCAGTTTCAGGCCACTTTTCTTCTTTTGCTCTATTTTTTCATCCCGTATCGTACGTCAGGAACTGTTAAAAGGACGACAACCTTACTCGCGGGACATCAGAGGGCCCTACAACGTGTTGATATCACGTCTTGCAAGGATGCTGCGTTGTTGAAGCAGATGGGTTGTCGTTAAGCCCATTGGGCCGTTTGAATGGGCCATCTCTCTAGGTTGGGACTGTGAACCGTTAACACATATAGGAATAGTGCACTCAACATGACAGGTGAGATCATACCAGCACCAATGCACCGGATCCCATCAGAACTCCAAAGTTAAGCGTGCTTGGGCGAGAGTAGTACTAGGATGGGTGATCCCCTGGTAAGTACTCGTGTTGCACCCCCTTTTCAATTTTTTTTGCCCTGGTTAGGGTTGCCAAGATACTTTATCCACCAAATCTCTATTACTGAATCCCACAAAACATTAGGCAATGCAACTTCGTTTCACGTAGAAGCTGGGCCCGCAAACCGAGGGCGTACGGTTTGTGACCAAGTCTCCGTCGCTCCGTTGCCTATAACTTTTGATCCGTAAGGAGTACGCGGTGCAAAGCATACCGTTGCAAAGCTCTCTGAGTGCTCTACGATGGGGGCAGCCATTATGCTCGTTGTGCCCAGTTTTGGGTCCCAAAATTGAACGTTTTCATCAGTTTTATGCTACTTTTCTTCGTTTGCCCTGTTTTTCTGTCCCGTATCGTACGTCGTGAACTGTTAAAAGGACGACAACCTAACTCGTGGGACATCAGAGGGCCCTACAATGTGTCGATATCATGTCTTGAAAGCATGCGGCGTTGTTGAAGCGGATGGGTTGTCGTTAAGCCCATTGGGTCTTTTGAATGGGCCATCTCTCTAGGCTGGGACTGTGAAGAGTTAACACATAAAGGAATTGTGCCCTCAACATGACGTGTGCGATCGTACCAGCACTAATGCACCGTATCCCATCAGAACTCCGAAGTTAATCGTGCTTGGGCGAGAGTAGTACTAGGATGGGTGACCCCTGGGAAGTCCTCGTGTTGCACCTCCTTTTCAAATCTCTACTACTGAACCCCACGGAACATTGGGCAAGACAACTTCGCTTCACGTAGAGGTTGGGCCCGCAAACCAAGGGCGTAGGGTTTGTGACCAGGTCTCCGTCGCTCCGGTGCCCATAACTTTTGATTCGTAAGGAGTAACGCGGCGCACAGCATACCGTTACAAAGCTCTCTCAGAGCTCTACGATGGCGGCAGCCAGCATGCTCGCTGTGCCCGATTTTGGAGCCCAAAATTGAACGTTTTCTTCAGTTTCAGGCCACTTTTCAATTCTTTTGCTCTGTTTTACATCCCGTATCGTATCTCGTGAACTGTTAAAAGGACGACAACCTGACTCGCGGAACATCAGAGGGCCCTACAACGTGTCGATATCACGTCTTCCAAGCATGCTGCGTTGTTGAAGCGGATGGGTTGTCGTTAAGCCCATTGGACTTTTGAATGGGCCATCTCTCTAGGCTGGGACTGTGACAGTTAACACATAAAGAAATTGTGCCTTCAACATGACGGGTGCGATCATACCAGCACTAATGCACCGTATCCATTCAGAACTCTGAAGTTAAGCGTGCTTGGGCGAGAGTAGTACTAGGATGGATGACCCCCTGGGATGTCCTCGTGTTGCACATCCTTTTCAAATTTTTTTTTGCCTTGGTTGGGGTTGCCAAGATAATTTATCCATCAAATATTTATTACTGAACCCCACGGAACATTGGGCAAGACAACTTCGCTTCACGTAGAGGATGGGCCCGCAAACCAAGGGCGTAGGGTTTGTGACCAGCTCTCCGTCGCTCCGGTGCCCATAACTTTTGATCCGCAAGGAGTTACGTGGCGCACAGCATACCGTTGCAAAGCTCTTTGAGAGCTCTACGACAGGGGCAGCTAGCTTGCTTGTTGTGCCCATTTTTGTAGCCCAAAATCAAACGTTTTCATCTGTTTCATGCCACTTTTCTTCTTTTGCTCTGTTTTTCTGTCCCGGATCGTACGTCGTGAATTGTTAAAAGGACGACAACCTGACTCGCGGGACATCAGAGGTCCTTACAATGTGTCGATATCACGTCTTGCAAGCATGCTGCGTTGTTGAAGCGGATGGGTTGTAGTCAAACCCATTTTGCCTTTTGAATGGGCCATCTCTCTAGGCTGGGACTATGAACAGTTAACACATAAAGGAATTGTGCCCTCAACATGACTAGTGCGATCATACCAGCACCAATGCACCGGATCCCTTCAGAACTCTGAAGTTAAGGGTGCTTGGGCGAGTGTAGTACCAGGATGGGTGACCCCCTGGGAAGTCCTCGTGTTGCACCCCCTTTTCAATTTTTTTTGCCCTGGTTAGGGTTGCCAAGATACTTTATCCACCAAATCTCTATTACTAAATCCCACAGAACATTGGGCAAGACAACTACGATTCATGTAGAGGTGGGCCCGCAAACAGAGGGCGTAGGTTTTGTGACCAGGTCTCCGTCGCTCCGGTGCCCATAACTTTTGATCCGTAAGGAGTTACGCGGCGCACAACATACCGTTGCAAAGCTATCTGAGAGCTCTACGACGGGGGCAGCTAGCTTGCTCGCTTTGCCCATTTTTGGTGGCCAAAATTGAATGTTTTCATCTGTTTCAGGCCACTTTTCTTCTTTTGCTCTGTTTTTTCATCCCAGATCGTACGTCGTGAGCTGTTAAAAGGACGACAACCTTACTCGCGGGACATCAGAGGGCCCTACAACGTGTTGATATCACGTCTTGCGAGGAGGCTGCGTTGTTGAAGCGGATGGGTTGTCGTTAAGCCCATTGGGCCTTTTGAATGGGCCATCTCTCTAGGTTGGGACTGTGAACCAATAACACATATAGGAATTGTGCCCTCAACATGACACGTGCGATCATACTAGCACCAATGCACCGGATCCCATCAAAACTCCGAAGTTAAGCGTGCTTGGGCGAGAGTAGTACTAGGATGGGTAATCCCTTGGGAAGTCCTCGTGTTGCACCCCCTTTTCAATTTTTTTTGCCCTGGTTAGGGTTGCCAAGATACTTTATCCACCAAATCTCTATTACTGAATCCCACGGAACATTGGGCAAGAAAACTTCGTTTCACGTAGAGGCTGGGCCCGCAAACCGAGGGTGTAGGGTTTGTGACCAGGTCTCCGTCGCTCCGGTGCCCATAACTTTTGATCCGTAAGGAGTTACGCGGCGCACAGCATACCGTTGCAAAGCTCTCTGAGAGCTCTACGACGGGGGCGGCCAGCTAGCTCGCTTTGCCCGTTTTTGGAGCCCATAATCGAACGTTTTCATCAGTTTCAGGCCACATTTCTTCTTTTTCTCTGTTTTTCTGTCCCGTATCGTACGTCGTGAACTGTTAAAAGGACGACAACCTGACTCGCAGGACATCAGAGGGCCTTACAATGTGTCGATATCACGTCTTGCAAGCATGCTGCGTTGTTGAAGTGGATGGGTTGTCGTTAAACCCATTGGGCCTTTTGAATGGGCCAACTCTCTATGCTGGGACTGTGAACAATTAACACGTAAACGAATTGTGCCCTCAACATGATGGGTGCGATCATACCAGCACTAATTCACCGGTTCCCTTCAGTACTCCGAAGTTAAGCGTGCTTGGACGAGAGTAGTACTGGGATGGGTGACCCCCTGGTAAGTCCTCGTGTTGCACTACCTTTTCAATTTTTTTTGCCCTGGTTAGGGTTCCCAAGAAACTTTATCCACCAAATCTCTAGTACTAAATGCAACGGAACATTGGGCAAGACAACTTCGCTTCACGTAGAGGCTGGGCCTAGAAACCGAGGGCGTAGTGTTTGTGACCAGGTCTCCGTCGCTCCGGTGCCCATAACTTTTGATCCGTAAGGAGTTACGCGGCGCACAACATACCGTTGCAAAGCTCTCTGAGAGCTCTACGACGGGGGCAGCCAGCATACTCATTATGCCCATTTTTGGAGCCCAAAATTCAATGTTTTCATCAGTTTTAGGCCACTTTTCTTCTTTTACTCTGTTGTACAGTCCCGTATCATACGTCGTGAACAGTTAAATGGACGACAACCTGACTCGTAGGACATCAGAGGGCCCTACAACGTGTCGATATCACTTGTTGCAAGCATGCTGCGTTGTTGAAGCAGATGGGTTGTCGTTAAGCCCATTGGGCCTTTTGAATGGGCCATCTCTCTAGGCTGGGACTCTGAACAGTTAACACGTAAAGGAATTGTGCGCTGAACATGACGGGTCTGATCATACAAGCACGAATGCACCGGATCCCATAAGAACTCCAAACTTAAGTGTGCTGGGGCAGAGTAGTACTAGGATGGGTGACCCCTTGGGAAGTCCTCATGTTGCACCCCCTTTTCAATTTTTTTTGCCCTGGTTAGGGTTGCCAAGATAATTTATCCACCAAATCTCTATTACTGAATCCCACGGAACATTGGGCAAGACAACTTCACTTCACGTAGAGGCTGGGCCAACAAACCGAGGGCGTAGGGTTTGTGACCAGGTCTACGTCGCTCCGGTGCCCATAACTTTTGATCCGTAAGGAGTTACGCGGCGCACAACATACCGTAGCAAAGCTCTCTGAGAGCACTACGACGGGGGCAGCCAGCTTGCTCGCTGTGCCCTTTTTGGACCCCAAAATCGAACGTTTTCATCAGTTTTACGCCACATTTCTTCTTTTGCTCTGTTTTTCCGTCCCGGATCGTACGTCGTGAACTGTTAAAAGGAAGACAACCAGACTCGCCGGACATCAGTGGGCCCTACAGTGGGTCGATATCACATCTTGCAAGGATGCTGCGTTGTTGAAGCTGATGGGTTGTTGTTAAGCCAATTGGGCCGTTTGAATGGGCCATCTCTCTAGGCTGGGACTGTGAACAGTTAACACGTAAAGGAATTGTGCCCTCAACATGATGGGTGCGATCATACCAGCACTAATGCACCGGATCCTATCAGAACTCCGAAGTTAAGCGTGCTTGGGCGAGAGTAGTACTAGGATGGGTGACTCCTTGGGAAGTCCTCGTGTTGCACCCCTTTTTCAATTTTTTTTGCCCTGGTTAGGGTTGCCAAGATACTTTATCGACCAAATCTCTATTACTGAGTCCCACGGAACATTGGGCAAGACAACTTCGCCTCACGTAGAGGCTGGGCCCGCAAACCGGGGGCGTAGGGTTTGTGACCAGGTCTCCGTCGCTCCGGTGCCTATAACTTTTGATCCGTAAGGAGTAACGCGGCGCACAGCATACCGTTACAAAGCTCTCAGAGAGCTCTACAACGAGGGTAGCCAGCTTGCTCGCTGTGCCCATTTTTGGAGCCCAAAGTCAAACGTTTTCATCAGTTTCAGGCCACTTTTCTTCTTTTGCTCTGTTTTTCCGTCCCGGATCGTACGTCGTGAACTGTTAAAAGGACGACAACCTTACTCGCAGGACATCAGAGGGCCTTACAACGTGTCGATATCACGTCTTGTAAGCATGCTGCGTTGTTGAAGTGGATGGGTTGTCATTAAACCCATTGGGCCTTTTGAATGGGCCATCTCTCTAGGCTGGGACTGTGAACAGTTAACACGTAAAGGAATTGTGCCCTCAACATGACAGGTGCGATCATACCAGCACTAATGCACCGGACCCTTCAGAACTCCGAAGTTAAGCGTGCTTGGGCGAGAGTAGTACTAGGATGGGTGACCCCCTGAGAAGTCCTCGTGTTGCACCCCTTTTTCAATTTTTTTTGGCCTGGTTAGGGTTACGAAGATCCTTTATCCACCAAATCTCTATTACTAAATCCCACGGAACATTGGGCAAGACAACTTCACTTCACGTAGAGGCTAGGCCAGCAAACCGAGGGCGTAGGGTTTGTGACCAGGTCTCCGTCGCTCCGGTGCCCATAACTTTTGATCCGTAAGGTGTTACGCAGTGCACAGCATACCGTTGCAAAGCTCTCTAAGAGCTCTACGATTGGGGCAGCCAGTATACTCATTGTGCCCATTTTTGGAGCCCAAAATCGAACGTTTTCATCAGTTTCAGGCCACTTTTCTTCTTTTGCTATGTTTTTCCGTCCCGGATCGTACGTCGTGAACTGTTAAAAGGATGACAACCTTACTCGCGGGACATCAGAGGGCCCTACAATATGTCGGTATCACGTCTTGCAAGCATGCTGCGTTGTTGTCGCTCCGGTGCACAGCATACCGTTGCAAAGCTCTCTAAGAGCTCTACGACGGTGGCAGTCAGCTTGCTCGCTGTTCCCTTTTTGGAGCCTCAAAATTGAACATTTTCATCAGTTTCAAGCCACTTTTCTTCTTTTGCTGTGTTTTTCCAACCCGGATCGTACGTCGTGAACTATTAAAAGGACGACAACCTGACTCGCGGGACATCAGAGGGCTCTACAACGGGTTGATTTCACTTCTTGCAAGGATGCTGCGTTGTTGAAGCGGATGGGTTGTCGTTAAGCCCATTGGGCCTTTTGAATGGGCCATCTCTCTAGGCTGGGACTGTGAATAGTTAACACATAAAGGAATTGTGCCCTCAACATGACGGGTGCGATCATACTAGCACTAATGCACAGGATCCCATCAGAACTACGAAGTTAAGCGTGCTTGGGCGAGAGTAGTACTAGGATGGGTGACCCCCTGGGAAGTCCTCGTGTTGCACCCCCTTTTCAATTTTTTTTGCCCTAGTTAGGGTTGCCAAGATACTTAAATGAATCCCATGGAACATTGGGCAAGACAACTTCATTTCACGTCGAGGCTGGGCGTGCAAACCGAGGGCATAGGGTTTGTGACCAGGTCTCCGTCGCTCCTGTGCCCATAACTTTTGATCCGTAAGGAGTTACGCGGCGCACAGCATACCGTTGCATAGCTCTCTGAGAGCTCTACGACGGGGGCAGCCAGCTTGCTTGCCTTGCCCCTTTTTGGAGCCCAAAATTGAATGTTTTCAACATTTTCAGGGCACTTTTATTCTTTTGCTCTGTTTTTCGTCATGGATCGTACATCGTGAACTATTAAAAGGACGACAACCTGACGCGCGGGATATCAGAGGGCCCTACAACGTGTCGATATAACGTCTCACGAGGATGATGCGTTGTTGAAGCGGATGGGTTGTCGTTAAGCCTATTGGGCCTTTTGAATGGGCCATCTCTCAAGGCTGGGACTGTGAACCGTTAACACATATAGGAATTGTGCCACCAACATGACGGGTGCGATCATACCTGCACTAATGCACCAGATCCGATCAGAACTGCAAGTTAAGCGTGCTTGGGCGAGAGTAGTACTAGGATGGGTGACTGACTGGGAAGTCCTCGTGTTGCACCCCCTTTTCAATTTTTTTTTCCCTGGTTAGGGTTGCCAAGATACTTTATCCACCAAATCTCTGTTATTGAATCCCATGGAACATTGGGCAAGACAACTTCGTTTCACGTTGAGGCTGGGCCTGCAAACCGAGGGCGTAGGGTTTGTGACCAGGTCTCCATCGCTCCGGTGCCCATAACTTTTGATCCGTAAGGAGTTACGCGGTGCACAACATACCGTTGCAAAGCTCTCTGAGAGCTCTATGACGGGGGTAGCCAGCACGCTCGCTGTGCCCCTTTTTGGAGCCCAAAATCGAACGTGTCCATCAGGTTCAGGCCACTTTTCTTCTTTTGCTCTGTTTTTCCGTCTCGGATCGTACATCATGAACAGTTAAAAGGACGACAACCTTACTCGCGGGACATCAGAGGGCCCTACAACGTGTCGATATAACCTCTTGCAAGCATGCTGCGTTGTTGAAGCAGATGGGTTGTCGTTAAGCCCATTGGGCCTTTTGAATGGGCCATCTCTCTAGGCTGGGACTGTGAACAGTTAACACATAAAGGAATTGTGCCCTCAACATGACGGGTACGATCATACCAGCACTAATGCACTGGATCCCATCAGAACTCCGAAGTTAAGCGTGCTTGGACGAGAGTAGTACTAGGATGGGTGACCCCCTTGGAAGTCCTCGTGTTGCACCCACTTTTAAATTTTTTTTGCCCTGGTTAGGTTTGCCAAGATACTTTATCCACCGAATCTCTATTACTGAGTCCCACGGAACATTGGGCAAGAGAACTTCGCCTCACGTAGAGGTTGGGTCCGCAAACCAAGGGCGTAGGGTTTGTGACTAGGTCTCCGTCGCTGCGGTGCCCATAACTTTTGATCCGTAAGGAGTTACGAGGTGCACAACATACCGTTGCAAAGCTCTCTAAGAGCTCTACGACGGGGGCAGCAAGAATACTCACTGTGCCATTTTTGGAGCCCAAAATCGAACGTTTTCATCAGTTTTAGGCCACTTTTCATCTTTTGCTGTGTTTTTTCATCCCGGATCGTACATCATGAACTGTTAAAAGGACGACAACCTGACTCGCGGGAAATCAGAGGGCCCTGCAACGTGTCGATATCACGTCTTGCAAGCATGCTACGTTGTTGAAGCGGATGGGTTGTCGTTAAGCCCATTGGGCCTTTTAAATGGGCCATCACTCTAGGCTGGGACTGTGAACCGTTAACACATATAGGAATTGTGCCATCAACATGACTTGTGCGATCATACCAACACTAATGCACCAGATCCCATCATAACTCCGAAGTTAAGCGTGTTTGGGCGAGAGTAGTACTAGGATGGGTGACCCCCAGGGAAGTCCTAGTGTTGCACCCTCTTTTCAATTTTTTTTGCCCTGGTTAGGGTTGCCAAGATACTTTATCCACCAAATCTCTATTACTGAATCCCACGGAACATTGGGCAAGAAAACTTCATTTCACGTAGAGGCTGGGCCTGTAAACCGAGGGTGTAGAGTTTGTGACCAGGTCTCCGTCGATCCGGTGCCCATAACTTTTGATCCGCAAGGAGTTACGCGGCGCACAGCATACCATTGCAAAGCACTCTGAGAGCTCTACGATGGGGGCAGCCAGCATGCTCGCTACTCCCCTTTTTGGTGCCCAAAGTCGAACGTTTCCATCAGTTTCAGGCCACTTTTCTTCTTTTGCTCTGTTATTCCGTCCCGGATCATACGTCATGAACTGTTAAAAAGATGACAACCTGACTTGCGGGACATAAGAGGGCCCTACAATGTGTCGATATCACGTCTAGCAAGCATGCTACGTTGTTGAAGCGGATGGGTTGTCGTTAAGCCCACTGGGCCTTTTGAATGGGCCATCTCTCTAGGCTGGGACTATGAACAGTTAACACATAAAGGAATTGTGCCCCCAACATGACGGGTGCGATCATACCAGCACTAATGCACCGGATCCCATCAGAACTCCAAAGTTAAGCGTGCTTGGGCGAGAGTAGTACTAGGATAGGTGACCCCCTGGGAAATCCTCGTGTTGCACCCCTTTTTCAATTTTTTTGACCCTGGTTAGGGTTGCCAAGATACTTTATCCACCAAATCTCTATTACTAAATCCCACAGAACATTGGGCAAGACAACTTCGCTTCACGTAGAGGCTAGGCCCGCAAACCGAGGGCGTAGGGTTTGTGACCAGGTCTCCGTCACTCCGGTGCCCATAACTTTTGATCCGTAAGGAGTTACGCGGCATACAACATACCGTAGCAAAGCTCTTTGAGAGCTCCACGACAGGGGAAGCCAGCTTGCTCACTGTGCCCGTTTTTGGAGCCCAAAATCGAACGTTTCCATCAGTTTCAAGCCACTTTTCTTCTTTTGCTCTGTTTTTCCGTCCCGGATCGTACGTCGTGAACTGTTAAAAGGATGATAACCTGACTCGCGGGACATCAGAGGGCCCTACAACGTGTCGATATCACGTCTTGCAAGCATGCTGCGTTGTTGAAGCGGATGGGTTGTCGTTAAGCCCATTGGGCCTTTTGAATGGGCTACCTCTATATGCTGGGACTGTGAACAGTTAACACATAAAGGAATTGTGCCCCCAACATGATGGGTGCGATCATACCAACACTAATGCACCGGATCCCATAAGAACTCTGAAGTTAAGCGTGCTTGGGCGAGAGTAGTACTAAGATGGGTGACCCCTTGGGAAGTCCTCATGTTGCACCCCCTTTTCAATTTTTTTGTCCCTGGTTAGGGTTGCCAAGATACTTTATCCACCAAATCTCTATTACTAAATCCCACGGAACATTGGGCAAGACAACTTCGCTTCACGTAGAGGCTGGGCTCCAAAACTTAGGGCGTAGGGTTTGTGACCAGGTCTCCGTCACTCTGGTGCCCATAACTTTTGATCCGTAAGGAGTTACGCGGCGTACAACATACCGTTGCAAAGCTCTCTGAGAGCTTTACGACGCGGGCAGCCAACTTGCTCTCTGTGCCCATTTTTGGAGCCAAAAATCGAACGTTTTCAGGAATATTTTGCCACTTTTCTTCTTTTGCTCTATTTTTCCGTCCTGGATCGTACGTCGTGAATTGTTAAAAGGACGACAACCTGACTCGCGGGACATCAGAGGGCCCTGCAACGTGTCGATATCATTTCTTCCAAGCATGCTGCGTTGTTGAAGCGGATGGGTTGTCGTTAAGCCCATTGTGCCTTTTGACTGGGCCATCTCTCTAGGCTGAGACTGTGAACAGTTAACACATAAAGGAATTGTGCCCCCAAGATGACGGGTGCGATCGTACCAGCACTAATGCACCGGATCCCATCAGAACTCCGAAGTTAAGCGTGCTTGGGCAAGAGTAGTACTAAGATGGGTGACCCCCTGGGAAGTCCTCGTGTTGCACCCCCTGTTCAATTTTTTTTGCCCTGGTTAGGGTTGCCCAGATACTTTATCCACCAAATATCTATTACTGAATCCCACGGAACATTGGGCAAGACAACTTCGCCTCACGTAGAGGCTGGGCCCGCAAACCGAGGGCGTAGGGTTTGTTACCAGGTCTCCGTCGCTCCGGTGCCCATAACTTTTGATCCGTAACGAGTTACGCGGTGCACAGCATACCGTTGCAAAGCTCTCTGAGAGCTCTACGATGGGGGCAGCCAGCATGCTCGCTGTGCCCTTTTTTTTGGAGCCCAAAATTGAACGTTTTCATCAGTTTCAAGCCACTTTTCTTCTTTTGCTCTGTTTTTCCGTCCCGGATCTTGCGTCATGAACTATTAAAAGGACAACAACCTGACTCGCGGGACATCACAGGGCCCTGCAACGTGTCGATATCACGTCTTGCAACCATACTGCGTTGTTGAAGCGGATGGGTTGTCGTTAAGCCCATTGGGCCTTTTGAATGGGCCATCTCTCTAGGCTGGGACTGTGAACAGTTAACACATAAAGGAATTGTACTCTCAACATGACGGGTGCGATCATACCAGCACTAATGCACCGGATCCCATAAGAACTCCGAAGTTAAGCGTGCTTGGGCGACAATAGTACTAGGATGGGTGATCCCCTGGGAAGTCCGGGTATTGCACCCCCTTTTCAATTTTTTTTGCCCTGGTTAGGGTTGCCAACATACTTTATCCAACAAATCTCTATTACTGAATCCCACGGAACATTGGCCAAGACAACTTCGCTTCACGTAGAGGCTGCGCCCGCAAACCGAGGGCGTAGGGTTTATGACCAGGTCTCCGTTGCTCCGGTGCCCATAACTTTCGATCCGTAAGGAGTTACGTGGCGTACAACATACCGTTGCAAAGCTCTCTGAGAGCTTTATGACGGGGGCAGCCAGCTTGCTCGCTCTACCCTTTTTGGAGCCCAAAATCGAACGTTTTCATCAGTTTCAGGCCACTTTTCTTCTTTTGCTCTGTTTTTTCATCCCGGATCATACGTCGTGAACTGTTAAAAGGACGACAACCTGACTCGCAGGACATCAGAGGGTCCTACAACGTGTTGATATCACGTCTTGCGAGGATGCTGCGTTGTTGAAGCGGATGGGTTGTCGTTAAGCCCATTGGGCCTTTTGAATGGGCCATCTCTCTAGGCTGGGACTGTGAACCGTTAACACATATAGGAATGTGCCCTCAACATGACATGTGCGATCATACCAGCAATAATGAACCGGATCCCATCAGAACTCTGAAGTTAAGCGTGCTTGGGCAAGAGTAGTATTAGGAAGGGTGATCCCCTTGGAAGTCCTCGTGTTGCACCCCCTTTTCAATTTTTTTTGCCCTGGTTCGGGTTGCCAAGATACTTTATCCACCAAATCTCTATTACTGAATCCCACAGATCATTGGGCAAGACAAATTCATTTCACGTAGAGGTTGGGCCCGTAAACCGAGGGTGTAGGGTTTGTGACCAGGTCTCAATCGCTCTGGTGCCCATAACTTTTGATCCGTAAGGAGTTACGCGGCGCACAGCATACCGTTGCAAAGCTCTCTGAGAGCTCTACGATGCGGGCAGCCAGCTTGCTCGTTTTGCCCATTTTTGTAGCCCAAAATAGAACGTTTTCAATAGTTTCAGGCCACTTTTCTTCTTTTGCTCTGTTTTTCCGTCCCGAATCGTACGTCGTGAACTGTTAAAAGGATGACAAACTGAGTCGCGGGACATCAGAGGGCCCTACAACGTGTCAATATCACGTCTTGCAAGCATGCTACGTTGTTGAAGCGGATGGGTTGTCGTTAAGCCCATTGGGCCTTTTGAATGAGCCATCTCTCTAGGCTGGTACTGTGAACAGTTAACACATAAAGGATTTGTGCCCTCAACATGATGAGTGCGATCATACTAGCACTAATGCACCGGATCTCATCAGAACTCCGAAGTTAAGCATGCTTGGGCGAGAGTAGTACTAGGATGGGTGACCCCCTGGGAAGTACTCGTGTTGCAGCCCCTTTTCAATTCTTTTTGCCCTTGTTAGGGTTGCCGAGATACTTTATCCACCAAATCTCTATTACTGAATCCCACGGAACATTGGACAAGGCAACTTCGCTTCATGTAGAGGCTGGGCTCGTAAACCGAGGGCGTAGGGTTTGTGACCAGATCTCCGTCGCTCCGGTGCCCATAACTTTTGATCCGTAAAGAGTTGCGCGGCGCACAGTATACCGTTGCAAAGCTCTCTGAGAGCTCTACGACGGGGGCAGCCAGCATGCACGCTGTGCCCTTTTTGGAGCCCAAAATTGAACGTTTTCATCAATTTCAGGCCACTTTTCTTCTTTTTCTCTATTTTTCCATCCCGGCTTGTACGTCGTGAACTATTAAAAGGACGACAACCTGACTCGCGGGACATCAGAGGGCCCTACAATGTGTCAATATCACGTCTTTCAAGCATGCTACGTTGTTGAAGCGGATGGGTTGTCGTTAAGCCCATTGAGCCTTTTGAATGCACCATCACTCTAGGCTGGGACTGTGAACAGTTAACACATAAAGGAATTGTGCCCTCAACATGACGGGTGCAATCATACCAGCACTAATGCACCGGATCTCATCAGAACTCCGAAGTTAAGTGTGCTTGGGTGAGAGTAGTACTAGGATGGGTGACCCCTTGGGAAGTCCTCGTGTTGTACCCACTTTTCAAATTTTCTTGCCCGGGTTAGGGTTGCCGAGATACTTTATCCACCAAATATTTATTACTAAATCCCACGGAACATTGGGCAAGACAACTTCACTTCACGTAGAGGCTGGGCTGGTAAACCAAGGGCGTAGGGTTTGTGACCAAGTCTCCGTCGCTCCGGTGCCCATAACTTTTGATCCGTAAAGAGTTACGCGGCGCACAACATACCGTTGCAAAGCTCTCTGAGAGCTCTACGACGGGGGCAGCCAACATGCTCGCTGTGCCCCTTTTTGGAGCCCAAAATTGAATATTTTCATCAGTTTCAAGCCACTCTTCTTCTTTTTCTCTGTTTTTCCATCCCAGATCGTACGTCGTGAACTGTTAAAAGGAGGACAACCTGACTCGCGGGACATCAGAGGGCCCTACAACGTGTCGATATCACGTCTTGCAAGCATGCTACGTTGTTAAAGCTGATGGGTTGTCGTTAAGCCCATTGGGCCTTTTGAATGCGCCATCTCTCTAGGCTGGGACTGTGAACAATTAACACATAAAGGAATTGTGCTCTCAACATGACGGGTGCGATCATACCCGCACTAATGCACCGGATCTGATCAGAACTCCGAAGCTAAGCATGCTTGGGCGAGAGTAGTACTAGGATGGGTGACCCCCTGGGAAGTCCTCGTGTTGCTCCCCCTTTTCAATTCTTTTTGCCCTGGTTAGGGTTGCCGAGATACTTTATCCACCAAATCTCTATTACTGAATCCCACGGAACATTGGACAAGACAACTTCGCTTCACGTAGAGGCTGGGCTGGTAAACCAAGGGGGCGTAGGGTTTGTGACCCGGTCTCCGTCGCTCTGGTGCCCATAACATTTGATCCGTAAAGAGTTACGCGGCGCACAGCATACCGTTGCAAAGCACTCTGAGAGCTCTACGACGGGGATAGCCAGCTTGCTCGTTGCACCCTTCTTTGGAGCCCAAAATCGAACGTTTTCATCAGTTTCAAGCCACTTTTCTTCTTTTGCTCTATTTTTTCATCCCGGATCGTACATCGTGAAATGTTAAAAGGACGACCACCTGACTCGTGGCACATCAAAGGGCCTTACAACGTGTCGATATCACGTCTTGCAAGCATGATGCGTTGTTGAAGCGGATGAGTTGTCGTTAAGCCCATTGGGCCTTTTGAATGGGCCATCTCTCTAGGCTGGGACTATGAACAGTTAACACATAAAGGAATTGTGCCCTCAACATGACGGGTGTGATCATACCAGCACTAATGCACCGGATTCCATCAAAACTCCAAAGTTAAGCGTGCTTGGGCGAGAGTAGTGCTAGGATGGGTGACCCCCTGGGAAGTCCTCGTGTTACACCCCCTTTTCAATTTTTTTTGAACTGGTTAGGGTTGCCAAGATACTTTATCCACCAAATCTCTATTACTGAATCCCACAGAATATTGGGCAAGACAACTTCACTTCACATAGAGGCTGGGCCCGCAAACCGAGGGCGTAGGGTTTGTGACCAGGTCTCCGTCGTTCCGGTGCCCATAACTTTTGATTCTTAGGGAGTTACGCGGCGCAAAGCATACTGTTGCAAAGCTCTCTGAGAGCTCTACGACCGGGGTAGCCAGCTTGCTCGTTGTGCCCATTTTTGGAGCCCAAAATCAAACGTTTTCATTAGTTTCAGCCACTTTTCTTCTTTTGCACTGTTTTTCCATCCCGGATCGTATGTTATGAACTGTTAAAAGGACGACAACCTGACTCGCGGGAAGTCAGAGGGCCCTATAACGTGTCGATATAACATCTTGAGAGGATGCTGCATTGTTGAAGAGGAAGGGTTGTCGTAAAGCCCATTGGGCCTTTTGAATGGGCCATCTCTCTAGGCTGGGACTGTGAACCGTTAACACATATAGAAATTGTGCCCTCAAAATGACGGGTGCGATCATACCAGCACTAATGCACCGGATCCAATCAGAAGTCCGAAGTTAAGCGTGCTTGGGCGAGAGTAGAACTAGGATGGGTGACCCCCAAGGAAGTCCTCATGTTACCCCTTTTTCAATTTTTTTTGCCCTGGTTAGGGTTGCCAAGATACTTTATCCACTAAATCTCTATTACTGAATCCCACGGAACATTGGGCAACACAACTTCGTTTCATGTAGAGCCTGGGCCAGCAAACCGAGGACGTAGGGTTTGTGACAAGGTCTCCGTCGCTCTGGTGCCCATCACTTTCGATCTGTAAGGAGTTAAGCGGCGCACAGCATACCGTTGCAAAGCTCTCTGAGAGCTCTACGACGGTGGCAGCCAACTTGCTGGCTGTGCCCATTTTTGGAACCCAAAATCGAATGTTTTTATTAGTTTCAGGCCACTTTTCTTCTTTTGCCCTGTTTTTCCATCCCGGATCGTACGTCGTGAACTGTTAAAAGGACGACAACCTGACTCGCGGGACATCAGAGGGCCCTACAACGTGTCGATATCATGTCTTGCAAGCATGCTACGTTGTAGAAGCGGATGGGTTATCGTTAAGCCCATTTGGCCTTTTGAATGGGCCATCTCTCTAGGCTAGGACTGTGAACAGTTAACACATAAAGGAATTGTACCCTCAACATGACGGGTGCGATCATACCAGCACTAATGCACCGGATCTCATCAGAACTCCGAAGTTAAGCGTGCTTGGGCAAGAGCAGTACTAGGGTGGGTGACCCCATGGGAAGTCCTCGTGTTGCACCTCCTTTTCACTTTTTTTTGCCCTGGTTAGGGTTGCCAAGATACTTTATCCACCAAATCTCTATTACTGAATCCCACGGAACATTGGGCAAGACAACTTCGCTTCACGTAGAGGCTGGGCCCGCAAACCGAGAGGGTAGGGTTTGTGACCAGGTCTCAATCGCTCTGGTGCCCATAACTTTTGATCCGTAAGGAGTTACGCGACGCACAACATACCGTTACAAAGCTCTCTGAGAGCTTTACGACGCGGGCAGCCAGCTTGCTCGCTGTGCCTTTTTGGAGCCCAAAATAGAACGTTTTCATTAGTTTCAGGCCACTTTTCTTCTTTTGCTCTGTTTTTCCATCCCGGATCGTACGTCGTGAACTGTTAAAAGGACGACAACCTGACTCGCGGGACATCAGAGGGCCCTACAACGTGTCGATATCACGTCTTGCAAGCATGCTACGTTGTTGAAGCTGATGGGTTGTCGTTAAGCCCATTGGGCCTTTTGAATGCGCCATCTCTCTTGGCTGGGACTGTGAACAATTAACACATAAAAGAATTGTGCCCTCAACATGACGGGTGCGATCATACCAGGAATAATGCACCGGATCTGATCAGAACTCCGAAGTTAAGCATGCTTGGGCGAGAGTAGTACTAGGATGGGTGACCCCCTGGGAAGCCCTCATGTTGCACCCCCTTTTCAATTCTTTTTGCCCTGGTTAGGGTTGCCGAGATACTTTATCCACCATATCTCTATTACTGAATACCACGGAACATTGGACAAGACAACTTCGCTTCACGTAGAGGCTGGGCTGGTAAACCAAGGGCGTAGGGTTTGTGACCAGGTCTCCGTCGCTCTCGTGCCCATAACATTTGATCCGTAAAGAGTTACGCGGCGCACAGCATACCGTTGCAAAGCACTCTGAGAGCTCTACGACGGGGGCAGCCAGCTTGCTCGTTGTACCCTTTTTTGGAGCCCAAAATCGAACGTTTTCATCAGTTTCAAGCCACTTTTCTTCTTTTGCTCTATTTTTTCATCCCGGATCGTACATCGTGAACTGTTAAAAGGACGACCACCTGACTCGTGGCACATCAAAGGGCCTTACAACGTGTCGATATCACGTCTTGCAAGCATGATGCGTTGTTGAAGCGGATGAGTTGTCGTTAAGCCCATTGGGCCTTTTGAATGGGCCATCTCTCTAGGCTGGGACTATGAACAGTTAACACATAAAGGAATTGTGCCCTCAACATGACGGGTGTGATCATACCAGCACTAATGCACCGGATCCCATCAAAACTCCGAAGTTAAGCGTGCTTGGGCGAGAGTAGTGCTAGGATGGGTGACCCCCTGGGAAGTCCTCGTGTTACACTCCCTTTTCAATTTTTTTTGAACTGGTTAGGGTTGCCAAGATACTTTATCCACCAAATCTCTATTACTGAATCCCACAGAACATTGGGCAAGACAACTTCGCTCCACATAGAGGCTGGGCCAGCAAACCGAGGGCGTAGGGTTTGTGACCAGGTCTCCGTCGCTCCGGTGCCCATAACTTTTGATCCTTAGGGAGTTACGCGGCGCAAAGCATACTGTTGCAAAGCTCTCCGAGAGCTCTACGACCGGGGTAGCCAGCTTGCTCGTTGTGCCCATTTTTGGAGCCCAAAATCAAACGTTTTCATTAGTTTCAGCCACTTTTCTTCTTTTGCACTGTTTTTCCGTCCCGGATCGTATGTTATGAATTGTTAAAAGGACGACAACCTGACTCGCGGGAAGTCAGAGGGCCCTACAACGTGTCGATATAACGTCTTGCGAGGATGCTGCATTGTTGAAGAGGAAGGGTTGTCGTAAAGCCCATTGGGCCTTTTGAATGGGCCATCTCTCTATGCTGGGACTGTGAACCGTTAACACATATAGAAATTGTGCCCTCAGAATGACGGGTGCGATCATACCAGCACTAATGCACCGGATCCCATCAGAAGTCCGAAGTTAAGCGTGCTTGGGCGAGAGTAGAACTAGGATGGGTGACCCCCAGGGAAGTCCTCATGTTACCCGTTTTTCAATTTTTTTTGCCCTGGTTAGGGTTGCCAAGATACTTTATCCACTAAATCTCTATTACTGAATCCCACGGAACATTGGGCAAGACAACTTCGTTTCATGTAGAGGCTGGGCCAGCAAACCGAGGGTGTAGGGTTTGTGACCAGGTCTCCGTCGCTCTGGTGCCCATCACTTTTGATATGTAAGGAGTTAAGCGGCGCACAGCATACCGTTGCAAAGCTCTCTGAGAGCTCTACGACGGTGGCAGCCAGCTTGCTGGCTGTGCCCATTTTTGGAACCCAAAATCGAATGTTTTTATTAGTTTCAGGCCACTTTTCTTCTTTTGCCCTGTTTTTCCATCCCGGATCGTACGTCGTGAACTGCTAAAAGGGCGACAACCTGACTCGCGGGACATCAGAGGGCCCTACAACGTGTTGATATCACGTCTTGCAAGCATGCTACATTGTAGAAGCGGATGGGTTGTCGTTAAGCCCATTGGGCCTTTTGAATGGGCCATCTCTCTAGGCTGGGACTGTGAACAGTTAACACATAAAGGAATTGTACCCTCAACATGACGGGTGCGATCATACCAGCACTAATGCACCGGATCTCATCAGAACTCCGAAGTTAAGCGTGCTTGGGCGAGAGCAGTACTAGGGTGGGTGACCCCATGGGAAGTCCTCGTGTTGCACCCCCTTTTCCCTTTTTTTTGCCCTGGTTAGGGTTTCCAAGATACTTTATCCACCAAATCTCTATTACTGAATCCCAAGGAACATTGGGCAAGACAACTTCGCTTCACGTAGAGGCTGGGCCCGCAAACCGAGGGCGTAGTGTTTATGACTAGGACTCCGTCGCTCCGGTGCCCATAACTTTTGATACGTACGGAGTTACACGGCGCACATCATACCGTTGCAAAGCTCCCTGAGAGTTCTACGACAGGGGCAGCCAGCTAGCTCACTATACCCATTTTTTGAGCCCAAAATCGAACGTTTTCATCAGTTTCAGGCCACTTTTCTTCTTTTGCTCTATTTTGTCGTCCCGGATCGTACGTCGTGAACTGTTAAAAGGACGACAACCTGACTCGCGGGATATCAGAGGGCCCTAAAACGTTTCGATATCACGTCTTGCAAGCATGCTACGTTGTTGAAGCGGATGGGTTGTCGTTAGCCCATTGGGCCTTTTGAATGGGCCCTCTCTCTAGGCTGGGACTGTGAACAGTTAACACATAAAGGAATTGTACCCTCAACATGACGGGTGCGATCATACCAGCACTAATGCACCGGATCTCATCAGAACTCCGAAGTTAAGCGTGCTTGGGCGAGAGTAGTACAAGGGTGGGTGACCCCCTGGGAAGTCCTCGTGTTGTACCCCTTTTTCAAATTTTCTTGCCCGGGTTAGGGTTCCCGAGATACTTTATCCACCAAATATCTATTACTAAATCCCAAGGAACATTGGGCAAGACAACTTCGCTTCACGTAGAGGCTGGGCCCGCAAACCGAGGGCGTAGGGTTTATGACCAGGACTCCGTCGCTCCGGTGCCTATAACTTTTGATCCGTAAGGAGTTACGCGGCGCACATCATACCGTTGCAAACCTCTATGAGAGCTCTACGACAGGGGATGCTAGCGTGCTCACTATACCCATTTTTTAAGCCCAAAATCGAACGTTTTCATCAGTTTCAGGCCACTTTGCTTCTTTTGCTCTATTTTTTCGTCCCGGATCGTACGTCGTGAACTGTTAAAAGGACGACAACCTAACTCACGGGACGTCAGAGGGCCCTACAATGTGTCGATATCACGTCTTTCAAGCATGCTGCGTTGTTGAAGCGGATGGGTTGTCGTAAAGCCCATTGGGCCTTTTGAAAGGGCCATCTCTCTAGGCTGCGACTGTGAACAGTTAACACATAAAGGAATTGTGCCCTCAACATAACGGGTGTTATCATACCAGCACTAATGCACCGGATCACATCATAACTCCGAAGTTAAGCGTGCTTGGGCGAGTGTAGTACTAGGATAGGTGACCCCCTGGGAAGTCCTCGTGTTGCACCCCCTTTTCAATTTTTTTTGCCCTGGTTAGGGTTGCCAAGATACTTTATCCACCAAATCTCTATTACTGAATCCCACGGAACACTGGGCAAGACAACTTCGCTTCACATAGAGGCTGGGCCCGCAAACCGAGGGTGTAAGGTTTGTGACCAGCTCTATGTCGCTCCGGTGCCCATAAATTTTGATCCGTAAGGAGTTACGCGGCGCACAGCATACCGTTGCAAAGTTCTCGGAGAGCTCTACGACGAGGGCAGCCTGCTTGCTCACTGTGCCCATTTTTGTAGCCAAAAATCGAACGTTTACATCATTTTCAAGCCACTTTTCTTCTTTTGCTCTATTTTTTCGTCCTGGATCGTACGTCGTGAACTGTTAAAAGGATGACAACCTGACTCGCGGGACATCAGACGGCCCTAAAACGTGTCGATATCACGTCTTGCAAGCATGCTGCGTTGTTCAAGCAGATGGGTTGTCGTTAAGCCCATTGGGCCTTTTGAATGGGCCATCTCTCTGGGCTGGGACTGTGAACAGTTAACACATAAAGGAATTGTGCCCTCAACATGACGGGTGTGATCATACAAGCACTAATGCATCGGATCTCATCTGAACTCCGAAGTTAAGCATGCTTGGGCGAGAATAGTACTAGGATGGGTGACCCCCTGGGAAGTCCTCGTGTTGCACCCCCTTTTCAATTTTTGTTGCCCTGGTTAGGGTTGCCAAGATACTTTATCCACCAAATCTCTATTACTGAATCCCACGGAACACTGGGCAAGACAACTTGGCTTCACATAGAGGTTGGGCCCGCAAACCGAGGGCGTAAGGTTTGTGACCAGGTCTATGTCGCTCCGGTGCCCATAACTTTTGATCTGTAACGAGTTACGCGGCGCACAACATACCGTTGCAAAACTCTCTAAGAGCTCTACGATGGAGGCAGCCAGCTTGCTCGCTGTGCCCATTTTTGGAGCCCAAAATCGAACGTTTTCATCAGTTTCAAGCCACTTTTCTTCTTTTGCTATGTTTTTTCATCCCGGATCATACGTTGTGAACTGTTAAACTGACGACAACCTGACTCGTGGGTCGTCAGAGGGTCCTACAATGTGTCAATATAACGTCTTGCGAGGATGCTGCGTTGTTGAAGCGGAAGTGTTGTCGTTAAGCCCATTGGGCCTTTTGAATGGGCCATCTCTCTAGGCTGGGACTGTGAACCGTTAACACATATTGGAATTGTGCCCTCAACATGACGGGTGCGATCATACCAGCACTAATGCACTGTATCCCATCAGAACTCCGAACTTAAACGTGCTTGGGCAAGAGTAGTACTAGGATGGGTGACCCCCTGGGAAGTCCTCGTATTGCACCCCCTTTTCAAATTTTTTTGCCCTGGTTAGGGTTGCCAAGATACTTTATCCACTAAATCTCTATTACTGAATCCCACGGATCATTGGGCAAGACAACTTCGTTTCACGTAGAGGCTGGGCCAGCAAACCGAGGGCGTAGGGTTTGTGACCAGGCCTCCTCGCTCCGGTGCCCATAACTTTTGATCCGTAAGGAGTTACGCGGTGCACAACATACCGTTGCAAAGCTCTCTGAGAGCTCTACGACGGGAGCAGCCAGCTTGCTCGCTGTGCCCATTTTTGGAGCCCAAAATCGAACGTTTTCATCAGTTTCAGGCCAATTTTCTTCTTTTGCTCTATTTTTTCATCCCGGATCGTACGTCGTGAACTGTTAGAAAGACGACAACCTGACTCGCGGGACATATGAGGGCCCTACAATGTGTCGATATCACGTCTTGCAAGCATGCTGCGTTGTTGAAGCGGATGGGTTGTCGTTAAGCCCATTGGGCCTTTTGAATAGGCCATCTCTCTAGGCTGGGACTGTGAACAGTTAACACATAAAGGAATTGTGCCCTCAACATGGTGGGTGTGATCATACCAGTACTAATGCACCGGATCTCATCACAACTCCGAAGTTAAGCGTGCTTGGGCGAGAGTAGTACTAGGATGGGTGACCTCTTGGAAAGTCCTCGTGTTACACCCCCTTTTCAATTTTTTTTGCCCTGGTTAGGGTTGCCAAAATCCTTTATCCACCAAATCTCTATTACTGAATCCCACAGAACACTGGGCAAGACAACTCCGCCTCACATAGAGGCCGGGACCGCAAACCGAGGGCGTAAGGTTTGTGACCAGGTCTCTATCGTTCCGGTGCCCATAACTTTTGATCTGCAAGGAGTTACGCGGTGCACAGCATACCGTTGCAAAGCTCTCTGAGAGCTCTACGATGGGGGGTAGCCAGCTTGCTCGCTATGCCCATTTTTGGAGCCCAAAATTGAACGTTTTCATCAGTTTCAGGCCATTTTTATTCTTTTGCTCTGTTTTTCCGTCCCGGATCATACGTTGTGAATTGTTAAACGGACGACAACCTGAGTCGCTGGACGTCAGAGGGCCCTACAATGTATCGATATAACGTCTTGCGAGGATGCTGCGTTGTTGAAGCGGAAGGGTTGTCGTGAAGCCCATTGGGCCTTTTGAATAGGCCATCTCTCTAGGCTAGGACTGCGAACCGTTAACACATATAGGAATTGTGCCCTCAACATGACGGGTGCGATCATACCAACACTAATGCACTAGATCCCATCAGAACTCCGAAGTTAAGC
Organism: Ehretia macrophylla; assembly: GCA_037974665.1. Lineage (NCBI taxonomy): Eukaryota > Viridiplantae > Streptophyta > Magnoliopsida > Boraginales > Ehretiaceae > Ehretia > Ehretia macrophylla. Next base: position 4,825,543 of record CM075780.1, read on the forward strand.
GTGCTTGGGCGAGAGTAGTACTAGGATGGGTGACCCCTTGGGAAGTCCTCGTGTTGCACCCCCTTTTCAATTTTTTTTGCCCTGGTTAGTGTTGCCAAGATACTTTATCCACCAAATCTCTATTACTGAATCCCACGAAACATTGGGCAAGACAACTTCGCTTCACGTAGAGACTGGGCCCGCAAACCGAGGGCGTAGGGTTTGTGACCAGGTCTCCATCGCTCCGGTGCCCATAACTTTTGATCCGTAAGGAGTTACGCAGCGCATAACATACCGTTGCAAAGTTCTCTGAGAGCTCTACGACAAGGGCAGCCAGCATGCTCGCTGTGCCCTTTTTGGAGCCCAAAATTGAACGTTTTCATCAGTTTTAGGCCACTTTTCTTCTTTTGCTCTGTTTTTCCGTCCCGGATCGTACGTCGTGAACTGTTAAAAGGACGACAACCTGACTCGCGTGACATCAAAGGGCCCTACAACGTGTCGATATCACGTCTTGCAAGCATGCTGCGTTGTTGAAGCGGATGGGTTGTCGTTAAGCCCATTCTATCTTTTGAATGGGCCATCTCTCTAGGCTGGGACTGTGAACAGTTAACACATAAAGGAATTGTGCCCTCAACATGATGGGTGCGATCATACCAACACTAATGCACCGTATTCCATCAGAACTCCGAAGTGAAGCGTGCTTGGGCGCGAGTAGTACTAGGATGGGTGACCCCCTGGGAAGTCCTCGTGTTGCACCTCCTTTTCAATTTTTTTTGCCCTAGTTGGGGTTGCCAAGATACTTTATCCACCAAATCTCTATTACTGAATCCCACGGAACATTGAGCAAGACAACTTCGCTTCACGTAGAGGCTGGGCCCGTGTCACGCCCCAACCCGGCCTATAAAGGTTTGACTAGGGTGTGATCTAAACATTCAAGTCCTTTCAAGTACTTAGTCATTCAAGGAGGTTTAGCAATTAACGTTTTACCCTAGACTCCAAAATTTTTCTGAAAAACCGACATCATAACATTTGTAATTGGGCTCGTTGGTTTGACCTAGTTCTCTAAACACCTCAAAATTTACCATCTCAATTCCATTTCCAACCAAGATTACTATTTTACCATCAATTGAATTGCCTATTGGTTATTTCGACGTCCTGTTTTTTTTATAACCTAGCATGATACTATGTCTCGTTTGTTTGTTTGACCTCGTTTCAAAATATACATGTTTAAGATTGGATAAATTCATTGACTTAGTTCTTAGCTAAAGCTTCATGACCTAAGATAGATACTAGCGGTAATAAGAGCAAAACGATCATAGTAGTGTTATGTCTAGAATCAGTCTACTTAATATAAGTACAAACCAAAATTAGACCCCAAATTACAACGTGGGTCTTTTACATCACGACATCAAGCAACATAAAAGGAAATAGTTTTCAAGCAACACAATGATCACAAGCAGCCATAATCAAGCAAAACAAACAAGACAGGTAATCACTCCAAGGGTTCATCATTAGGCACATTGTCCTCGGGTTCCTGTACCTGTTCTTCTTCACCTGAGATGATAAAACAGGGTGAGTCCTTATGAACTCAGCGAAGGGGAACGAGAAATAAGTTTGAAACTCATTTTCCGGTTCAACTTATGAAAATCCCTTTTTCAAACATGAATATAACAGAAATATAAGTAAAGAACAGGAATACCGGTCTTTCCTCCCCGAGGTTCTCTAGGAACCAAGCGAGAGTACTTATACACATATTAAAAAGGATACAGTGAGTTTTTGCTCTGAAATCAGTTCCAGGATCAGTTGTTGCGGCCGACTTCAAATCATTCCCCAAACACGCCAGGTGGGTGTACTACGGATGTACTCTGAAATCCTATGACCCAACTCTCCGAGGTAGTCTAGCCCCCATGCGAGAGAGGGAATGGGACCATGGTAGTCACGGGTGCACCGGCAAGCCCGATGCCGCCCGGTGTGCATGATCGCTACCATGCCAATAGGAAAGGTTGCAACCTTGTATGCAATGCACATTCATGGCAGGAAATATATCATAGTAGGAGGACAACAAAGTACGTTGCCTCCGGACAGTCATAAGATTGCACATTGACAGATAAACAAGCAGGGCACGATAAGACATGAAATTTCACTTCAAAGGCATATAGAGTTATATGAAAATTAAACGGGCAGCCATGTAACACATGTAAAACAGGCCATATAACTCATTAAGAAGTCCACGTGATCAAGTGATAAGATTATTCAACATGCAATGATATCCTCATGGGTTTGGATGCAAGGAAAGCTTATTTGTCAACATGCAATGGTCAAAATCCCATTAAAAGTTATAAGAAAATTACAGGCAGCCCACTAAGCATATAATTCCACACAATATCCAAATGATCAACACTTAGCAAGACTACCTAGTCATTAGGGTTTCTGTTTCATGCTTAATCGTGTGATTAAAACCCTAAGTCCACTCAAGATCATTCTCAAGTCATGCATCATTTAATTCAACATCCTCAAGTGCTCAAAACAGTCCACATAACATCCCAACACCACATTTCCACACAATTAGTACCCCAAGAGAGGTTACAACAATTTTCCAGGCATGTAGCTAAATGAAACCTTTACTGCAATAGGCTGTTTTCTCACAATCAATAGTATAATAAAAAAATCTCCAAATTCAGTGAGTAAGATGTCAAATTAAAGCTTAATAAGTTAGCTAAAATCAGAAACAAACCTTGTATCAATTGGAGTTCACAATCGTTAGTTATAGCCGAAACAGTGAGGTAGCACAAAACTGTCCAGGTTTGCACACATTTCCATAATTGACATTTTTGAGGTCCATAGGGTCAGTTTTAGCCTTGGTCCATTTCTGACAAAATTGTCCAGAACTGAAAAATATAGTGGAACACCGAATTTCATGCATTTTGGACATCATTTACTAAGTCAAATATGGTTCATTCCACAAGGTTAGTGCATCTGCCAAAACCTGCTTCATTTTTCCAGATTTCCAGATTTGGTCACATTTTAAAGATTTGCCATTTGGAGGACTTTAGAGTCAAAATTATCTTCGGTCTATTTCTGGGACAAATGTTCAAAACTGTCCAAACTAGTCGTCTACCAATTTTCAAGAATTTTCAACATCATTTGCCTAGCTAAACGTACCTCGAACAGACTGATCAGAGAGCTGTCAACAATTTCGACTTCACCTAGCATCAATTTCAAGCCAAGATCTTGCCATGCATGGTTGTTTAAGCTTATGAACGACCATATAGCTCAAGTACAGAAGCAAATACACACATTTATGAGCATGCATGTGAATTTTTGAAGAGTTTTCAAAAGGTTTTAACCCTCGCCTTAGCAAGCAACCAGAAGATGCTCAAAACCCTTGTTGAAGCTCAAATCTTCTCCTTTCCCTTGCTTAGCCGAAATCCCCACTAGTTTTTCTCTATTTTTCATAGCTTAATGATCAATCTCTTAGCACATGCATGAGGTTAAAACAAGAAGAAAAGAAATAGATGTCAAGAAGCTCACCTAGGCCGATTAGAAGTCTTCAAAGCACATGCATGAGAATTTTTGAACTCTAGCTAGCTTGCTTCGACTTTCTTGATGGTTGCTTGACTTGATTAACTATGTTGTGAGGAAGAGAAGCTATGGAGGTAGTAATGTGCAGCTAGGGCCGAGAGAGAGAGAAAAATGAGAGGGAATTGAGAGAAAAGAAAGAGAAATGAAAGAGAAATGAATGTTTGAGCACTTGGTCGGCTATTGGCCTTGCAAAATTCTGATTTTTGTGTTGTCTTTGGTGTGTTGTTTGAATTGTTAGTGGAAAATGGTGATGTGGCCGAGATGGTGGCTTAGTGCTTAGCAAAGTGTGGCTTTGATGCAAGCAAAATGTATGACAATGTGAAGACTTGTCTCAAGCATGCATGAATAAATTATGTTGCTCAAATTTTTTGCTCAAGAACATGGTATGGCCGGCCAAAGGGCTTGCAATTGCTGAAAGTTCAGATTCTATTTAATGCATTTTAGATTATAATAAGGGTGAAATTTGAGGTGCATTGGTTTTGGGTGAGAATAAAGAATAAAGAATGTTTAGTGTTTGGTGCTATTTCGTCTTCTAGTGAGTGGAATTAGGATTATTATATTGATAGTGGATTTTGTAGGATTGTTTAATAGTCTAGTGATCCGTGTAAGATGCTTTCTTGATTAGCGTGAAGGCACACTTTCCTAGGTCTATGGCACGCACTACGAGGTAAGACATGAACTACAAGACGAACGCACGTTTATTTTCAAGTAAATGCACGCAACCCTAAATGAATGCACGTAATTCAATGTATGGCACATAAAATGAACACAATTCTTAAACCTAGGTCATGGCACGCAAATCTAGGTTAGGGCACACGAAGCTAGGTTTCGCATGCAAATCGGGGTCGGGCCTCACATCCTCCTCTCCTTAAAAGAATTTCATCCCGAAATTCAATATTACCTTGAAATAATGCTGGATACTACTGTTCCATCTGGTCTCGCCTTTCCCACGTTGCTTCTTCGACTCCATGATGATCCCACAGCAGTTTCACCATAGGTATAGTTTTGTTGCGCAACTCTCGATCCTACTGGTCTAGGATCCGAATGGGCTTCTCCTCGTAAGACAAGTTCTCCCGCAGCTGCAACGGCTCTGGTTCCAAGATATGCGACGGGTCAGGATGATACTTCCACAGCATCGAAACATGAAAGACGTCGTGAACATTGGAGAGGTTCTGGGGTAGCGCTAGGCGATACGCCAACTTGCCAACCTTCTCAACTATCTCAAATGGTCCTACAAATCTCGGGCTCAACTTTCCACCCTTGCCATGCTTAATCAGTCCCCTCCGGGGTGATATCTTCAAGAACACCTTGTCGCCGACCTCAAACTCTAGGCTCCGTCTTCAGTGGTCTGCATAGCTCTTCTGCCTACTCTGGGCGATAAGCATCCGTTTCCGAATGAGGTGGATGTTATCAACAATCTTCATCAGTTCAGGTAAAAGGGTCGGGTCAAAAGTCTTCGTCTCACCTACTTCATCCCAGTAAATTGGGGATCGACACTTACGTCCATACAGCACCTCAAATGGGGCCATCCCGATAGTGGCCTGATAACTATTGTTGTAGGCGAACTCCGCTAGAGATAAATATTTCTCCCAACCTTTCCCGAAGTCTAAAACACACGCCCTCAGCATATCCTCCAGAATCTGAATAGTTCTCTTCGATTGACCATCCGTCTGAGGGTGATAAGCCGTGCTAAAACTCAATTTCGTTCCCAAAGCTTCTTGCAATCTCTTCCAAAATCGGGAAGTAAAACGAGGATCCCTATCCGATACAATACTCACAGGCATCCCGTGCAATCTTACAATCTCCGCCACATACATATCTCCCAATTTCTCAGGACTATCCTCCTTGTTCATCGGTAAGAAGTGCGCCGACTTAGTCAATCTATCCACTATAACCCAAACGGCATCACGACCCTTTTGTGATTTGGGCAGGTCCATAACAAAATCCATAGTTATATGTTCCCATTTCCATTGAGGAATCTCCAACGGCTGAAGTAGACCTGCGGGTCATTGATGTTCTGCTTTGACTCTCTGGCAAGTCAAACACGGTGCTACAAACTCCGCAATTTCTCTTTTCATGTTATTCCACCAATAGTGTTGCTTCAAATCCCAATACATCTTTGTTCCGCCGGGGTGAATAGTATATCTTGAATTATAGGCTTCCTCAAGAATCTTCTTTTTCAGCTCTGGGTCATTGGGAACACAAATCTGGTTCCTAAACCTCCAAACACCATCATCATGAAACTTGAAATCTGCGTTGCTTTCCTTAATCTTCTGAAATTGTTGGTCCTTCTGTTGAGCCTCTCGTAATTCAGACAACAAGGTTGATTGAACTTGGGTAGTGGCAAAAAGTAACCCTTTCTGAGTCAATTGGGGTTTCCACAGAAATGCTTCCTCCAACAACTCCTGCACCTTGACCTCCAGTTTTGCCATGCTTGCCTTTCTGCTTAAGGCATCTACAACCACGTTCGCCTTACCGGGCACATAATTAATTGAGCAGTTATAATCGTCCAAAAGCTCCATCCACTGCCTTTGCCTCATATTCAACTCCTTTTGAGAGAACAAGTATTTCAAGCTCTTATGATCAGTAAATACCTCAATCTTGTTACCCCACAGATAATGCCTCCATTTCTTGAGTGCAAACACAATAGCCGCTAACTCCAAATCATGCGTCGGGTAATTCATCTCGTACGGCTTTGGCTTCCTAGAAGCATATGCAATCACTCTTCCATTTTGCATCAATACACATCCTAGTCCTTCTTTCGAAGCATCACTGTAGATTACAAAACCTTGACTCCCTTCAGGCAATGCAAGAACTGGTGTAGTAGTTAATCTTTTCTTCAACTCTTGGAAGTTGTTCTCACACTTATCATCCCACACGAACTTGGTTTTCTTTTGAGTGAGCTTTGTAAGCGGTCCTGCAATCTTAGAGAAATCCTTTACGAACCTCCGATAATAGCCGGCTAGACCAAGAAAACTCCGAACCTCCGTAACATTTTCTGACTTCTTCCAAGACATCACTGCATCAATCTTTGCTGGATCCACTGCTATTCCCTCTTGGGATATGATATGCCCCAAAAATGCAATCTGCTACAACCAAAATTCACACTTGGTAAACTTTGCATACAATTGGTGCTCTCGAAGTTTCTGCAATACCAACCGCAGATGTTGCTCATGCTCCGCTTCCGATTTCGAGTATACCAAAATATCATCAATGAAGATCACCACAAATTGGTCCAAGTAGGGTTGAAACACCCTATGCATCAAATCCATAAAAGCTGCAGGGGCATTAGTTAGTCCAAAAGGCATCACTACATATTCATAATGTCCATATCTTGTCCTGAAAGTCGTTTTAGGCACATCTTCCTTCTTGATCCGTAACTGATAATACCCTTGCCTCAAGTCGAGTTTCAAATACACTTTGGCTCCTTGCAGTTGATCAAATAACTCGTCAATCAGGGAAAGTGGGTATTTATTCTTGACAGTCACTTGGTTCAAACCTCGGTAGTCAATACATAGCCTCAACGTTCCGTCTTTCTTCTTCACAAACAGGACTGGCGCACCCCACGGTGAAGAACTCGGTTGAACAAACCCCTTCTTCAACAATCCTTGCAATTGGTCCTTCAATTCTTGTAGCTCGGCCGGTGCCATGCGATAAGGAGCTTTAAATATTGGCTGGGCGCCAGGCAGCAACTCAATAACAAACTCGATTTCCCGATTTGGGGGTAAACCGGGTAATTCTTCAGGGAACACATATGCATAGTCTTTGATCACATGCATCTCCTCCAACTTAGCTTTATCCGACAGCTTGTTGATAAGGTAAGCCAAGTATCCGCTGCACCCTTTCCTCAAGGACTTCACTGCTTTTGTAGATGAAATGATGGAACTCCTGGTGAAATCTCTTCGGCCCATAACCTCCAGTATTGGTTGATCAGGTACCCGGAACATTATAATCTTCGCCTGGCAATCCAGTTGGACATGATGTTTTGCCAGCCAGTCCATCCCTAAAATGACCTCATAATCTCGAAAAGGTAATACAATAAGATTGGCTGAGAATTCCCTATCCTTAATTTGGATTTTACATGCTTTACAGGCTGAACTAGTTACAAGTTTAGAACCCATTGGAGTACCAACTTCTACTTCGTATGGCAAACATACAACTTTCAATTTCACACGTTCCACACATAAGGGAGTAATAAATGAATGAGTAGCACCCAGATCAATTAACACCTTAACAGGTTGATTCAGTTTGAAGAATGTACCTTCAACAACAGCGGTCTCATCCGGAATCTCCTCGCACTCAATAGCATAGGCTCGAGCCTAGACCCTAGGAACTAGAGTCTTGCCTCTACCGGCTGGTTTACCCTGATTCTGCCCTGCTTGACGTTTAGGGCAATCCTTGATCTGATGTTGATCACTGTCGCACCTCATACAACGTCCCGACTTCCTCCAACACTGGGCCTTGGTATGCCCCTTCCTGTCACAATAAGAACACCTGACGGACTGAGTAGCAGGTGAACTACCTGTGGATCCGCGGGCTGAAGAGGCTGATGGCACTTTCGTCGGGCCACGGTTATTCCCTGGTCTGTTCTAGCTCTGGCCCTGATTACGTCCTTGACTCTAGAATTTCCTCTGCTGACCTGGAGGCTGAAATGGTTTCTTGTTTGGCTGACTCGAACCGGCTCCATCTAGTTTCCTCTTCTCAACTCGAGAGGCAGCAGCAAAGAGAGTAGAATAAGTATCGAAGTCATGAGAAGCTAACTGGTCCTGAATCTCTGGCCTCAATCCAACAGTAAATTTCCACATTTTTGCCTCCGGAGTACAAACCATATATTGAGCATAACGGGACAGTCGATCAAAACGAGCCTCGTACTGGGCCACCGTCATGTTACCCTGGGTCAAGTGCATGAACTCCTCGATCCGCCTCTGCTTGGAAACTGCAAGTACATATTTCTCCTTAAATGCCTTAACGAAATTACCCCACAAGCGTGGTGTCTGATCAGTCTCCCACAGTGCCTCAACAGTGTGCCACCAATGCTCGGCATCCCCGTGCAACAGAAATACAACAAACTCCACCTTCTCTTCATCTGTATAATCAAGTGGCCTGAAAATCCTCTCGATCTCGGACAGCCAAGCCTCTGCTTTCTCATCATCAGCTTCCCCGTAGAATTTAGACCGGCGAAAGTCAAGGAATTCCCTCATTCTACTATGTCTCCCATGGTTACCCTCATTCCTGTTGTTGATGTTGTTGGCTTCACGAGCATCCTGACGCTCCATCACATGTGATACACAATCCATGGCATTTGCCATCATATTAAACATAGCTATACCGGGATTAGTCTGATAGGTATCCCCGGTCTCTTGAGGTTCACCGCTCCTATTAGTAGTACGGGTACTAGGGCCAGCCATCTATAGGCATAATTTATTGAAATACGATAATTAAGAATCTAATGCATAAGATATGCAACATAATATAGGTACAATTCTAAAAACATTTAAGGCATGTAAATCACTTAAGCACATAGAACATAGAAGGCACATTTATCACACAACAACACATAAACAAGTCATCCTAATTATCTTAGGGCTCTACCCATGGTCCGAGAGTTAAACCCGGCTTAAGCAATCTAAACTCTGATACCATTTCCTCTAAGGTGTCATGCCCCAACCGGGCCTATAAAGGTTAGACTAGGGTGTGATCTAAACATTCAAGTCCTTTCAAGTACTTAGTCGTTCAAGGACGTTTAGCACTTAACATTTTACCCTAGACTCCAAAAATTTTCAGAAAAACTGGCAGCATAACGGTTGTAATTGGGCTCTTTGGTTTGACCTAGTTCTCTAAACACCTTAAAATTTACCATCTCAATTCCATTTCCAACCAAGATTACTATTTTACCATCAATTGAATTGCCTATTGGTTATTTCGACGTCCCGTTTGTTTCATAACCTAGCATGATACTATGTCTCGTTTGTTTGTTTGACCTCGTTTCAAAATATACATGTTTAAGATTGGATAAATTCATTGACTTAGTTCTTAGCTAAAGCATCATGACCTAAGATAGATACTAGCAGTAATAAGAGCAAAACGATCATAGTAGTGTTATGTCTAGCATCAGTCTACTTAATATAAGTACAAACCAAAATTAGACCCCAAATTACAACTGGGGTCTTTTATATCACGACATCAAGCAACATAAAAGGAAATAGTTTTCAAGTAACACAATGATCACAAGCAGCCATAATCAAGCAAAGCAAACAAGACAGGTAATCACTCCAAGGGTTCATCATTAGGCACATTGTCCTCGGGTTCCTGTACCTGTTCTTCTTCACCTGAGATGATAAAAGAGGGTGAGTCCTTATGAACTCAGAGAGGGGGAACGAGAAATAAGTTTGAAACTCATTTTCCGGTTCAACATATGAAAATCCCTTTTTCAAACGTGAATATAACAGAAATATAAGTACAGAACAGGAATACAGGTCTTTCCTCCCCGAGGTTCTCTAGGAACCAAGCGAGAGTACTTATACACATATTAAAAAGGATACAGTGAGCTTTTGCTCTCAGATCAGTTCCAGGATCAGTTGTTGCAGCCAACTTCAAATCATTCCCCAAACACGCCAGGTGGGTGTACTCTTGATGTACCCCAAAATCCTACGACCCAACTCTCCGAGGAAGTCTAGCCCCCAAGCGAGAGAGGGAATGGGACCATGGTAGTCATGGGTGCACCGGCAAGCCCGATGCCGCCCGGTGTGCGTGATCGCTACCATGCCAACAGGAAAGGTTGCAACCTTGTATGCAATGCACATTCATGACAAGAAATATATCACAGTAGGAGGACAACAAAGTAGGTTGCCTCCGGACAGTCATAAGATTGTACATTGACAGATAAACAAGCAGGGCACGATAAGACAGGAAATTTAACTTGAAAGGCATATAGAGTTATATGGAAATTAAACGGGCAGCCATGTAACACATGTAAAACAGGCCATATAACTCATTAAGAAGTCCACGTGATCAAGTGATAAGATTATTCAACATGCAATGATATCCTCATGGGTTCAGATGCAAGGAAAGCTTATTTGTCAACATGCAATGGTCAAAATCCCATTAAAAGTTATAAGCCAATTACGGGCAGCCCACTAAGCTTATAATTCCACACAATATCCAAATGATCAACACTTAGCAAGACTACCTAGTCATTAGGGTTTCCGTTTCATGTTAATCGTGTGATTAAAACCCTAAGTCCACTCAAGTTCATTCTCAAGTCATGCATCATTTAATTCAACTTCCTCAAGTGCTCAAAACAGTCCACATAACATCCCAACACCACATTTCCACACAATTAGTACCCCAAGAGAGGTTACAACAATTTTCCAAGCATGTAGCTAAATGAAACCTTTACTGCAATAGGCTGTTTTCTCACAATCAATAGGATAATCAAACAATCTCCAAATTCAGTGAATAAGATGTTAAATTAAAGCTTAAGAAGTTAACTAAAATCAGAAACAAATCTTGCATCAATTGGAGTTCAGAAGCGTTAGTTATAGCCGAAAGCGTGAGGTAGCACAAAACTGTCCAGATTTGTACACATTTCCATAATTGACGTTTTTGAGGTCCATAGGGTCAGTTTTAGCCTTAGTCCATTTCTGACAAAATTGTCCAGAACTGAAAAATATAGCAGAACACCAAATTTCATTCATTTTGGACATCATTTACTAAGTCAAATATGGTTCGTTCCAAAAGGTCAGTGCATCTGCCAAAACCTGCTTCATTTTTCCAGATTTCCAGATTTGGTCACATTTTAACGATTTGCCATTGTGAGGACCTTAGAGTCAAAATTAGCTTCGGCCTCTTTCTTGGAAAAATGTTCAAAACTATCCAAACTAGTCACCTACCAATTTTAAAGCATTTTCAACATCATTTTCCTAGCTAAACTTACCTCGAACAGACTGGTCAGAGAGCTGTCAACAATTTCGACTTCACCTAGCATCAATTTCAAGCCAAGATCTTGCCATGCATGGTTGTTTAAGCTTATGAACGACCATATAGCTCAAGTACAGAAGCAAAGACACACATTTATGAGCATGCATGTGAATTTTTGAAGAGTTTTCAAAAGGTTTTAACCCTCACCTTAGCAATCAACCAAAAGATGCTCAAAACCCTTGTTGAAGCTCAAATCTTCTCCTTTCCCTTGCTTAGCCGAAATCCCCACTAGTTTTTCTCTATTTTTCCTAGCTTAATGATCAATCTCTTAGCACATGCATGAGGTTAATACATGAAGAAAAGAAATGGATTTCAAGAAGCTCACCTAGGCCGATTAGAAGTCTTCAAAGCACATGCATGAGAATATTTGAACTCTAGCTAGCTTGCTTCGACTTTCTTGATGGTTGCTTGACTTGATTAACTATGTTGTGAGGAAGAGAAGCTATGGAGGTAGTAATGTGCAGCTAGGGCCAAGAGAGAAAGAGAGAAATGAGAGGGAATTGAGAGAAAAGAAAGAGAAATAAAAGAGAAATGAATGTTTGAGCACTTGGTCGGCTATTGGCCTTGCAAAATTCTGATTTTTGTGTTGTCTTTGGTGTGTTGTTTGAATTGTTAGTGGAAAATGGTGATGTGGCCGAGATGGTGGCTTAGTGTTTAGCAAAGTGTGGCTTTGATGCAAGCAAAATGTATGACAATGTGAAGACTTGTCTCAAGCATGCATGAATAAATTATGTTGCTCAAATTTTTTGCTCAAGAACATGGTATGGCCGGCCAAAGGGCTTGCAATTGCTGAAAATTCAGATTCTATTTAATGCATTTTAGATTATAATAAGGGTGAAATTTGAGGTGCATTAGTTTTGGGTGAGAATAAAGAATAAAGAATGTTTAGTGTTTGGTGCTATTTCGTCTTCTAGTGAGTTGAATTAGGATTATTATATTGATAGTGATTTTGTAGGATAGTTTAATAGTCTAGTGCTCCGTGGAAGATGCTTTCTTGATTGGCGTGAAGGTACGCTTTCCTAGGTCTATGGCACGCACTACGAGGTAGGACACGAACTACGAGACGAACACACGTTTTTTTCAATTAAATGCACTCAACCCTAAATGAATTCACGTAATTCAATGTATGGCACATAAAATGAACACAATTCTTAAACCTAGGTCATGGCACGCAAATCTAGGTTAGGGCACACGAAGCTAGGTTTCGCATGCAAATCGGGGTCGGGCCTCACAACCCGCAAACCGAGGGCGTAGGGTTTGTCACCAAGTCTCCGTCGCTCCGGTGCCAATAACTTTTGATTTGTAAGGAGTCACGCGGCGCACAGCATACCGTTGCAAAGCACTCTGAGAGCTCTACGACGGTGGCAGCCAGCTTGCTCGTTGTGCACATTTTTGGAGCCGAAAATTGAATTTTTTCATCAGTTTAAGGCCACTTTTCTTCTTTTGCTCTATTTTTCCGTCTCGGATCATACGCTGTGAACTGTTAAAAGGACGACAACCTGACTCGCGGGACATCAAAGGGCCCTACAACGTGTCGATATAACATCTTGCGAGGACGCTGCGTTGTTGAAGCGGATAGGTTGTCGTTAAGCCCATTGGGCCTTTTGAATGGGTCATCTCTCTAGATTGGGACTACGAACCGTTAACACATATAGGAATTGTGCCCTCAACATGATGGGTGCGATCATACCAGTACTAATGCACCGGATCCCATCAGAACTCTGAAGTTAAGCGTGCTTGGGCGAGAGTAGTACTAGGATGGGTGACCCCCTAGGAAGTCCTCGTGTTGCACCCCCTTTTCAATTTTTTTTGCCCTGCTAGGGTTACCAAGATACTTTATCCACCAAATCTCTATTACTGAATCCCACGGAACATTGGGCAAGACAACTTCGTTTCACGTAGAGGATGGGCCTGCAAACCGAGGGCGTAGGGTTTGTGACCAGGTCTCCGTCGCTCCGGTGCCCATAACTTTTGATCCGTAAGTAGTTACACGGCGCAAAGCATACCGTTGCAAAGCTCTCTGAGAGCTCTACGATGGGGGCAGCCAGCATACTCCCTGTGCCCTTTTTGGAGCCCAAAATCGAATGTTTTCATCAGTTTCAGGCCACTTTTCTTCTTTTGCTCTGTTTTTTCGTCCCGGATCGTACATCGTAAATTGTTAAAAGGACGACAACCTGACTCGCGGGACATTAGAGGGCCCTACAACGTGTCGATATCATGTCTTGCAAGCATGCTGCGTTGATGAAGAGGATGGGTTGTCCTTAAGCCCATTGGGCCTTTTGAATGGGCCATTTCTCTAGGCTGGGACAGTGAACAGTTAACACATAAAGGAATTGTGCCCTCAACATGACGGGTGCGATCATACCAGCACTAATGCACCGGATGCCATCAGAACTCCGAAGTTATGCGTGCTTGGGCGAGAGTAGTACTAGGATGGGTGACCCCCTAGGAAGTCCTCGTGTTGCACCCCCTTTTCAATTTTTTTTGTCCTGGTTAGGGTTGCCAAGATACTTTATCCACCAAATCTCTATTACTGAATCCCACGGAACATTGGGCAAGACAACTTCGCTTCACGTAGAGGCTGGGCCCGCAAACCGAGGGCATAGGGTTTGCGACCAGCTCTCCGTCGCTCCGTTGCCCATAACATTTGATCCGTAAGGAATTACGCGGCGCACAGCATACCGTTGCAAAGCTCTCTAAGAGGTCTACGACGGGGGCAGCCAGCTTGCTCGCTTTGCCTATTTTTGGAGCCCAAAATCGAACGTTTTCATCAGTTTCAGGCCACTTTTATTCATTTGCTCTGTTTTTCCATCCCGAATCGTACGTCGTGAACTGTTAAAAGGACGAAAACCTGACTCGCGGGACATCAGAGGGCCATACAACGTGTTGATATCACGTCTTGCGAGGATGCTGCGTTGTTGAAGTGGATAGGTTATCGGTAAGCCCATTGGGCCTTTTGAATGGGCCATCTTTCTAGGTTGGGACTGTGAACTGTTAACACATATCGGAATTGTGCCCTCAACATGACGGGTGCGATCATACCAGCACTAATGCACAGGATCCCATCAGAACTCCGAAGTTAAGCATGCTTGGACGAGAGTAGTACTAGGATGGGTGACCCCCTGGGAAGTCCTCGTGTTGCACCCCCTTTTCAACATTTTTTGCCTTGGTTAGGGTTGCCAAGATACTTTATCCACCAAATCTCTATTACTGAATCCCACGAAACATTGGGCAAGACAACTTCGCTTCACGTAGAGGCTGGGCCCGCAAACCGAGAGCGTAGGGTTTGTGACCACGTCTCCGTCGCTCCAGTGCCCATAACTTTTGATCCGAAAGGAATTACGTGGCGCACAACATACTTTTTCAAAGCTCTCTGAGAGATCTACGACGGCAGTAGCCAGCATGCTCGCTATGCCCATTTTTGGAGTCTAAAATCGAACGTTTTCATCAGTTTCAGGCCACTTTTCTTCTTTTGCTCTGTTTTTCCGTCCCGGATCATACGTTCTGAACTGTTAAAAGGATGACAACCTGACTCGCGGGACGTCAAAGGGCCCTACAATGTGTCGATATAACGTCTTGCGAGGATCCTGCATTGTTGTAGCGGATGGGTTGTCGTTAAGCCCATTGGGCCTTTTGAAAGGGCCATCTCTCTAGGCTGGGACTGTGAACCGTTAACACATATAGGAATTATGCCCTTAACATGATGGGTGCGATCATACCAGCACTAATGCACCGGATCCCATCAGAACTCCGAAGTTAAGCGTGCTTGGACGAGAGTAGTACAAGGATGGGTGACCCCCTGGGAAGTCCTCGTGTTGCACCCCCTTTTCAATTTTTTTTGCCCTGGTTAGGGTTGCCAAGATACTTTATCCACCAAATCTCTATTACTGAATCCCACGGAACATTGGGCAAGACAACTTCGCTTCACGTAGAGGCTGGGTCCGATAAACCAAGGGCGTAGGGTTTGTGACCAGGTCTCCGTCGCTCCGGTGCCCATAACTTTTGATCCGTAAGGAGTTACGCGGCGCACAGCATACCGTTGCAAAGCACTCTGAGAGCTCTACGATGGGGACAACCAGATTGCTCGCTGTGCCCTTTTTGGAGCCCAAAATCGAATGTTTTCATCAGTATCAGGCCACTTTTCTTCTTTTACTCTGTTTTTCCGTCCTGGATCGTACGTCGTGAACTGTTAAAAGGACGACAACCTGCCTTGCGGGACATCAGAGGGCTCTACAACGTGTTGATATCACGTCTTGCGAGGATGCTGCGTTGTTGAAGCGGATGGGTTGTCGTTAAGCCCAGTGGGCCTTTTGAATGGGCCATCTCTCTAGGCTGGGATTGTGAACCGTTAACACATATAGGAATTGTGCCCTCAACATGACGGGTTCGATCATACAAGCACTAATGCAGCGGATCCCATCAGAACTCCGAAGTTAAGCGTGCTTGGGCGAGGGTAGTACTAGGATGGGTGACCCCCGAGGAAGTCCTCATGTTGTACCCCCTTTTCAATTTTTTTTGCCCTGGTTAGGGTTGCCAAGATACTTTATCCACCAAATGTCTATTACTGAATCCCACAGAACATTGGGCAAGACAACTTCGTTTCACGTAGAGGCTGGTCCTGCAAACCGAGGGCGTAGGGTTTATGACCACATCTCCGTCGCTCCGGTGCCCATAACTTTCGATCCGTAAGGAGTTATATGGCGCACATCATACCATTGCAAAGCTCTCAGAGAGCTCTACGACTGGGGCAGCCAGCATGCTCGCTGTGCCCATTTTTGGAGCCCAAAATCGAACATTTTTCATCAGTTTCAGGCCACTTTTCTTCTTTTGCTCTAATTTTTCGTCCCGGATCGTACGTCATAAACTGTTAAAAGGACGACAACCTGACTCGTATGACATCAGAGGTCCCTACAATGTGTCGATGTAACGTCTTGCGAGGATGCTGCGTTGTTGAAGCGGATAGGTTGTCGTTAATCCCATTGGGCCTTTTGAATGGGCCATCTCTCTAGGCTGCGACTGTGAACAGTTAACACATAAAGGAATTGTGCCTTCAACATGACGGGTGCGATCATATCAGCACTAATGCACCGGATTCCATCAGAACTTCGAAGTTAAGCGTACTTGGGCGAGAGTAATACTCGGATGGGTGACCCCCTGGGAAGTTCTCTTGTTGCACCCCCTTTTCAATTCTTTTTGCCCTGGTTAGGGTTGCCAAGATACTTCATCCACCAAATCTCTATTACTGAATCCCATGGAACAATGGGCAAGACAACTTCGCTTCACGTAGAGGCTGGGCCCGCAAACCTTGGGCGTAGGGTTTGTGACCAGGTCTCCGTCGTACCGGTGCCCATAACTTTTGATCTGTAAGGAGTTACGCTGTGCAAAGCATACCGTTGCAAAGCTCTGTGAGAGCTCTACGACGGGGGTAGCCAGCTTGCTCGCTGTGCCCGTTTTTGGATCCCAAAATCGAACGTTGTCATCAGTTTCATGCCACTTTTCTTCTTTTGCCCTGTTTTTCCGTCCCGGATCGTACATCGTGAACTGTTAAAATGACGACAACCTGACTCGCGGGACATCAGATGGCCCTACTACGTGTTGATATCACGTCTTGCGAGGATGCTATGTTGTTGAAGCGGATGGGTTGTCGTTAAGCCCATTGGGCCTTTTGAATGGGCCATCTCTCTAGGCTGCGACTGTGAACCGTTAACACATATAGGAATTGTGCCCTCAACATGACGGGTGGGATCATACCAGCACTAATGCACCGGATCCCATCAGAACTCTGAAGTTAAGCGTGCTTGGGCGAGAGTAGTACTACGATGGGTGACCACCTGGGAAGTCCTCGTGTTGCACCCCCTTTTTCAATTTTTTTTGCCCTGGTTAGGGTTGCCAAGATACTTTATCCACCAAATCTCTATTACTGAATCCCACGGAACATTGGGCAAGACAACTTCGCTTCACGTAGAGGCTGGGCCCGATAAACCGACGGCGTAGGGTTTGTGACCAGGTCTTCGTCGCTCCGGTGCCCATAACTTTTGATCCGTAAGGAGTTACGCGGCGCACAGCATACCATTGCGAAGCTCTCTGAGAGCTCTACGACAGGGGCATCCGGATTGCTGGCTTTGCCCCTTTTTGGAGACCAAAATCGAATGTTTTCATCAGTTTCGGGCCACTTTTCTTCTCTTGCTCTGTTTTTCTGTCCCGGATCATACGTTGTGAACTGTTAAAAGGACGACATCCTGACTCGCGGGACGATAGAGGTCCCTACAATGTGTCGTTATCACGTCTTGCGAGGATGCTGCGTTGTTGAAGCGGATGGGTTGTCGTTAAGCCCATTGGGCCTTTTGAATGGACTATCTCTCTAGGTTGGGACTGTGAACCGTTAACACATATAAGAATTTTTCCCTCAACATGACGGGTGCGATCATACTAGCACTAATGCACCGGATCCCATCAGATCTCCGAAGTTAAGTGTGCTTGGGCGAGAGTAGTACTAGGATAGGTGACCCCCTGGGAAGTCCTCGTGTTGCAACCCCTTTTCAATTTTTTTTGCCCTGGTTAGGGTTGCCAAGATACTTTATCCACCAAATGTCTATTACTGAATCCCACGGAATATTAGGCAAGACAACTTCGCTTCACGTAGAGGCTGGGCCTGATAAACCGAGGGCGTAGGGTTTGTGACCAGGTCTCCGTCGCTCTGGTGCCCATAACTTTTGATCCGTAAGGAGTAACGCGACGGACAGCATACCGTTGCAAAGCTCTTTGAGAGCTCTACGACGGGAGCAGCCAGCTTGCTGGCTTTTCCCCTTTTTGGAGTCCAAAATCGAACGTTTTCATCAGTTTCAGGCCACTTTTCTTCTTTTGCTCTGTTTTTCCGTTTCGGATCATACGTTGTGAACTGTTAAAAGGACGACAACCTGACTCGCGGGACGTCAGAGGGCCCTACAACGTGTCAATATAACGTCTTGCGAAGATGTTGCGTTGTTGAAGCGGATGGGTTGTCGTTAAGGCCATTGGGCCTTTTGAATGGGCCAACTCTCTAGGTTGGGACTGTGAACCATTAACACATATAGGAATTGTGCCCTCAACATGACGGGTGCGATCATACCAGCACTAATGCACCGGATCCCATCAGAACTCCGAAGTTAAGCGTGCTTGGGCGAGGGTAGTACTAGGATGGGTGACCCCCGGGGAAGTCCGCGTGTTGCACCCCCTTTTCAATTTTTTTTGCCCTGGTTAGTGTTGGCAAGATACTTTATCCACCAAATGTCTATTATTGAATTCCACGGAACATTGGCCAAGACAACTTCGTTTCACGTAGAGGCTGGGCCTGCAAACCGAGGGCGTAGGGTTTGTGACCACGTCTCCGTCGCTCCGGTGCCTAGAACTTTTGATCCGTAAGGAGTTACGTGGCGCATAGCATACCGTTGCAAAGCTCTCTGAGAGTTCTACGACGGGGCCAGCAAGCAAGCTGGCTGTGCCCCTTTTTGGAGCCCAAAATCGAACGTTTTCATCAGTTTAAGGCCAATTTTCTTCTTTTGCTCTATTTTTCCGTCCGGGTTCGTACGTCGTGAACTGTTAAAAGGATGACAACCTGACTCGTGGGACATCAGAGGGCCCTACAACGTGTCGATATCACGTCTTGCAAGCATGCTGCGTTGTTGAAGTGGATGGGTTGTCGTTAATCCCATTTGGCCTTTTGAATGGACCATTTCTCTAGGCTGCGACTGTGAACAGTTAACACATAAAGGAATTGTGCCCCAACATGACGGGTGCGATCATATCAGCACTAATGCACCGGATCCCATCAGAACTCCGAAGTTAAGCGTGCTTGGGCAAGAGTAGGACTAGGATGGGTGACCCCCTGGGAAGTCCACGTGTTGCACCCCATTTTCGATTTTTTTTGCCCTGGATAGGGTTGCCAAGATACTTCATCCAGTTAATCTCTATTACTGAATCCCACGGAATAATGGGCAAGACAACTTTGCTTCACGTAGAGGCTGGGCCCGCAAACCGTGGGCGTAGCATTTGTGACCAGGTGCCCGTCGCACCGGTGCCCATAACTTTTGATCCGTAAGGAGTTACGCTGCGCACATCAAACCGTTGCAAAGCTCTCTGAGAGCTCTACGACGGGGGCAGCCAGCTTGCTCGCTGTACCCATTTTTGGATCCCAAAATCAAACGTTGTCATCAGTTTTAGGCCACTTTTCTTCTTTTGACTTTTTTTCGTCTCGGATCCTACGTCGTGAACTGTTAAAAGAACGACAACCTGACTCGCGGGACATCAAAGGGCCCTACAATGTGTTGATATCATGTCTTGCGAGGATGCTGCGTTGTTGAAGCGGATGGGTTGTCGTTAAGCCCATTGTGCCTTTTGAATGGGCCATCTCTCTAGGCTGGAATTGTGAACAGTTAACACATAAAGGAATTATGCCCTCAACATGACGGGTGCGATCATACCAGCACTAATGCACCGGATCCCATCAGAACTCCGAAGTTAAGCATGCTTGGGCGGGAGTAGTACTAGGATGGGTGACCCCCTGGGATGTCCTCGTATTGCACCCCCTTTTCAATTTTTTTTGCCCTGGTTAAGGTTGCCAACATACTTTATCCACCCAATCTCTATAACTGAATCCCACAGAATATTTGGCAAGACAACTTCGCTTCACATAGAGGCTGGGCACGATAAACTGAGGGCGTAGGGTTTGTGACCAGGTCTCCGTCGCTCCGGTGCCCATAACTTTTGATCCATAAGGAGTTACGTGGCGCACAGCATACCGTTGCAAAGCTCTCTCAGAGCTCTACGACAGAGGTAGCCAGCTATCTCGCTTTGCCAATTTTTGGATCCCAAAATCTAACGTTTTCATCAGTTTCAGGCCACTTTTCTTCTTTTACTCTGTTTTTCCGTCCCGGATCGTACGTCGTGAACTGTTAAAAGGACGAAAACCTGACTCGCGGGACATCAGAGGGCCCTACAACTTGTCGATATCACGTCTTGAAAGCATGTTGTGTTGTTGAAGCGGATGGGTTGTCGTTAAGCCCATTGGGCCTTTTGAATAGGCCATCTCTCTGGGCTGGGGCTGTGAACAGTTAACACATAAAGGAATTGTGCCCTCAACATGACGGGTGCGATCATACCAGCACTAATGCACCGGATCCCATCAGAACTCCGAAGTTAAGCATGCTTGGGAGAGAGTAGTACTAGGATGGGTGACCCCCTGGGAAGTCCTCGTGTTGCACCCCCTTTTCAATTTTTTTGCCCTGGCTAAGGTTGCCAAGATACTTTATCCACCAAATCTCTATTACTGAATCCTACGAAACATTGGGCAAGACAACTTCGCTTCACGTGGAGGCTGGGCCCGCAAACCAAGGGCGTAAGGATTGTGACCAGGTCTCCGTCGCTCCGATGCCCATAACTTTTGATTCGTAAGGAGTTACGCGGCGCACAGCATACCGTTGCAAAGCTCTCTGAGAGTTCTACGACGGGGGCAGCCAGCTTGCTCGTTGTGCCCATTTTTGGAGCTCAAAATTGAATGTTTTCATCAGTTTCAGGCCACTTTTCTTCTTTTGCTCGGTTTTTCCATCGCGGATCGTACGTCGTGAACTGTTAAAAGGACAACAACCTGACTCACGGGACATCAGAGGGTCCTACAAAGTGTTGATATCACATCTTGAGAGGATGCTTCGTTGTTGAAGCGTATGGGTTGTCGTTAAGCCCATTGGGCCTTTTGAATGGGCCATCTCTCTAGGCTAGGACTGTGAACCGTTAACACATATAGGAATTGTGCTCTCAATATGACGGGTGCGATCATACCAGCACCAATGCACTGGATCCCATCAGAACTCCGAAGATAAGCGTGCTTGGGCGAGAGTAGTACTAGGATGGGTGACCCCCTGGGAAGTCCTCGTGTTGCACCCCCTTTTCAATTTTTTTTGCCCTAGTTAGGGTTACCAAGATACTTTATCCACCAAATCTCTATTACTGAATCCCACGGAACATTAGGCAAGACAACTTCGTTTCACGTAGAGGCTGGGCCCGCAAACCAAGGGCCTAGGTTTTGTGACTAGGTCTCCGTCGCTTCGGTGCCCATAACTTTTGATCCGTAAGGAGTTACGCGGCGCACAGCATACCGGTACAAAGCTCTCTAAGAGCTCTACGAATGGGACAGCTAGCATGCTCGCTGTGCCCTTTTTGGAGCCCAAAATCAAACGTTTTAATCAGTTTCAGGCCACTTTTCTTCTTTTGCTCTGTTTTTCCGTCCTGGATCGTACATCGTGAACTGTTAAAAGGATGACAACCTGACTCGCGGGACATCAGAGGGCCCTACAATGTGTCGATATCACGTCTTGCAAAGCATACTGCGTTGTTGAAGCGGATGGGTTGTCGTTAAGCCCATTGGGCCTTTTGAATGGGCCAGCTCTCTAGGGTGGGACTGTGAACAGTTAGTACATAAAGGAATTGTGCCCTCAACTTGACGGCTGCGATCATACCAGTACTAATGCACCGGATCCCATCAGAACTCTGAAGTTAAGCGTGCTTGGGCGAGAGTAGTACTAGGATGGGTGACCCCCTGGGATGTCCTCGTGTTGCACCCGCTTTTCAATTTTTTTTGCCCTGGTTAGGTTTGCCAAGATACTTTATCCATCAAATCTCTATTACTGAATCCCACGGAACATTGGACAAGACAACTTCGCTTCACGTAGAGGCTGGGCCCACAAACAGAGGGCGTAGGGTTTGTGACAAGGTCTCCGTCGCTCCAGTGCCCATAACTTTAGATCCGTAAGGAGTTACGCGGCGCACAACATACGTTTGCAAAGCTCTCTGAGAGCTCTACGACGGGGGCAGCCATATTGCTCACTTTGCCCGTTTTTGGTGCCCAAAATCGTACGTTTTCATCAATTACAGGCTACTTTTCTTCTTTTGCTCTGTTTTTCCGTCCCGGATCGTACGTCGTGAACTGTTAAAAGGACGACCACCTGACTCGCGGGACATCAGAGCGCTCTACAATGTGTTGATATCACGTCTTGCGAGGATGCTACGTTGTTGAAGCGGATGGGTTGTCGTTAAGCCCATTGGCCCTTTTGAATAGGCCATCTCTCTAGGCTGGGACTATGAACAGTTAACACATATAGGAATTGTGCCCTCAACATGACGTGTACGATCATACCAGCTCTAATGCACCGGATCCCATCAGAACTCCGAAGTTAAGCGTGCTTGGGCGAGAGTAGTACTAGGATGGGTGACCCCCTTGGAAGTACTCGTGTTGCACCCCCTTTTCAATTTTTTTTGCCCTGGTTAGGGTTGCCAAGATACTTTATCCACCAAATCTCTATTACTGAATCTCACAGAACATTGGGCAAGACAACTTCGCTTCACGTAGAGGCTGGGCCCGTAAACCGAGGGCGTAGGGTTTGTGACCAGGTCTTCGTTGCTCCGGTGCCAATAACTTTTGATCCGTAAGGAGTTACACGGCGTACAGCATACCGTTGCAAAGCTCTCTGAGAGCTCTATGACGGGGACATCCAGCTTGCTCACTGTTCCCATTTTTAGAGTACAAAATCGAACGTTTTCATCAGTTTCAGGCCACTTTTCTTCTTTTGCTCTGTTTTTCCGTCCCGGATCATACGTTGTGAACTATTATAAGGACGACAACCTGACTCGCTGGACGTCAAAGGGCCCTACAACGTGTCGATATCACGTCTTCCGAGGATGCTACGTTGTTGAAGCGGATGAGTTGTCGTTAAGCCCATTGGGCCTTTTGAACGGGCCATCTCTCTAGGCTGGGACTGCGAACCGTTAACACATATAGGAATGGTGCCCTCCACATGACGGGTGCGATCATACCGGCACTAATGCACCGGATCCCATCAGAACTCCGAAGTTAAGCGTGCTTGGGCGAGAGTAGTACAAGGATGGTTGACCCCTAGGAAGTCCTCGTGTTGCACCCCCTTTTCAATTTTTTTTGCCCTGGTTATGGTTGCCAAGATACTTTATCCACCAAATCTCTATTACTGAATCCCACAGAACATTGGGCAAGATAACTTCGCTTCACGTAGATGCTGGGCCAGATAAACCGAGGGCGTAGGGTTTGTGACCAGCTCTCCGTCGCTCCGGTGCCCATAACTTTTGATCCGTAAGGAGTTACGCGGCGCACAACATACTATTGCAAAGCTCTCTGAGAGCTCTATGACAGGGGTAGCTTGCTTGCTCGCTTTGCCCGTTTTTGGAGCCCAAAATCGAACGTTTTCATCAGTTTCAGGCCACTTTTCTTCTTTTGCTCTGTTTTTCCGTCCCGGATCTTACGTCGTGAACTGTTTAAAGGACGACAACCTGACTTCTGGGACTTCAGAGGGCCCTACAACGTGTTGATATCACGTCTTGCGAGGATGCTGCGTTGTTGAAGTGGATGGGTTGTCGTTAAGCCCATTGGGCCTTTTGAACGGGCCATCTCTCTAGGCTGGGACTGTGAACCGTTAACACATATAGGAATTGTACCCTCCACATGACGGGTGCGATCATACCAGCACTAATGCACCGGATCCCATCAGAACTCCGAAGTTAAGCGTGCTTGGGCTAGAGTAGTACAAGGATGGTTGACCCCCTAGGAAGTCCTCGTGTTGCACCCCCTTTTCAATTTTTTTTGCCCTGGTTTGGGTTGCCAAGATACTTTATCCACCAAATCTCTATTACTGAATCCCATGGAACATTGGGCAAGATAAGTTCACTTCACGTAGATGCTGGGCTTGATAAACCGAGGGCGTAGGGTTTGTGACCAGCTCTCCGTCGCTCCGGTGCCCATAACTTTTGATCCGTAAGGAGTTACGCGGCGCACAACATACTGTTGCAAAGCTCTCTGAGAGCTCTACGACATCGGCTGCTTGCTTGCTCGCTGTGCCCTTTTTGGAGCCCAAAATCGAACGTTTTCATCAGTTTCAGGTCACTTTTCTTCTTTTGCTCTATTTTTCCGTCCCGGATCGTACGTCATGAACTGTTAAAAGGACGACAACCTGACTCGCGGGACATCAGAGGGCCCTACAACGTGTTGATATCACGTCTTGCGAGGATGCTGCGTTGTTGAAGCGGATGGGTTGTCGTTAAGCCCATTGGGCCTTTTGAATGGGCCATCTCTCTAGGCTGGGACTGTGAACCGTTAACACATATAGGAATTGTGCCCTGAACATGACGGGTGCGATCATACCAGCACTAATGCACCGGATCCCATCAGAACTCCGAAGTTAAGCGTGCTTGGGCGAGAGTAGTACAAGGATGGGTGACCCCCTGGGAAGTCCTCTTGTTGCACCCCATTTTCAATTTTTTTTGCCCTAGTTAGGGTTGCCAAGATACTTTATCCACCAAATCTCTATTACTGAATCCCACGGAACATTGTGTCACGCCCCAACCCGCCCTATAAAGGTTAGACTAGGGTGTGATCTAAACGTTCAGGACATGTAACATACTTAACCGTTTATGAAGATTTAACATTTATCGTTTTAGTCTAAACTCCAAGTTTTCTGAAAAACCGGCAGCATAACTGTAATAACCGAGCCCGGAATGTGAATTTTCTTGTTTATTATTTTGAAAATTATATTTCCTTAAATTCTTTGTGAATTAATTGTTACATTCTCGCCGTCGCAACGTACATTGCATTTAAGGAGCGATAGCTAGAGAACGTTTTTTTGTCCTCTGCAAATAGTGAAACTAGTATTTAGATGACTTAAATTTTGTATTTTAATTGTTGTTAGCTATAATTAATTTTTCCTTAGTTAATATGGCTTTAAAATGCTCAAAAATAGGGCCTTTGACCAAGTTTTAAGTTGTTTGACCTAGACCTTTGACCCTTTGACCATTTAGCACTTAAATAAGCTTATAACTTAGCCAAAAAAAAAAAAACAGCAGCTGAAACAGAGAGAGAGGGCCGTGAGTTCCAAGAGAGAAAAAAAAAAGATTTCAACCTTTCAATCGTTCAATCTTCGCGTGAGCTCGTGCAGGGTGATTTTCGAGGCAACTAGCGTTGTTTTCCTAGCGCCTAGGAGTACCTGAGGTGAGGGAAGCATGTTATTTGCGCATTTAAACGTTATGTATGTTAACTTTGTCAATTTTGAGATTTGTCCGTAGATTGTTGTTTAAAGCGATTTGATGCTTCTAGTATGTTCCTTGGCATTTGTAGAACATGTATTTATAGCTTTTTAACATTTTCTGCGGTTAAATGTTGTGATTGCAAATTAAATTGTCAATTGAATAGTGTTTTGTGAATAGTAAAACCTTGAAACGTTGAAGTTGTGCTGTTATGCTTTCCGTTGATGTAGAAATGTGCTAGGTATGCTAGAATGCCTAAATGCATGGTTTGTTTGGGTTGTGTAATGAAAAAAATGAGAATTATGCCTTTGGGAAAGTCGGGGTTGTTTAGGTCGACTTTAGCGTTTTCTCGTTTTGCGTGTTGGCATTGTATCGGGAGGCCATGGAAGCACTTTTGGTGCGATTATGGTGTTGGTTGGGTGTTTGGTTGATATAGTTGTAGTTCAAACGAGAAAGGGGGAAATCGGGGCTTTGCGCGAGTTCTAGGGTAAAGTAAGGTTTCGGGGTCTTTAGACGTGCCTTATGGTGACCTAGGAGGTTTGGTGAAGTCGGTTTCCAGAACTCGTGGCTCGTTTGGAAATGGTAGGGTCTTGATAGTTGGGCCGATTTGTGTTTTTGCTTGTTTTCTTGATTTTATGTCTATAGAATGCTTAGGGTTACTTGAAATACTTGTTTGAGTTGTTTTGGATTGAATTGCTTATCAATTACTGCTATTGCGTGCGAGAGTAACCTACTTTGTTATTCTCCCACGTGTGGCTTTATCGCTTGTTTATCGCCTTGTATCGAGTCTTGCATTGCATAGTGTCTCGCGCGTGAGTGATGGGCCTCTCTGGGTAGCCTTGGGTTGCCAGTGTTGGTTGCTCTAGCTCCGCTGCTATTCCCTTTCTCGCTTGGGTTGCCTCCCAGGGGGATTTGGGTCATAGGTTGATGGATACTTCCGGGGTATTCCAAACTGGTGTTATAAGGTGGTTTGGGCCGGCGCGTCGTCATCGAATTTGTGTTTGAAAGTTGCTCGTGAAAAGAGTATCATATCCTTTGAATGAGTGTTCGCAGCTTTAAATACTTGCCTTGATTTATTGTTGGCTTTGGTTGTATCTCTATATGATTTGTATGTATTGCTTGGCTAAATTGCATTGCATACTCCTTTCATCTCCGTCTTTGAGACCAATTGCCCTCGCTGAGCAATAGTTTTTGCTCATTCCTTTCTATACTATATTTTTACAGGAGTAGTTGAAGCAGACCCTCTTGAGGTAATTGAGGAGGAGGAACAGGTGGAGGTGTTCCCGTGATTGCCCTTCTTTGCTTTGCTGGTGGTTGGTTGACAGATTTTGTGCGAGCCTTGCTTGATATGTATATTTCTTGGATATCGCTTAATTTTGAGGCTTGTAGCCTTGTATGTATTTTCTGGTTTGAGGCCTCTACGGTCTTATGTTGTATAAGTTGAAAGAATGTAAAAGTTGTAAACTTATACCTTGTGACTAGTAAGGAAATGCATGCTAATGGAGTTGATTAGTGGCATAAATACTTGTGTAGTATGCATATCATTTTGGGTTGCAAAGTTTATTAATAAGAAATGTATATTTTAAAGAAAGTTGGCTTGTTTTGATTATTTTATGGCTTTCGCAAGTATTATATTGGTTTTAGGGATTTCGGATCGTCCGCGGTACAGAGGAGACTCCGTCCGTGTGTCGGGTCCGGGCTTGGCCTTTTGCGGGGTCAGGTCGGGGCGTGACAATAATGGCTATAATTGGGCTCTTTGGTTTGACCTAATTCTCTAAACGCCTCAATTATTCCAACCATTAATCCAATTCCATTAAGGACTCCTATTTGTCACCAACCGATTTGCCTACTAGTTTATCTTGAAAGTCTCGTTTGGTTAATAAGCCTAACATGATAACTATGTCCCGTTTATTTGTCAATTTCCTATCATGCAAGTACCTATTATCCTTTAGTTTGCAAATGAGCACCTAAGTGAAACTAGATAGCATTAACTTAGTTGACTGTTTATCTAGTGGTTTGAATGCCTACGATAACTACTAATTAAGAAAACGAAAGCAAACAACCAAATAAAAGTTCGTCCTATTATAGGTAGTACAATCCCAGAATTAGACCCAAATTACAACGGGGTCATTTACATCAATAAAATGAATAGTTTGCATTCAAACACAACATCCATATAGCAACCACTTTCAGGCAAAGCACAAAAGCACGTAGGGACAGGCAATCATTCCAAGGAATCATCGTTAGGCACATCGTCCCCGGGTACCTGTTCTTGATCTTCTTCACCTGAGATGATAAAAGAGGGTGAGTCCTTATGAACTCAGCGAGGGGGAACGAGAAATACGTTTTGAAACACATTTTTCGGTTCAATTTATGAAAACTCTTTTTGAAAACATGTCACGTATTACAAATAATAAGGTACGCAAATATATGAAGCAAATCGAGTAACAGATACATTTACCAATCATTTCAAGGATACGGTGAGCAGTTGCTCTCAATTTCAATTTCGATACAATTGTTGCGGCCGACTTCAATAATCCACTTATCGCTCCCAATTGGGTGTACTCCGGATGTACCCCGAAACCTACGACCCAACTCTCCGAGGGTGAAATGCCAAGCGAGAGAGGGAATTGGACCATGGTAGTCACGGTAACACCGGCAAGCCCGATGCCGCCCGGCGTGCATGAAACACTACCATGCCACACTGAAAGGTTGCAACCTCGTATGCAATGCACATTTATAACATTTAACATATCACATTAGGAGGACAACAAAGTAGGTCGCCTCCGAGTAGTTATAAGATCGCACGTTGTCAAGTAATCAAACGAGGCACGATAAGACAAGTATTTTCACTTGAAAGGCATATAGAGCCATATGAACATTAAATGGGCAGCCATGTAACACATGCAAGTCAAGCCATATAACTCATTTCAAAGTCCACGTAATCAAGTGATACGATTATTCAACATGCAACAACATCTACGTGGGTTCGGATGCAAGAAAAGCCTATTTGTCAACATGCAATGATCAAAATTACATTTAAGCTTATAAGGGCAACTATGGGCAGCCTACTAAACATATAATTCCACACAATATCCGAATGATCAACACTTAGCAAAACTACCTAGTCGTTAGGGTTTCCATTTTGTGCATATTCGTGCAATTTGAGCCTCAAACCAACTCAAAGTCAATCTCAAGCCATGCATCATATAATTCAACATCCTCAAGTACTCAAAACAGTCCACACAACATCTCAACACCACAATTCCAAGCAATTAACACCACAAGAGAGGTTACAATAATTTTTCCAAGCATATAACTAAGTGAAACCCTTACTGCAATAGGCTGTTTTCTCACAATCAATAGGATAAGTAAAAAAACTCCAAATTCAGTGAATAAGATGTCAAATTAAAGCTTAAGAAAATAACTAAAATCAGAAACAAACCTTGCATCAATTGGAGTTCGGGATCATTAGATATAGCCGAAACAGTGAGATAGCACAAAACTGTCCAGATTTGAACACATTTCCATAATTGACGTTTTTGAGGTCCTTAGGGTCAGTTTTAGCCTTAGTCCATTTCTGACAAAAATATCCAGAACTGAAAAATATAGTAGCAAAACAAATTCCATGCGTTTATGACATCAGTTACTAAGTCAAATATTGTTCGTTCCACAAGGTCAGTGCATCTGCCAAAACCTGCTTCATTTTTCCAGATTTCCAGATTTGGACACATTTTAAAGATTCACCATTTTGAGTCCAAATTAGCTTCGGCCTATTTCTTCGAAACATGTTCAGAACTGTCCAAGCTAGTCACCTACTAATTTTCAAGCATTTTCAACATCATTTGCCTAGCTAAACTTACCTCGAAACAGACTGGTCAGAGATCTGTCAACAATCCGACTTCACCTAGCATCACTTTCAAGCCAAGATCTTGCCATGCATGGTTGTTTAAGCTTATGAACGACCATATAACTCAAGTACAGAAGCAAAGACATACATTCATGAGCATGCATGTGAATTTTTGAAGGATTTTCAAAAGGTTTTAGCCCTCACCTTAGCAATCAACCAAGAAGATGCACAAAAACTTGTTGAAGCAGAAAACTTCTTCTTCTTCTTCTTAGCCGAGATTCCAACTTGGTTTTCTCTATTTTCCTAGCTTAGTGACCAAGCTCTTAGTACATGCATGAGGTTAGAACAAGAAGAAAAGAAATGGAAGCTTAAAAACTCACCTAGGGCCGAAATGAAGACTTCAAAGGGCATGCATGTGTGATTTTCACATCCTAGCTTGTTTGCTTGAGTTTCTTTGATGATTGCTTGACTTGATCAACTATGGTGTGAAGAAGATGAGATATGGAATGTGAGAACTCAGCCCAAAACCGAGATGGAGAGAGAGAATGAGAGGGAGAGAGAGAAGGTTGAGGAAAATGAGAGAAATGAAAGAAAAATGAGGCTTTTTGCAAAAGTTGATGCATGGGTTTGGCCTTGAGCTTAGCAATTCTGATTTTTATGTCTTCAAGAGGAATTTTGAAATTACTAGCATGGGAAAGGAGCACTTGGTCGAAAATGGTGTGCATTGGGTAGGGTTTTGGGGCTATTTTATGCCTAGTGTCTTGTGTGTGTGTCATAGTTTGTCTAGGACTAATTTTTTATGCATTTGTGTCATTAGAATTGTCATAGGAATGTTGGGAAATTAGAGAATCTTGGTAGAATAAAATATAGGAATGTTTGTTGATGAGTTGAATCATCAACCTTGTTAAATTCAGTCTCCAGAGTTGCCTACATATCTTGAGGTTATCCATTGTTAAGTCACTCAATTACACTATCCATGTCTCAATAATCTAACCCCTAAAGGTAACTATCGTCAACTTCCACGAATTCATCTTTTAATTTCTAGGTCACGATCTTATTATTGAGTGAACTTGAAACTCGCTAGTATACACCTTATTAGGTTCAACGATGCTTAATTCCAATCAAGTAAGGATTCAATCGTACGAGTATATTGCTAACTTCTTAGATAGCCTATCAAGCCAATTTTAAGGTGTGAGAAATGGATTCAAAGAAACCTCCAAGTCAACTTCCACTATCAGCACATGAGAATATATACTACTCTACATATTTAATAGTATGTTCTTATATCTTAAGCGAAGTTGTATGTCATTAAACTTTATACTTGAACCATAATTAGAAAAACGGTTTAACGGAATCAATAACTTCATAGCTATAAAATTGACAACTTAATCACAGGTATAGTTATTCCAAAAATAAGGAGATAACTTTACCTCAACAATTATACCCGTGCTACGCATTTTATACATATGCATATCCAATAATACATACTATCCATCAAGTACCTGTGAAGATGCCAGAATTCTCTAACCGAGACTTTTCGTTCTTCCTGCATGAATTCACTTCCCTGAAAGTTCTAATCATAACTATCTATGTGTATAAACAGTCATTCATGGTTATATAACATGCACATGTATGAAGGAAGGAGTATAAAAGCATGCATGCATTATTGAGGACGTATCGGTGTGCATGATACATAATACATATAGTTCACAAAGGCACATATTATTCAATGCTCAAGCAATTAAAGCACATTAGCACACATTAACACATATAAACAAGACATCATAATTACCTTAGGGCTTCTACCCATGGTTTGAGAGTTGAACCCGACTAACGCCTAGATATTAAACTAGGCTCTGATACCATTCTAATATAAGGTGTCACGCCCCAACCCAGCCTATAAAGGTTAGACTAGGGTGTGATCTAAACGTTCAGGACATGTCACATACTTAACAATTTATGAAGATTTAACACTTATCGTTTTAGTCTAAACTCCAAGTTTTTCAGAAAACTGGCAGCATAACGGCTGTAATTGGGCTCTTTGGTTTGACCTAATTCTCTAAATGCCTCAATTATTCCAACCATTAATCCAATTCCATTAAGGACTCCTATTTGTCACCAACCGATTTGCCTACTAGTTTATCTTGAAAGTCTCGTTTGGTTAATAAGCCTAACATGATAACTATGTCCCGTTTATTTGTCAATTTCCTATCATGCAAGTACCTATTATCCTTTAGTTTGCAAATGAGCACCTAAGTGAAACTAGATAGCATTAACTTAGTTGATTGTTTATCTAGTGGTTTGAATGCCTACGATAACTACTAATTAAGAAAACGAAAGCAAACAACCAAATAAAAGTTCGTCCTGTTATAGGTAGTACAATCCCAAAATTAGACCCAAATTACAACGGGGTCATTTACATCAATAAAATGAATAGTTTGCATTCAAACACAACATCCATATAGCAACCACTTTCAGGCAAAGCACAAAAGCACGTAGGGACAGGCAATCATTCCAAGGAATCATCGTTAGGCACATCATCCCCGGGTACCTGTTATTGATCTTCTTCACCTGAGATGATAAAAGAGGGTGAGTCCTTATGAACTCAGTGAGAGGGAACGAGAAATACGTTTTGAAACACATTTTTCGGTTCAATTTATGAAAACTCTTTTTGAAAACATGTCACGTATTACAAATAATAAGGTACGCAAATATATGAAGCAAATCGAGTAACAGATACATTTACCAATCATTTCAAGGATACGGTGAGCAGTTGCTCTCAATTTCAATTTCGATACAATTGTTGCGGCCGACTTTAATAATCCACTTATCGCTCCCAATTGGGTGTACTCCAGATGTACCCCGAAACCTACGACCCAACTCTCCGAGGGTGAAATGCCAAGCGAGAGAGGGAATTGGACCATGGTAGTCACGGTAACACCGGCAAGCCCGATGCCGCCCGGCGTGCATGAAACACTACCATGCCACACTGAAAGGTTGAAACCTCGTATGCAATGCACATTTATAACATTTAACATATCACATTAGGACGACAACAAAGTAGGTCGCCTCCGAGCAGTTATAAGATCGCACGTTGTCAAGTAATCAAACGAGGCATGATAAGACAAGCAATTTCACTTGAAAGACATATAGAGCTATATGAACATTAAACGGGCAGCCATGTAACACATGCAATTCAAGCCATATAACTCATTTCGAAGTCCACATAATCAAGTGATACGATTATTCAACATGCAACAACATCTACGTGGGTTCGGATGCAAGAAAAGCCTATTTGTCAACATGCAATGATCAAAATTACATTTAAGCTTATAAGGGCAACTATGGGCAGCCTACTAAACATATAATTCCACACAATATCCGAATGATCAACACTTAGCAAAACTACCTAGTCGTTAGGGTTTCCATTTTGTGCATATTCGTGCAATTTGAGCCTCAAACCAACTCAAAGTCAATCTCAAGCCATGCATCATATAATTCAACATCCTCAAGTACTCAAAACAGTCCACAGAACATCTCAACACCATAATTCCAAGCAATTAACACAACAAGAGAGGTTACAATAATTTTTTCAAGCATATAGATAAGTTAAACCCTTACTGCAATAGGCTGTTTTCTCACAATCAATAAGATAAGCAAACAAACTCCAAATCCAGTGAATAAGATGTCAAATTAAAGCTTAAGAAGATAACTAAAATCAGAAACAAACCTTGCATCAATTGGAGTTCGGGATCATTAGATATAGCCGAAACAGTGAGATAGCACAAAACTGTCCAGATTTGCACACATTTCCATAATTGGAGTTCGGGACTTCCAAGGGCATGCATGTGTGATTTTCGCATCCTAGCTTGTTTGCTTGAGTTTCTTTGATGATTGCTTGACTTGATCAACTATGGTGTGAAGAAGATGAGATATGGAAGGTGAGAACTCAGCCCAAAACCGAGATGGAGAGAGAGAATGAGAGGGAGAGAGAGAAGGTTGAGGAAAATGAGAGAAATGAAAAAAAAATGAGGCTTTTTGCAAAAGTTAATGCATGGGTTTGGCCTTGAGCTTAGAAATTCTGATTTTTATGTCTTCAAGAGGCATTTTGAAATTCCTAGCATGGGCAAGGAGCACTTGGTCGAAAATGGTGTGCAATGGGTAGGGTTTTGGGGCTATTTTATGGCTAGTGTCTTGTGTGTGTGTCATAGTTTGTCTAGGACTAATTTTTTATGCATTTGTGTCATTAGAATTGTCATAGGAATGTTGGGAAATTAGGGAATCTAGGTAGAATAAAATAAATGAATGTTTGTTGATGAGTTGAATTATGAATAGAATAATAGATAGTGGGAAATGTAGGAATAGTTTAGTATTATTTTATTGTTAGTGGAGTTTGTAGAGAATTTGAATTAGGAATATAATGTTGGTTAGTGGATTGTGTAGGATTATTTTAGTGTCTAGTGCTTTGTGTAGGATTCTATATTGATTAGCGTGTGGGCACGCTTTCCTAGGTCTAGGGCACGTACTACGAGACACGCACAAAAATCAATACGGGGCACGAATCACGAGGTAGACACTAACTACGAGGTAGGACACGAACTTCAAGACTAATGCATGTACTTCAAGACTAATGCACGTAATCCTAGGTGAATGCACATAAACCAATGCAAGGCACGTAATTCAATGCAACGCACGCAAATCAAAGCCCGACTCTATATCTAGGTTAAGGTACGCAATTCAAGGTTAGGGCACACGAAACGAGGTAATGCTCGTACATCGAGGTTAGGACACGTATATCTAGGTATCGCACAAAAACCAAGACAGGAAACGTAATCCAAGGTTGATCATATAATTAGGGATCTATGCCATGCAAATCGAGGTATGACACGTTATTCGGGGTCGGGCCTCACACATTGGCCAAGACAACTTCGTTTCACGTAGAGGCTGGGCCCGCAAACTGAGGGCGTAGGGTTTGTGACCAGCTATCCGTCGCTCCGGTGCCCATAACTTTTGATCCGTAAGGAGTTATGCGGCGCACAGCATACCGTTGCAAAGCTCTCTGAGAGCTCTACGACGGGGGCAGCTAGCATGCTCGTTGTGCCCCTTTTTGCAATCCAAAATCGAATGTTTTCATCAGTTTCAGGCTACTTTTCTTCTTTTCCTCTGTTTTTCTGTCCCGAATCGTACGTCGTGAACTGTTAAAAGGACGACAACTTGACTCGCGGGACATTAGAGGGCCCTATAACGTGTCGATATCACGTCTTGCAAGCATGCTGCGTTGTTGAAGCGGATGGGTGGTCGTTAAGCCCATTGGACCATTTGAATGAGCCATCTCTCTAGACTGGGACTGTGAATACTTAACACATAAAGGAATTATGCCCTCAACATGACGTGTGCGATCATACCAGCACTAATGCACCAGATCCCATTAGAACTCCGAAGTTAAGCGTGCTTGGGCGAGAGTAGTACTAAGATGGGTGACCCCCTTGGAAGTCCTCGTGTTGCACCCCATTTTCAATTTTTTTTTTCTTGGTTAGGGTTGCCAAGATACTTTATCCCCCAAATCTCTATTACTGAATCCCACAGAACATTGGGCAAGACAAATTTGCTTCACGTAGAGGATGGGCCCGCAAACCGAGGGCGTAGGGATTGTGACCAGGTCTCTGTCGCTCCGGTGCCCATAACTTTTGATCCGTAAGGAGTTACGCGGCGCACAGCATACCGTTGCAAAGCACTCTGAGAGCTCTACGACAGGGGCAGCCAGCTTGCTCGTTGTGCCCCTTTTTGGAGCCCAAAATCGAACATTTTCATCAGTTTTAGGCCACTTTTCTTCTTTTGCTCTGTTTTTTCGTCTCGGATCGTACGTCATGAACTGTTAAAAGGACGACAACCTGACTCGCGGGACATCAGAGGGCCCTACAACGTGTCGATATCACGTCTTGCGAGGATGCTGCGTTGTTGAAGCGGATAGGTTGTCGTTAAGGCCATTGGGCCTTTTGAATTGGCCATCTCTCTAGCCTGGGACTGTGAACCGTTAACACATAAAGGAATTGTGCCCTCAACATGACGGGTGCGATCATACCAGCACTAATGCACCGGATCCCATCAGAACTCCGAAGTTAAGCGTGGTTGGGCGAGAGTAGTACTAGGATGGGTAATCCCTTGGGAAGTACTCGTGTTGCACCCCCATTTCAATTTTTTTTGCCCTGGTTAGGGTTGCCAAGATACTTTATCTACCAAATCTCTATTACAGAATCCCACGGAGCATTGGGCAAGACAACTTCGCTTCACGTAGAGGCTGGGCCCGCAAACCGAGGGCGTAGGGTTTGTGACCAGGTCTCCGTCGCTCTAGTGCCCATAACTTTTGATCCGTAAGGAGTTATGCGGCGCACAACACACCGTTGCAAAGCTCTCTGAGAGCTCTACGATGTGGGCAGCCAGCTTGCTCGTTGTGCCCCTTTTTGGTGCCCAAAATCGAACGTTTTCGTCAGTTTCAGGCCACTATTCTGCTTTTGCTCTGTTTTTCTGGTCCGGATCGTACGTTGTGAACTGTTAAAAGGACGACAACCTGACTCGCGGGACATCAGAGGGCCCTACAACGTGTCGATATCACGTCTTGCAAGGATGCTGCGTTGTTGAAGCGGATGGGTTGTCGTTAAGCCCATTGGGCCTTTTGAATGGGCCATCTCTCTAGGCTGGGATGGTGAACCGTTAACACATATAGGAATTGTGCCCTCAACATGACGGGTGCGATCATACTAGCACTAATGCACCGGATCCCATCAGAACTCCGAAGTTAAGCGTGCTTGGGCGAGAGTAGTCCTAGGATAGGTGACCCCTTGGGAAGTCCTCGTGTTGCATCCCCTTTTCAATTTTTTTTGCCCTGGTTAGGGTTGCCAAGATAGTTTATCCACCAAATCTCTATTTCTGAATCCCACGGAAAATTGGGCAAGACAACTTCGTTTCACATAGAGGCCGGGCCCGCAAACCGAGGGCGTAGGGTTTGTGACCAGGTCTCCGTCGTTCTAGTGCCGATAACTTTTGATCCGTAAGGAGTTATGCGGCGCACAGTATACCATTGCAAAGCTCTCTAAGAGCTCTACGATGTAGGCAGCCAGCTTGCTCGTTGTGCCCCTTTTTGGTGCCCAAAATTGAACATTTTCATCAGTTTCTGTCCACTTTTCTTTTTTTGCTCTATTTTTCTGTCCTGGATCGTACGTCGTGAACTGTTAAAAGGACGACAACCTGACTCGCGGGACATCATAGTGCCCTACAACGTGTCGATATCACGTATTGCAAGCATGCTGCGTTGTTGAAGCGGATGGGTTACCGTTAAGCCCATTGGGCCTTTTGAATGCACCATCTCTCTAGGCTGGGACAGGGAACAGTTTACACATAATGGAATTGTGCTCTCAACATGACTGGTGCGATCATACCAGCACTAATGCACCGGATCCCATTAGAACTCTGAAGTTAAGCGTGCTTGGGCGAGAGTAGTACTAGGATGGGTGACGCCCTGGGAAGTCCTCATGTTGCACCCCATTTTCAATTTTTTTTGCCCTGGTTAGGGTTGCCAAGATACTTTATCCACCAAATCTTTATTACTGAATCCCACAAAACATTGGGCAAGACAACTTCACTTCACGTACAGGCTGGGCCTGCAAACCGAGGGCGGAGGGTTTGTGACCAGGTCTCCGTCGCTCCGGTGCCCATAACTTTTGATCCGTAAGGAGCTACGCTACGCACAGCATATCGTTGCAAAGCTCTCTGAGAGCTCTACGACGGGGGCAGCCAGCTTGCTCGTTGTACCCGTTCTTGGAGCCCAAAATCGAACATTTTCATCATTTTCAAGCAACTTTTCTTCTTTTGCTCTATTTTTTCATCCCGGATCGTACACAGTAAACTGTTAAAAGGATGACAACCTGACTCGCGAGACATCAGAGGGCCCTACAACGTGTTGATATCACGTCTTGCGAGGATGCTACGTTGTTGAAGTGGATGGGTTGTCGTTAAGGTCATTGGGCCTTTTGAATGCGCCATCT
Organism: Ehretia macrophylla; assembly: GCA_037974665.1. Classification (NCBI taxonomy): domain Eukaryota; kingdom Viridiplantae; phylum Streptophyta; class Magnoliopsida; order Boraginales; family Ehretiaceae; genus Ehretia; species Ehretia macrophylla. The sequence goes on from CM075780.1 coordinate 4,863,052, forward strand.
CTCTAGGCTGGGACTATGAACCGTTAACACATATAGGAATTGTGCCCTCAACATGACGGGTGCGATCATACCAGCATTAATGCACCGGATCCCATCAGAACTCCGAAGTTAAGTGTGCTTGGGCGAGAGTAGTACTAGGATTGGTGACCCCCTGGGAAATCCTCGTGTTGCACCCCCTTTTCAATTTTTTTTGCCCTGGTTAGGGTTGCCAAGATACTTTATCTACCAAATCTCTATTAACAAATCCCACAGAACATTGGGCATGACAACTTCGTTTCACGTAGAGGATTGGCCCGCAAACCGAGGGCGTAGGGTTTGTGACCAGGTCTTCGTCGCTCCGGTGCTGATAACTTTTGATCCGTAAGGAGTTACGTGGCACACAGCATACCGTTGCAAAGCTCTTTGAGAGCTCTACGACAAGGGCAGCCCGCATGCTCGCTGTGCCTATTTTTGGAGCCCAAAATCGAATGTTTTCATCAGTTTCAGGCCACTTTTCTTCTTTTTCTCTGTTTTTCCATCCCGGATCGTACGTCATGAACTGTTAAAAGGACGACAACCTGACTCGCGGGACATCAGAGGGCCCTACAACGTGTCAATATCACGTCTTGCGAGGATGCTAGTTTGTTGGAGCGGATGGGTTGTCGTTAAGCACATTGGACCTTTTGAATGGGCCATCTCTTTAGGCTGGGACTGTGAACCGTTAACACATAAAGGAATTGTGCTCTCAACATGACGGGTGCGATCATACCAGCACTAATGCACCGGATCCCATCAAAACTCCGAAGTTAAGCGTGGTTGGTCGAGAGTAGTACTAGGATGGGTGACTCCCTGGGAAGTCCTCGTGTTGCACCCCCATTTCAATTTTTTTTGCCCTGGTTAGGGTTGCCAAGATACTTTCTCTACCAAATCTCCATTAGTGAATCCCACGGAACATTGGGCAAGACAACTTCGCTTCACGTAGAGGGTGGGCCTGCATACCGAGGGCGTCGGGTTTGTGACCAAGTCTCCGTCGCTCCGGTGCCCATAACTTTTGATCCGTAATGAGTTACGCGGGGCACAGCATACCGTTGCAAAGCTCTGTAAGAGCTCTTCGACGGGGGCTGCCAGCTTGCTCGCTGTGCCCTTTTTGGAGCCCAAAATCGAAGGTTTTCATCAGTTTCAAGCCATTTTTCTTCTTTTGCTCTGTTTTTCCATCCTGGATAGTACGTCGTGGACTTTTAAAAGGATGACAACCTGACTCGCTGGACGTCAGAGGGCCCTACAACTTGTCGATATCACGTCTTGTGAGGATGCTGCGTTGGTGAAGCGAATGGGTTGTCGTTAAGTCCATTGGGCCATTTGAATGGGCCATCACCCTAGGCTGGGACTGTGAACCGTTAACACATAAAGGAATTGTGCCCTCAACATGACGAGTGCGATCATACTAGCAGTAATGCACCGGATCCCATCAGAACTCCGAAGTTAAGCGTGCTTGGGCGAGAGTAGTACTAGGATGGGTGACCCCATTGGAAGTCCTCGTGTTGCACCCCCTTTTCAATTTTTTTTGCCCTGGTTAGGGTTTCTAAGATAATTTATCCACCAAATCTCTATTACTGAATCCCACGGAACATTGGGCAAGATAACTTCACTTCACGCAGATGTTGGGCCAGCAAACCGAGGGCGTAGGGTTTTTGATCAGGTCTCCGTCGCTCCGGTGCCCATAACTTTTGATCCGTAAGGAGTTAGGTGGCGCACAGTATACCGTTGCAAAGCTCTCTGAGAGCTCTATGACGGGGGCAGCCAGTTTGCTAGTTGTGCCCATTTTTGGAGCCCAAAATCGAACGTTTACATTAGTTTCAGGCCACTTTTCTTCTTTTACTCTGTTTTTCCGTCCCGGATCGTACGTCGTGAACTGTTCAAAGGACGACAACCTGACTCGCGGGACATCAGAGTGCCCTACAACATGTCGATATCACGTCTTGCGAGGATGCTGCGTTGTTGAAGCGGATGGGTTGTCGTTAAGCCCATTGGGACTTTTGAATAGGCCATCTCTCTAGGCTGGGACTGTGAACCGTTAACACATAAAGGAATTGTGCCCTCAACATGACGGGTGCGATCATACCAGCACTAATGCACCGGATCCCATCAGAACTCCGAAGTTAAGCGTGCTTGGGCGATAGTACTACTAGGATGGGTGTCCCCTTGGGAAGTCCTCGTGTTGCACCCCCATTTCAATTTTTTTTTGCCCTGGTTAGGGTTGCCAAGATACTTTATATACCAAATCTCTATTATTGAATCCCGCGGAACATTGGGCAAGACAACTTCGCTTCACGTAGAGGCTGGGCCCGTAAATTGAGGACGTAGGGTTTGTGACCAGGCCTCCGTCGCTCCGGTGCCCATAACTTTTGATCCGTAATGAGTTGCGCGGCGCACATCATACCGTTGCAAAGCTCTCTGAGAGCTCTACGACAAGGGCAGCCGGCTTGCTCATTGTGCCCATTTTTGGAGCCCATGATCGAACGTTTTCATCAGTTTCAGGTCACTTTTATTCTTTGCTCTATTTTTCCGTCCTGGTTCGTACGTCGTGAACTATTAAAAGGACGACAACCGGACTCGCGGAACATCAGTGGGCCCTACAATGTGTCGATATCATGTCTTGCAAGGATGCTGCGTTGTTGAAGTGGGTGGGTTGTCGTTAAGCCCATTGGGCCTTTTGAATGGGCCATTTCTCTAGGCTGGGACTGTGAACAGTTAACACATAAAGTAATTGTGCCCTCAACATGGCGGGTGTGATCATACCAGCACTAATGCATCGGATCACATCAGAACACAGAAGTTAAGCTTGCTTGGGCGAGAGTAGCACTAGGACGGGTGACCCCCTGGGAAGTCCTCGTGTTGCACCCCCTTTTCAATTTTTTTTGCCCTGGTTAGGGTTGCCAAGATACTTTATCCACCAAATCTCTATTACTGAATCCCACGGAACATTGGGCAAGACAACTTCGCTTCACGTAGAGGCTGGGCCCGCAAACCGAGTGCGTAGGGTTTGTGACCAGGTCTCCGTCGCTCCGGTGCCCATAACTTTTGATCCGTAAAGAGTTACGTGGCGTACAGCTTACCGTTGCAAAGCTCTCTGAGAGCTCTACGACGGGGGCAGCCAGCTTGCTCGCTGTGCCCATTTTTTGACCCCAAAATCGAACGTTTTCATCAGTTTCAGGCCACTTTTCTTCTTTTCCTCTGTTTTTTCCGACCCAAATTGTACGTCGTGAACTGTTAAAAGGACGACAACCTGACTCGCGGGACAGCAGAGGGCCCTACTACGTGTCGATATTACGTCTTGCATGGATGCTGAGTTGTTGAAGCGGATGGGTTGTCGTTAAGCCCATTGGGCCTTTTGAATGGGCCATCTCTCTAGGCTGGGACTGTGAAACGTTAACACATAAAGGAATTGTGCCCTCAACATGACGGGTGCGATCATACCTGCACTAATGCAACGGATCCCATCAAAACTCCGACGTTAAGCGTGCTTGGGTGAGAGTAGTACTAGGATGGGTGACCCCCTGGGAAGTCCTCGTGTTGCACCCCTATTTCAATTTTTTTTGCCCTGGTTAGGGTTGCCAAGATACTTTATCTATCAAATCTCTATTATAGAATCCCACGGAACATTGGGCAAGACAACTTCGCTTCACGTAGAGGCTGGGCCCGCAAACCGAGGGCGTCGGGTTTGTGACCAGGTCTCCGTCGCTCTGGTGCCCATAACTTTTGATCTGAAAGGAGTTACGCGAGGCACAGCATACCGTTGCAAAGCTCTCTGAGAGCTCTTCGATGTGGCCAGCCAGCTTGCTCGCTGTGCCCGTTTTTGAAGCCCAAAATCAAACGTTTTCATCAGTTTCAGGCCACTTTTCTTCCTTTGCTCTGTTTTTTCATCCCGGATCGTACGTCGTGAACTGTTAAAAGGACGACAACCTGACTCACTGGACGTCAGAGGGCCTTACCAGATGCCGATATCACGTATTGCGAGGATGCTGCGTTGGTGAAGCAGATGGGTTGTCGTTAAGCCCATTGGGCCTTTTGAATGGGCCATCTCTCTAGGCTGGGACTGTGAACCGTTAACACATATAGGAATTGTGCCCCAAACATGACGGGTACGATCATACCAGCACTAATGCACCGGATCCCATCAGAACTCCGAAGTTAAGCGTGCTTGGGCGAGAGTAGTACTAGGATGGGTGACCCCCTGGGTAGTCCTCGTGTTGCACCCCCTTTTCAATTTTTTTTGCCCTGGTTAGGGTTGCCAACATACTTTATCCACCAAATCTCTATTACTGAATCCAACAGAACATTGGGCAAGACAACTTCGCTTCACGTAGAGGTTGGGCCTGCAAACCGAGGGCGTAGGGTTTTTGACCAGGTCTCCGTCGCTCCGGTGCCCATAACTTTTGATCCGTAAGGAGTTAGGTGGCGCACATCATACCGTTGCAAAGCTCTCTAAGAGCTCTACGACGGGGGCAGCCAGTTTGCTCGCTGTGCTAGTTTTTAGAGCCCAAAATCGAACGTTTTTATCAGTCTTAGGCCACTTTTCTTCTTTTGCTCTGTTTTTCCGTCCCGGATCGTACGTCGTGAATAGTTAAAAGGACAACAACATGACTCGCGGGACATCAGAGGGCCCTAAAACATGTCGATAACTCGTCTTACGAGGATGCTGCGTTGTTGAAGCAGATGGGTTGTCGTTAAGCCCATTGGGCCTTTTGAATGGGCGATCTCTCTAGGCTGGGACTGCGAACCGTTAACACATAAAGGAATTGTGCCCTCAACATGATGGGTGTGATCATACCAGCACTAATGCACCGGATCCCATCAGAACTCCGAAGTTAAGCGTGCTTGGGCGAGAGTAGTACTAGGATGGGTGTCCCCCACGGAAGTCCTCGTGTTGCACCCCCATTTCAATTTTTTTTGCCCTGGTTAGGGTTGCCAAGATACTTTATCTACCAAATCTCTATTACTGAATCCCACGGAACATTGGGCAAGACAACTTCGCTTCACGTAGAGGATGGGCCCGCAAACCTAGGGCGTAGGGTTTGTGACCAGGTCTCTGTTACTCCGGTGCCCATAATTTTGATACGTAAGGAGTTACGCGGCGCACAGTATACCGTTGCAAAGCTCTCTGAGAGCTCTACGACGGGGGCAGATAGCTAGCTCGTTGTGCCCATTTTCAGAGCCCAAGATCAAACGTTTTCATCAGTTTCTGGTAACTTTTCTTCTTTTGCTCTATTTTACCATCCCGGATCGTTTGTCGTGAATTGTTAAAAGGACGACAACCTGACTCGCGGGACATCAGTGGGCCCTACAATGTGTTGATATCACGTCTTGCAAGAATGCTGCGTTGTTGAAGCGGATGGGTTGTCGTGAAGCCCATTGGGCATTTTCAATGGGCCATTTCTCTAGGCTAGGACTGTGAACAGTTAACACATAAAGGAATTATGCCCTCAACATGACGGGTGCGATCATACCAGCACTAATGGACCGGATCACATCAAAACTCCGAAGTTAAGCGTGCTTTGGACGAGAGTAGTACTAGGATGGTGACCCCCTGGGAAGTCCTCGTGTTGCAACCCCTTTTCAATTTTGTTTGCCTTGGTTAGGGTTGACAAGATACTTTATCCACCAAATCTCTATTACTGAATCCCACGGAACATTGGGGAAGACAACTTCGCTTCACGTAGAGACTGGGCCCGCAGACCGAGGGCGTAGGGTTTGTGACCAGGTCTTCGTCGCTCCGGTGCCCATAACTTTTGATACGTAAGGAGTTATGCGGCGCACAGCATACCGTTGCAAAGCTCTCTGAGACCTCTACGATGGGGGTAGGCAACTTGCTCGCTGTGCCCGTTTTTGGAGCCCAAAATCGAACACTTTCATGAGTTTCAGGCCACTTTTCTGCTTTTGCCCTGTTTTTCCTTCCCAGATCGTACGTCGTGAACAGTTAAAAGGATGACAACCTGACTCGCTGGACATCAGAGGCCCCTACAACATGTTGATATCGCGTCTTATGAGGATGCTGCATTGTTGAAGCTGATGGGTTGTCGTTAAGCCCATTGGGCCTTTTGAATGGGCCATCTCTCTAGGCTGGGAGTGTGAACCGTTAACACAGATAGTAATTGTGCCCTAAACATGACAGGTGCAATCATACCAGCACTAATGCACCGGATCCCATCAGAACTCTGAAGTTAAGCGTGCTTGACGAGAGTAGTACTTGGATGGGTGAGCCCCTGGGAAGTCTTCGTGTTGCACACCCTTTTCAATTTTTTTTGCCCTGGTTAGGGTTGCCAAGATACTTTATCCACCAAATCTCTATTACTGAATCCCACGGAACATTGGGCAAGACAACTTCGCTTCATGTATAGGTTGGGCCCGCAAGCCGAGGGCGTAGGGTTCGTGACCAGGTCTCCGTCGCTCCGCTGCCCATAACTTTTGATCCGTAAGGAGTTACGCGGCGCACACCATACGGTTGCAAAGCTCTCAAGAGCTCTACGACGGGGGCAGCCAACTTGCTCGCTGTGCCAATTTTTGGAGCCCAAAATCGAACGTTTTCATTAGTTTCAGATCACTTTTCTTCTTCTGCTCTGTTTTTCCGTCCCGGATCGTACGTCTTGAACTGTTAAAAGGATGACAACCGGACTAGCGGGACATTAGAGGGGCCTACAACATGTCGATATCAAGTCTTGCGAGAATGCTGCATTGTTGAAGCAGATGGGTTGTTGTTAAGCCCATTTGGCCTTTTGAATGGGCCATCTATCTAGGCTGGGACTGTGAACTGTTAACAAATAAAGGAATTGTGCCCTCAACATGACGGGTACGATCATACCAGCACTAATGCACTGGATCCCATCAGAACTCCGAAGTTAAGCGTGCTTGGGCGAGAGTAGTACTAGGATGGGTGACCCCCTAGGAAGTCCTCGTGTTGCACCCCCTTTTCAATTTTTTTTGCCCTGGTTAAGGTTGCCAAGATACTTTATCCACCAAATTTCGATTAACGAATCCCACGGAACATTAGGCAAGACAACATCGCTTCACGTAGAGACTGGGCTCGCAAACCGAGGGCGGGGGGTTTATGACCAGTTCTCCGTCGCTCCGGTGCCCATAACTTTTGATACGTAAGGAGTTACGCGGCACACAGCATACCGTTGCAAAGCTCTCTGAGACCTCTACGACGAGGGTAGGCAACTTGCTCGCTGTGCCCGTTTTTGGAACCCAAAATCGAACATTTTCATGAGTTTCAGGCCACTTTTCTTCTTTTACTCCATTTTTCCTTCCCGGATCGTACGTCGTGAACAGTTAAAAGGATGACAACCTGACTCGCGGGACATCAGAGGGCCCTACAACATGTCGATATTGCGTCTTGCGAGGATGCTGCATTGTTCAAGCTGATGGGTTGTCGTTAAGCCCATTGGGCCTTTTGAATGGGCCATCTCTCTAGGCTGGGACTGTGAACCGTTAACACAGATAGTAATTATGCCCTCAACATGACAGGTGCAATCATACCAGCACTAATGCACCGGATCCCATCAGAACTCTGAAGTTAAGCGTGCTTGGCGAGAGTAGTATTTGGATGGGTGACCCCCTGGGAAGTCTTCGTGTTGCACACCCTTTTCAATTTTTTTGCCCTGGTTAGGGTTGCCAAGATACTTTATCCACCAAATCTCTATTACTGAATCCCACGGAACATTGGGCAAGACAACTTCGCTTCATGTATAGGTTGGGCCCGCAAGCCGAGGGCGTAGGGTTCGTGACCAGGTCTCCGTCGCTCCGCTGCCCATAACTTTTGATCCGTAAGGAGTTACGCGGTGCACAACATACGTTTGCAAAGCTCTCTAAGAGCTCTACGACGGGGGCAGCCAGCTTGCTCGCTGTGCCAATTTTTGGAGCCCAAAATCGAACGTTTTCATTAGTTTCAGATCACTTTTCTTCTTCTGCTCTGTTTTTCCGTCCCGGATCGTACGTCGTGAACTGTTAAAAGGATGACAACCGGACTCGTGGGACATCAGAGGGGCCTACAACATGTTGATATCACGTCTTGCGAGAATGCTGCGTTGTTGAAGCAGATGGGTTGTCGTTAAGCCCATTTGGCCTTTTGAATGGGCCATCTATCTAGGCTGGGACTGTGAACCGTTAACAAATAAAGGAATTGTGCCCTCAACATGACGGGTACGATCATACCAGCACTAATGCACCGGATCCCATCAGAACTCCGAAGTTAAGCGTGCTTGGGCGAGAGTAGTACTAGGATGGGTGACCCCCTAGGAAGTCCTCGTGTTGTACCCCCTTTTCAATTTTTTTTGCCCTGGTTAGGGTTCCCAAGATACTTTATCCACCAAATTTTTATTAACGAATCCCACGGAACATTAGGCAAGACAACATCGCTTCACGTAGAGGCTGGGCTCGCAAACCGAGGGCGGAGGGTTTGTGACTAGGTCTCCGTCGCTCCGGTGCCCATAACTTTTGATCCGTAATGAGTTACGCGGCGCACAGTATACCGTTGCAAAGCTCTCTGAGAGCTCTACAACAGGGGTAGCTAGCTTGCTCGCTGTGCCTATTTTTGGAGCTCAAAATTGAATGTTTTCATTAGTTTCAGGACACTTTTCTTCTTTTGCTCTGTTTTTCCATCCCGGATCGTACGTCGTGAACTGTTAAATAGACGACAACCTGACTCGTGGGAGATCAGAGGGCCCTACAACGTGTTGATATCACGTCTTGTGGGGATGCTGCATTGTTGAAGTGGATGGGTTGTCGTTAAGCCCATTGGGCCTTCTTAAAGGGCCATCTCTCTAGCTGGGACTGTGAACTGTTAACGCATATAGGAATTGTGCCCTAAACTTGACCGGCGCGATCATAGCAGCACTAATGCACCGGATCACATCAGAACTCCAAAGTTGAGTGTGCTTGGGCGAGAGTAGTACTAGGATGGGTGACCCCTGGGAAGTCCTCGTGTTGTACCCCATTTTCTATTTTTTTTGCCCTGGTTAGAGTTGCCAAGATACTTTATCCACCAAATCTCAATTACCGAATACCACGGAACATTAGGCAAGACAACATCGCTTCACGTAGAGGCTAGGCCCGCAAACCGAGGGCGTAGGGTTTGTGACCAGGTCTCCGTTGCTCCGGTGCCCATAACTTTTGATCCGTAAGGAGTTACACGGCGTACAACATACCGTTGCAAAGCTCTCTGAGAGCTCTACGACGGGGGTAGCCAGGTCGCTCGTTATGCCCTTTTTGGAGACCAAAATTGAACGTTTTCATCAATTTCAGGCCACTTTTCTTCCTTTGCTTTGTTTTTTCATCCCGGATCGTACGTCGTGAACTGTTAAAAGGACGACAACCTGACTCGCGGAACATCAGAGGGCCCTACAACGTGTCGATATCACGTCTTTCGAGGATGCTGTATTGTTGAAGCGGATGAGTTGTCGTTAAGCCCATTGGGCCTTCTTAAAGGGCCATCTCTCTAGCTGGGACTGTGAACTGTTAACGCATATAAGAATTGTGCCATAAACTTGACCGGCGCGATCATAGCAGCACTAATGCACCGGATCACATCAGAACTCCAAAGTTGAGTGTGCTTGGGCGAGAGTAGTACTAGGATGGGTGACCCCTGGGAAGTCCTCGTGTTGCACCCCCTTTTCAATTTTTTTTGCCCTGGTTAGAGTTGCCAAGATACTTTATCCACCAAATCTCAATTACCGAATACCACGGAACATTAGGCAAGACAACATCGCTTCACGTAGAGGCTAGGCCCGCAAACCGAGGGCGTAGGGTTTGTGACCAGGTCTCCGTCGCTCCGGTGCCCATAACTTTTGATCCGTAAGGAGTTACACGGCGTACAACATACCGTTGCAAAGCTCTCTGAGAGCTCTACGACAGGGGTAGCCAGGTCGCTCGATGTGCCCTTTTTGGAGACCAAAATCGAACGATTTCATCAATTTCAGGCCACTTTTCTTCCTTTGCTTTGTTTTTTCATCCCGGATCGTACGTCGTGAACTGTTAAAAGGACGACAACCTGACTCGCGGTACATCAGAGGGCCCTACAACGTGTCGATATCAAGTCTTTCGAGGATGCTGTATTGTTGAAGCGGATGGGTTGTCGTTAAGCCCATTGGGCCTTCTGAATGGGCCATATCTCTAGTTGGGACTGTGAACCGTTAACAAATATAGGAATTGTGCCCTCAACATGACCGGTGCGATCGTACCATCACTAATGCACCGAATCCCATCAGAACTCCGACGTTGAGCGTGCTTTGGCGAGAGTAGTACTAGGATGGGTGACCCCCTGGGAAGTCCTCCTGTTGCACCCCCTTTTAAATTTTTTTTGCCCTGGTTAGGGTTGCCAAGATACATTATCAACCGAATCTCTATTACCGAATCCCACAGAACATTAGGCAAGACAACATCGCTTCACGTAGAGGCTAGGCCCACAAACTAAGGGCGTAGGGTTTGTGACCAGGTCTCCGTCGCTTCGGTGCCCATAACTTTTGATCCGTAAGGAGTTACGCGGTGCACAGCATACCGTTGCAAAGCTCTTTGAGAGCTCTACGACGGGGGCAGCCAACTTGCTCGTTGTGCCCGTTTTTCGAGCCCAAAATAGAATGTTTTCATTAGTTTCAGGCCACTTTTCTTCTTTTGCTCTGTTTTTTCGTCCCGGATCGTACGTCGTGAACTGTTTAAAGGACAACAACCTGACTCGCGGGACATCAAAGGTCCCTACAGCGTTTCGATATTACGTCTTGCAAGGATGTTGTGTTGTTGAAGCAGATGGGTTGCCGTTAAGCCCATTGGGCCTTCTGAATAGGCCATCTCTCTAGGCTGGGACTGTGAACTGTTAACACATAAAGGAATTGTGCCCTTAACATGACGGGTGCGATCATACTTGCACTAATGCACCGGATCCCATCAGAACTCCGAAGTTAAGCGTGCTTGGGCGAGAGTAGTACTAGGATGGGTGACCCCCTGGGAAGTCCTTGTGTTGCACCCCCTTTTCAATTTTTTTTCGCTGGTTAGGGTTGCCAAGATACTTTATCCACCAAATCTCTATTACTGAATCCCACGGAACATTAGGCAAGACAACATCGCTTCATGTAGAGGCTAGGCCCGCAAATCGAGGGCGTAGGGTTTGTGACCAGGTCTTCGTCGCTTCGGTGCCCATAAATTTTGATCTGTAAGGAGTTACGCGGTGCATAGCATACCGTTGAAAAGCTCTCTGAGAGCTCTACGACGAGGGCAGCCAGCTTGCTCAATGTGCCCATTTTTGGAGCCTAAAATCGAACGTTTTCATTAGTTTCAGGCCACTTTTGTTCTTTTGCTCTGTTTTTCCGTCCCGGATCGTACGTCGTGAACTGTTAAAAGGACGACAACCTGACTCGCGGGACATCAGAGGGCCCTACAACGTGTCGATATCACGTCTTGCGAGGATGCTACGTTGTTGAAGCAGATGGGTTGTCGTTAAGCCCATTGGGCCTTTTGAATGGGCCATCTCTCTAGGCTGGGACTGTGAACCGTTAACACATAAAGGAATTGTGCCCTCAACATGACGGATGCGATCATACCAACACTAATACACCGAATCCCATAAGAACTCCGAAGTTAAGCGTGCTTGGGCGAGAGTAGTACTGGGATGGGTGACCCCTTGGGAAGTCCTCGTGTTGTACCCCCTTTTCATTTTTTTTGCCCTGGTTAGGGTTGCTGTAAGGCCCGACCCCGAATAACGTGTCCTACCTCGATTTGTGCACTTTAGACCTAAAATTATATGATCAACCTTGGATTATGTGTCTTGTCTTGGTTTTCGTGCATACCTCGTTATACGTTCCCTAACCTCGATGTACGTGCGTTACCTCATTTCGTGTGTTCTAACCTTGAACTGCGTACCTTAACCTAGGTTTAAGAGTCGTACCTCGATTTGCGTGCATTACATTGAATTTCGTGCCTTGCATTGGTTTACGTGCATTCACCTAGAATTGCATGCATTAGTCTTGAAGTCCGTGTCTTACCTTGTAGTTTGTGTCTACCTCGTGATTCGTGCCCTGTATTGATTTCTGTGTGTGTCTCGTAGTGCGTGCCCTAGACTTAAGAAAGCGTGCCCGCACGCTAATCAATAAAGAATCCTACACAAAGCACTAGACTATAAAATAATTCTACAAACACCACTAACTATTATTATAATCCTAATTCAAATCTCTACAAAATCCACTAACACCTAAATAATATATTTTAAACTCACTACAAGACAAAATCTCAAAAACCTCTAAACATATCCTATATTATATTCTACCTAAAATCCCTAAATACCCAACATTCTCTTACACACATGTTAAAACAATTCAAAAGATGACACAAAATCAGATTTTTGCATGCATGTTTAATTCAAAATGATTCTAGACAAGTCATGACACTAAAACACTTATCAATGCATAAAAAATTGCCCAAAACCACCTCAATTTCCTCTCATTTTCGACCAAACCACTCATGGCCCATGCTAGCATTTTAAATTCCACCTTGAAGACACAAAAATCTGATTCATCAAGCTCAAGGCTGAACATGCTCATCAAAAATTGCAAAAGGCTTTATTCCTTGTCATATTTTGTCATTTCTTCATTTCTTTCTAAAACTTCTTTCTCTCCCTCTCATTTCCTCTCTCCATTTCGGTTCTTGGCTGAGTTCTCTATCTCCTTGGCTTGTCTTATTCATAACTTAGCTGAGCCAAGTCAAGCAATCATCAAGAAAGTCGAGCAAACAAGCTAGAGTTCGAAAATCACTCATGCATGTGCATTGAAGCTTCATTTTCGGCCTAGGTGAGTTACTAAGCTTCCATTTCTTTTCTTCAAGTCCTAAATACATGCATGTACTAAGAGATTGCTTACTAGGCTAGGAAAAATAGAGAAAACCAAGTTGGAAACTCGGCTAAACAAGAAGAAGAAGAAATTTGAGCCTCAACAAGGTTTTTGTGCATCTTTTGGTTGATTGCAAAGGTGAGGGTTAAAACCTTTTGAAAACTCTTCAAAATTTCACATGCATGCTCATAAATGTGTGTATTTGCTTCTGTACTTGAGCTATATGGTCGTTCATAAGCTTAAACAACCATGCATGGCAAGATCTTGGCTTGAAAATGATGCTAGGTGAAGTCGAAATGGATGACAGCTCTCTGACCAGTCTGTTCGAGGCAAGTTTAGCTAAGCAAATGATGTTGAAAATGCTTGAAAATTGGTAGGTGACTAGTTTGGACAGTTTCGGACATTTTTCCCAGAAATAGGTTGAAGCTAATTTTGACTCTAAGGTCCTCAAAATGGAAAATCTCTAAAATGTGACAAAATCTGGAAATCTGGAGAAATGAAGCAGGATTTGGCAGATGCACTGACCTTGTGGAACGAACCATATTTTACTTAGTAAATGTTGTCCAAAATGCATGAAATTTTGTGTACTGCAATATTTTTCAGTTCTGGACAATTTTTTCAGAAATGGACCAAAGCTAAAACTGACCCTAAGGACCTCACAAACGTCAATTTCTGAAAAGTGTGCAAATCTGGACAGTTTTGTGCTACCTCACTGTTTCGGCCATAACTAATGATTCTGAACTCCAATTGATGCAAGGGTTGTTTCTGATTTTAGTTAACTTCTTAAGATTTAATTTGACATCTTATTCACTGAATTTTGAGATTGTTTGATTATCCTATTGATTGTGGGAAAACAGCCTATTGCAGTAAAGGTTTCATTTAGTTACATGCTTGGAAAATTGTTGTAACCCCTTTTGTGGTTCTAATTGTGTGGAAATGTGGTGTTGGGATGTTATGTGGACTGTTTTGAGTACTTGAGGATGCTTGAATGTAATGATGAATGACTTGAGAATGATTTTGAGTTGACTTAGGGTTTTAATCACACGATTAAGCATGAAATGGAAACCCTAATGACTAGGTAGTTTTGCTAAGTGTTGATTCTTGGTTATTGTGTGGAAATTATATGGCTTGACTTGCATGTGTTACATGGCTGCCCGTTAAAGTTTAATTTCTTTCAAATGGATATATGAAATGATTATATGTTCTAACAACGCCTTATATGCCAATATATCAAAATGTGATCATATACTTGCTCGGAGGCAACCTACTTTGTTGCCCTCCTAATGTGATATGTTAAATGTTATAAATGTGCATTGCATACGAGGTTGCAACCTTCAGTGTGGCATGGTAGTGTTTCACGCACGCCGGGCGGCATCGGGCTTGCCGGTGTTACCGTGACTACCATGGTCCAATTCCCTCTCTCGCTTGGCATTTCACCCTCGGAGAGTTGGGTTGTAGGTTTCAGGGTACATCCGGAGTACACCCAATTGGGAGCGATAAGTGGATTATTGAAGTCGGCCGCACCAAATGAATCGAAATTGATATTGAGAGCAAATGCTCACCGTATCCTTTTTACTATGTGTATAAGTACTATCGCTTGGTTCCTAGAGAACCTCGGGGAGGAAAGACTGGTATTCTTGTTCCTGTACTTATATGTAAGTACTCTCGCTTGGTTCCTAGAGAACCTCGGGGAGGAAAGACTGGTATTTCTGTTCCCTTACTTTGTATCCGTTACTCGATTTGTTTCATATATTTGCGTACCTTATTATTTGTAATACGTGACATGTTTTCAAAAAATGAGTTTTCATAAGTTGAACTGGAAAATAAGTTTCAAAACCTATTTCTCGTTCCCCCTCGCTGAGTTCATAAGGACTCACCCTCTTTTATCATCTCAGGTGAAGAAGATCAAGAACAGGTACCCAAGGACGATGTGCCCAACGATGATTCCTTGGAGTGATTGCCTGTCTTGTGTGCTTTGCATGATTATGGCAATTTGTGAACTATGCCACTTGAAGACTATTTCTTTTATGTTGCTCGTTCTTTATTGATGTAAATGACCCCGTTGTAATTTGGGTCTAATTCTGGGATTGTACTATCATAACTGGACGAATTTTTATTTGGTTGTTTGCTTTCATTTTCTTAATTAGTAGTTATCGTAGGCAGTCAAACCACTAGATGAACAATCAACTAAGTTAATTCTATCTAATTTCACTTAGGTACTCATTTGCAAACTAAAGGATAATAGGTACTTGCATGGTAGGAAATTGACAAATAAACGGGACATAGTCATCATGTTAGGCTTATTAACCAAACGAGACTTTCAAGATAAACTAGTAGGCAAATCGGTTGGTGACAAATAGGAGTCCTTAATAGAATTGGATTAATGATTGGAATAATTGAGGCGTTTAGAGAATTAGTCCAAACCAAATAGCCCAATTACAGTCGTTATACTGCCGGTTTATAGAAAAATTTTGGAGTTTAGGCCAAACGTTAAGTGTTAAATCTTCATGAACGTTTAAGTACGAGACATGACTTGAATGTTTAGATCACACCCTAGTCTAACCTTTATAGGCCAGGTTGGGGCGTGACAGTTGCCAAGATACTTTATCCACCAAATCTCTATTACCGAATCCCACGGAACATTAGGCAAGACAACATCGCTTCACGTAGAGGCTGGGCCCGCAAACCGAGGGCCTAGGGTTTGTGGCTAGGTCTCCGTCGCTCCGGTGCCCATAACTTTTGATCCGTAAGGAGTTACGCGGCGCACAACATACCGTTGCAAAGCTCTCTGAGAGCTCTACGACGAGGGCAGCCAGCTTGCTCGTTGTGCCCATTTTTGGAGCCTAAAATCGAACGTTTTCATTAGTTTTCGGCAACTTTTCTTCTTTTGCTCTGTTTTTCCGTCCCGGATCGTACGTCATGAACTGTTAAACGGACGACAACCTGACTCGTGGGACATTAGAGGGCCCTACAATGTGTCGATATCACGTCTTGCGAGGATGCTGCGTTGTTGAAGTAGATTGGTTGTCGTAAAGCCCATTGGGCCTTTTGAATGGGCCATCTCTCTAGGTTGGGACTGTGAACCATTAACACATAAAGGAATTGTGCCCTCAATATGACGGGTGTGATCATACGAGCACTAATGCACCGGATCCCATCAGAACTCCGAAGTTAAGCGTGCTTGGGTGAGAGTAGTACTAGGATGGGTGACCCCCTAGGAAGTCCTTGTGTTGCACCCCCTTTTCAATTTTTTTTGCCCTGGTTAGGGTTGCCAAGATACTTTATCCACCAAATCTCTATTACCGAATCCCACGGAACATTAGGCAAGACAACATCGCTTCACGTAGAGGCTAGGCCCGCAAACCGAGGGCGTAGGGTTTATGACCAGGTCTCCGTCGCTCCGGTGCCCATAACTTTTGCTCTGTAAGGAGTTACGCAGTGCACAGCATAACGTTGCAAAGCTCTCTGAGAGCTCTACGACTGGGGCAGCCAGTTTGCTCGTTGTGCCCATTTTTGGAGCCTAAAATCGAACGTTTTCATTAGTTTCAGGCCACTTTTCTTCTTTTGCTCTGTTTTTCCATCCCGGATCGTACGTCGTGAACTATTAAAAGGACGATAACCTGACTCGCGGGAGATTAGAGGGCCCTAGAACGTGTCGATATCACGTCTTGCGAGGATTCTGCGTTGTTGAAGCGGATGGGTTGTCGTTAAGCCCATTGGTCCTTTTGAATGGGTCATCTCTCTAGGCTAGGACTGTGAACTGTTAACACATAAAGGAATTGTGCCCTCAACATGACGGGTGCGATCATACCAGTACTAATGCACCTGATCCCATCAGAACTCCGAAGTTAAGCGTGCTTGGGCGAGAGCAATAGTAGGATGCGTGACCCCCTGGGAAGTCCTTGTGTTGCACCCCCTTTTCAATTTTTTTTGCCCTGGTTAGGGTTGCGAAGATACTTTATCCACCAAATCTCTATTACTGAATCGCACGGAACATTAGGCAAGACAACATCGCTTCACGTAGAGGCTAGGCCCGCAAACCGAGGGCGTAAGGTTTGTGACCAGGTCTCCGTCGCTCCGGTGCCCATAACTTTTGCTCTGTAAGGAGTTACGCGGTGCATAGCATAACGTTGCAAAGCTCTCTGAGAGCTCTACGACGGGGGCAGCCAGTTTGCTCGTTGTGCCAATTTTTGGAGCCTAAAATCGAACGTTTTCATTAGTTTCAGGCCACTTTTCTTCTTTTGCTCTGTTTTTCCGTCCCGGATCGTACGTCGTGAGCTGTTAAAAGGACGATAACCGGACTCGCGGGAGATTTGAGGGCCCTACAACGTGTCGATATCACGTCTTGCGAGGATTCTGCGTTGTTGAAGCGGATGGGTTGTCGTTAAACCCATTGGTCCTTTTGAATGGGCCATCTCTCTAGGCTAGGACTGTGAACTGTTAACACATAAAGGAATTGTGCCCTCAACATGACGGGTGCGATCGTACCAGTACTAATGCACCGGATCCTATCAGAACTCCGAAGTTAAGCGTGCTTGGGCGAGAGCAATAGTAGGATGCGTGACCCCCTGGGAAGTCCTTGTGTTGCACCCCCTTTTCAATTTTTTTTGCCCTGGTTAGGGTTGCCAAGATACTTTATCCACCAAATTTCTATTATTGAATCGCACGGAACATTAGGCAAGAAAACATCGCTTCACGTAGAGGTTGGGCCCGCAAATCGAGGACGTAGGGTTTGTGACCAGGTCACCGTCGCTCCGGTGCCCATAACTTTTGATCCGCAAGGAGTTACGCGGCGCACAACATACCGTTTCAAAGCTCTCTAAGAGCTCTACGACGGGGGCATCCAGCTTGCCCGCTGTGCCCATTTTTGGAGCCCAAAATCGAACGTTTTCATCAGTTTCAGGCCACTTTTCTTCTTTTGCACTATTTTTCCGTCCCGGATGTACGTCGTGAAATGTTAAAAGGACGACAACCTGACTCGTGGGACATCAGAGGGCACTACTACGTGTCGATATCACGTCTTGCGAGGATGCTGCATTGTTGAAGCGGATGCGTTGTCGTTTAGCCCACTTGGCCTTCTAAATGGGCCATCTCTCTAGCTGGGACTGTGAACCGTTAACACATATAGGAATTGTGCCCTCAACATGACCAGTGCGATCATACCAGCTCTAATGCACAAGATCGCATCAGAACTTCGAAGTTGAGCGTGCTTGGGCGAGAGTAGTACAAGGATGGGTGACCCCTTGGGAAGTCCTCGTGTTGCACCTCCTTTTCAATTTTTTTTGCCCTAGTTAGGGTTGCCAAGATACTTTATCCACCAAATCTCTATTACCGAATCCCACGAAACATTAGGCAAGACAACATCGCTTCACGTAAAGGCTAGGCCCGCAAACCGAGGGCGTAGGGTTTGTGACCAGGTCTCCGTCGCTCCGGTGCCCATAACTTTTGATCCGTAAAGAGGTACGCGGCGCACAACATACCATTGCAAAGTTCTCTGAGAGCTCTACGACGACGACAGCTAGCTTGCTCGCTGTGACCTTTTTGGAGCCTAAAATCGAACGTTTTCATTAGTTTCAGGCCACTTTTCTTCTTTTGCTCTATTTTTTCGTTCCGGATCGTACGTCGTGAACTGTTAAATGAATGACAACCTGACTCGCGGGACATCAGAGGGCCCTACAACTTGTCGATATCACGTTTTGCCAGGATGCTGCGTTGTTGAAGGTGATGGGTTGTCGTTAAGCCCATTGGGCCTTTTGAATGGGCCATATCTCTAGGCTGAGACTGTGAACCGTTAACACATAAAGGAATTGTGCTCTCAACACGACGAGTGCAATCATACCAGCACTAATGCACCGGATCCTATCAGAACTCCGAAGTTAAGCGCGCTTGGGCGAGAGTAGTACTAGGATGGGTGACCCCCTGGGAAGTCCTCGTGTTGCACCCCCTTTTCAATTATTTTTGCCCGGGTTAGGGTTGCCAAGATACTTTATCCACCAAATCTCAATTACCGAATCCCACGGAACATTAGGAAAGACAACATCGCTTCACGTAGAGGTTGGGCCCGCAAACCGAGGGCGTAGGGTTTATTACCAGGTCTCTGTCGCTCCGGTGCCCATAACTTTTGATCCGCAAGGAATTACGCGACGCACAGCATGCCGTTTCAAAGCTCTCTGAGAGCTCTACGATGGGGGCAGCCAGCTTGCCCGCTGTGCCCATTTTTGGAGCCTAAAATCGAACGTTTTCATCAGTTTTAGACCACTTTTCTTCTTTTGCTCTGTTTTTCCGTCCCGGATCGTACGTCGTGAACTGTTAAAAGGACGACAACCTGACTCGCGGGACATCAGAGGGCACTACAACGTGTCGATATCATGTCTTGCGAGAATGCTGCATTGTTGAAGCGGATGCGTTGTCGTTAAGCCCATTTGGCCTTCTGAATGGGCCATCTCTCTAGCTGGGACTGTGAACCGTCAACACATATAGGAATTGTGCCCTCAACATGACCGGTGCGATCATACCAGCTTTAATGCACCGGATCACATCAGAATTCCGAAGTTGAGCGTGCTTGGGCGAAAAGTAGTACTAGCATGGGTGACCCCATGGGAAGTCCTCGTGTTGCACCTCATTTTCAATTTTTTTTGCCCTGGTTAGGGTTGCCAAGATACTTTATCCACCAAATCTCTATTACCGAATCCCACGGAACATTAGGCAAGACAACATCGCTTCACGTTGAGGCTAGGCCTGCAAACCGATGGCGTAGGGTTTGTGACCAAGTCTCCGTAACTCCGGTGCACATAACTTTTGATCCGTAAGGAGTTATGCAGCACACAGCATACTGTTGCAAAGCTCTCTGAGAGCTCTACGACGGGGGCAGCCAGCTTGTCCGCTATGCCAGTTTTTGGAGCCCAAAATCGAACGTTTTCATCAGTTTCAAGCCATTTTTCTTCTTTTGCTCTGTTTTTTCGTCCTGGATCGTACGTCGTGAATTGTTAAAAGGACGACAACCTGACTCGCGGGACATCAGAGGGCACTACAACGTGTCGATATCACGTCTTCCAAGGATGCTGCATTGTTGAAGCGGATGGGTTGTCGTTAAGCCCATTTGGCCTTCTGAATGGGCCATCTATCTAGTTGGGACTATGAATCGTTAACACATATAGGAATTGTGCCCTCAACATGACCTATGCGATCATCCCAGCTCTAATGCACTTGATCACATCAGAACTCCGAAGTTGAGCGTGCTTGGGCGAGAGTAGTACTAGGATGGGTGACCCCCTGGGAAGTCCTCGTGTTGCACCCCCTTTTCAATTTTTTTTGCCCTAGTTAAGGTTGCCAAGATACTTTATCCACCAAATCTCTATTATCGAATCCCCCGGAACATTAGGCAAGACAACATCGCTTCACTTAGAGGCTAGGCCCGTAAACCGAGGGCGTAGCGTTTGTAACCAGGTCTCCGTCGCTCCGGTGCCCATAACTTTTGATCCGTAAGGAGTTACGCGGCGCACAGCATATGGTTGCAAAGCACTCTTAGAGCTCTACGACGGGGCAGCCAATTTGCTCGTTGTGCCCATTTTTAGAGCCTAAAATTGAACGTTTTCATTAGTTTCAGGCCACTTTTATTCTTTTGCTCTATTTTTTCATCCCGGATCGTAAGTCGTGAATTGTTAAAAGGAAGACAACCTGACTCACGGGACATCAGAGGGCCCTACAACACGTTTTGTGAGGATGCTGCGTTGTTGAAGCAGATGGGTTGTCGTTAAGCCTATTGGGCCTTTTGAATGGGCCATCTCTCTAGGTTGGGACTGTGAACCGTTAACACATAAAGGAATTGTGCCCTCAACAAAACGGGTGTGATCATACCCGCACTAATGCACCGGATCCCATCAGAACTCCGAAGTTAAGCGTGCTTGGGCGATAGTAGTACTAGGATGGGTGACCCCCTGGGAAGTCCTCTTGTTGCACCCCATTTTCAATTTTTTTTGCCCTGGTTAGGGTTGCCAAGATACTTTATCCACCGAATCTCTATAACCGAGTCCCACGGAACATTAGGCAAGACAACATCGCTTCACGTAGAGGCTGGGCCCGCAAACCGGGGGCGTAGGGTAAATGACCAGATCTCCGTTGCTCTGGTGCCCATAACTTTTGATCCGTAAGGAGTTACGGAGCGCACAACATACCGTTGCAAAGCTCTCTGAGAGCTTTACGACGGGGGCAGCTAGCTTGCTCGCCGTGCCCGTTTTTGGAGCCTAAAATCGAATGTTTTCATTAGATTCAGGCCATTTTTCTTCTTTTACTCTGTTTTTCCCGGAACGTACGTTGTGAACTGTTAAAAGGATGATAACCTAACTCGTAGGACATTAGAGGGCCCTACAATGTGACGATATCACGTCTGGCGAGGATGCTGCATTGTTGAAGCAGATGGGTTGTCGTTAAGCGGATTGTGCCTTTTGAATGGGCCATCTCTCTCGGCTGGGACTGTGAACTGTTAACACATAAAGGAATTGTGCCCTCAACATGACGGGTGCGATCATACCAGCACTAATGCTCCGGATCCCATCAGAACTCCGAAGTTAAGCGTGCTTGGGCGAGAGTAGTACAAGGATGGGTGACCCCTTGGGAAGTCCTCGTGTTGCACCTCATTTTCAATTTTTTTTTGCCCTGGTTAGGGTTGCCAAGATACTTTATCTACAAACCGAGTGCGTAGGGTTTGTGACCAAGTCTCTGTCGCTCCGGTGCCCATAACTTTTGATCCGTAAGGAGTTACGCAGCGCACAGCATACCGTTGCAAAGCTCTCTGAGAGCTCTACGACGGAGGCAGCCAGCTTGCCCGCTATGCCCATTTTTAAAGCCCAAAATCGAACGTTTTCATCATTTTCAAGCCACTTTTCTTCTTTTGCTATGTTTTTCCGTCAAGGATCGTACGTCGTGAACTGTTAAAAGGACGACAACCTGACTCGCGGGACATCATAGGGCACTACAACATGTCGATATCATGTCTTGCAAGGATGCTGCATTGTTGAAGCGGATGGGTTGTCGTTAAGCCCATTTCGCCTTCTGAATGGGCCATCTCTCTAGCTAGGACTGTGAACCGTTAACACATATAAGAATTGTGCCCTCAACATGACCGATGCAATCATACTTGCTCTAATGCACCGGATCACATCAGAACTCCGAAGTTGAGCGTGCTTGGGCGAGAGTAGTATTAGGATGGGTGACCCCTTGGGAAGTCCTCGTTTTGCACCCCCTTTTCAATTTTTTTTGCCTTGGTTAGGGTTGCCGAGATACTTTATCCACCAAATCTCTATTACCAAATCCCACGGAACATTAGGCAAGACAACATCGCCTCACGTAGAGGCTGGGCCCGCAAACAGAGGGTGTAGGGTTTGTGACCAGGTCTCCGTCGCTCCGGTGCCCATAACTTTTGATCCGTAAGGAGTTACGCGGCGCACAGCATACCGTTACAAAGCTCTCTGAGAGCTCTACGACGAGGGCAACCAGTTTGCTCGCTTTGCCCATTTTTTGAGCCTAAAATCAAACGTTTTCATTAGTTTCAGGCCACTTTTCTTCTTTTGCTATGTTTTTCCGTCCTGGATTGTACGTCGTGAACTGTTAAAAGGATGACAACCTGACTCGCGGGACATCAAAGGGCCCTACAACGTGTCGATATCACGTCTTGCGAGGATGCTGCGTTGTTGAAGTAGATGGGTTGTCATTAAGCTTATTGGGCCTTTTGAATGGGCCATCTCTCTAGGCTGGGACAGTGAACCGTTAACACATAAAGCAATTGTGCCCTCAACATGACGGGTGCGATCATACCAACACTAATGCACCGGATCCCATCAGAACTCTGAAGTTAAGCGTGTGCTTGGGCGAGAGTAGTACTAGGATGGGTGACCCCCTGGGAAGTCCTCATGTTGTACCCCCTTTTCAATTTTTTTTGCCCTGGTTAGGGTTACCAAGATACTTTAACCACCAAATCTCTATTACCGAATCCCACGGAACATTAGGCACGACAACATCGCTTCACGTAGAGGCTGTGCCCGCAAACCGAGGGCATAGGGTTTGTGACCAGATCTTCGTCGCTCCGATGCCCACAACTTTTGATCCTTAAAGAGTTACGCAGCGTACATCATAGAGTTGCAAAGCTCTCTGGGAGCTCTACGACGGGGGTAGCCAGCTTGCTCGCTGTTCCCGTTTTTGGAGCCTAAAATCGAACGTTTTCATTAGTTTCAAGCCACTTTTCTTCATTTGCTCTGTTTTTCCATCACGGATCGTACGTCGTGAACTGTTAAAAGGACGACAACCTGACTCGCGGGACATCAGAGGGCCCTACAACTTGTCGATATCACGTCTTGCGAGGATGCTTCGTTGTTGAAGCAGATGGGTTGTCGTTAAGCCCATTGGGCATTTTGAATGGGCCATCTCTCTAGGCTGGGACTGTGAACTGTCAACACATAAAGGAATTGTGCCCTCAACATGACGTGTGCGATCATACCAGCACTAATGCACTGTATCCCATCAGAACTCCGAAGTTAAGCGTGCTTGGGCGAGTGTAGTACTAAGATGGTTGACCCCCTAGGAAGTCCCCATGTTGCACCCCATTTTCAATTTTTTTTTCCCTGGTTAGGGTTGCCAAGATACTTTATCCACCAAATCTCTATTACCGAATCCAACGGAACATTAGGCAAGACAACATCGCTTCACGTAGAGGCTAGGCCCGCAAACCGAGGGCGTAGGGTTTGTGACCAGGTCTCCGTCGCTCCGGTGCCCATAACTTTTGCTCTGTAAAGAGTTACGCGGTGCATAGCATAACGTTGCAAAGCTCTCTGAGAGCTCTACGACGGGGGTAGAAAGCTTGCTCGCTGTTCCCGTTTTTGGAGCCTAAAATCGAACGTTTTCATTAGTTTCAGGCCACTTTTCTTCATTTGCTCTGTTTTTCCATCACGGATCGTACGTCATGAACTGATAAAAGGAGGACAACCTGACTCGCGGGACATCGGAGGGCCCTACAACTTGTCGATATCACGTCTTGCGAGGATGCTTCGTTGTTGAAGCAGATGGGTTGTCGTTAAGCCCATTGGGCATTTTGAATGGGCCATCTCTCTAGGCTGGGACTGTGAACTGTTAACACATAAAGGAATTGTGCCCTCAACATGACGTGTGCGATCATACCAGCACTAATGCACCGTATCCCATCAGAACTCCGAAGTTAAGCGTGCTTGGGCGAGTGTAGTACTAAGATGGTTGACCCCCTAGGAATTCCCCATGTTGTACCCCATTTTCAATTTTTTTTTCCCTGGTTAGGGTTGCCAAGATACTTTATCCACCAAATACCTATTACCAAATCCCACGGAACATTAGGCAAGACAACATCGCCTCACGTAGAGGCTGGGCCCGCAAACCGAGGGCGGAGGGTTTTTGACCAGGTCTCTGTCGGTCCGGTGCCAATAACTTTTGATCCGTAAGGAGTTACGCGGCGCACAGCATACCGTTACAAAGCTCTCTGAGAGCTCTACGACGAGGGCAACCAGTTTGCTCGCTGTGCCCATTTTTGGAGCCCAAAATCGAATGTTTTCATCAGTTTCAGGACGCTTTTCTTCTTTTGCTCTATTTTTTCGTCCCGGATCGTACGTCGTGAACTGTTAAAAGGACGACAACTGGACTCGGGGGACATCAGAGGGCCCTACAACATGTAGATATCATGTCTTCTGACTATGCTGCATTGTTGAAGCGGATGTGTTGTCGTTAAGCCCATTGGGCCTTCTGAATGGGCCATATCCCTAGCACGGACTGTGAACCATTAACACATAAAGGAATTGTGCCCTCAACATGACGGGTGCGATCATACTAGCACTAATGCACCATATCCCATCAGAACTCTGAAGTAAAGCGTGCTTGGGCGAGAGTAGTACTAGGATGGGTGACCCCCTGGGAAGTTCTCGTGTTGCACCCCCTTTTCAATTTTTTTTGCCCTGGTTAGGGTTGCCAAGATACTTTATCCACCAAATCTCTATTACCGAATCCCCCGGAACATTAGGCAAGACAACATCGCTTCACGTAGAGACTAGGCCCGTAAACCGAGGGCGTAGGATTTGTAACCAGGTCTCCGTCACTCCGGTGCCCATAACTTTTGATCCGTAAGGAGTTACGCGGCACACAGCATACGGTTGGAAAGCTCTCTTAGAGCTCTACGATGGTGCAGCCAGTTTCCTCGTTGTGCTCTTTTTGGAGCCTAAAATCGAACGTTTTCATTAGTTTCAGGCCACTTTTCTTCTTTTGCTCAGTTTTTCCATCCCGGATCGTACGTTGTGAATTGTTAAAAAGACGACAACCTGACTCACGGGACATCAGAGGGCCCTACGATGTGTCGATATCACGTTTTGTGAGGAAGCTGCGTTGTTGAAGCAGATGGGTTGTCATTAAGCCTATTGGGCCTTTTGAATTGGCCATCTCTCTAGGCTGGGACTATCAACCGTTAACACATAAAAGAATTGTGCCCTCAACAAGACGGGTGCGATCATACCGGCACTAATGCACCGGATCACGTCAGAACTCCGAAGTTAAGCGTGCTTGGGCAAGAGTAGTACTAGGATGGGTAACCCCGTGGGAAGTCCTTGTGTTGCACCCCCTTTTCAATTTTTTTTGCCCTGGTTAGGGTTGCCAAGATACTTTATCGACCAAATCTCTATTACCAAATCCCACGGAACATTATGCAAGACAACATCGCTTCAGGTAGAGGCTGGGCCCGCAAACCGAGGGCAGAGGGTTTGTGATCAGGTCTCCGTCGCTCCGGCGCCCATAACTTTTGATTCGTAAGGAGTTACTCAGCGTACAGCTTATCGTTGCAAAGCTCTCAGAGAGCTCTACGACGAGGGAAGCCAGCTTGCTCGGTTTGCCCATTTTTGGTGCCTAAAATCGAACATTTTCATTAGTTTCAGGCCACTTTTGTTCTTTTGCTCTGTTTTTCCGTCCCGGATCGTACATCGTGAACTTTTAAAAGGACGACAACCTAGCTAGCAGGACATCAGAGGGCCCTAGAATGTGTCGATATCACATCTTGCGAGGATGCTGCGTTGTTGAGGCAGATGGGTTGTCGTTAAGCCCATTGGGCCTTTTGAATGGGCCATCTCTCTAGGCTGGGACTGTGAACTGTTAACACATAAAGGAATTGTGCCCTCAACATGATAGGTGCGATCATACCAGCACTAATGCATCGGATCCCATCAGAACTCCGAAGTTAAGCGTGCTTGGGCGAGAGTAGTACTAGGATGGATGACCCCCTGGGAAGTCCTCGTGTTCCACCCCATTTTCAATTTTTTTTGCCCTGGTTAGGGTTGTCAAGATACTTTATCCACCAAATCCGTATTACCAAATCCCACGGAACATTAGGCAAGACAACATCGCTTCACGTAGAGGCTGGGCCCGCAAACCGAGGGCGGAGGATTTGTGACTAGGTCTCCGTCGCTCCGGTGCCCATAACTTTTGATCCGTAAGGAGTTACGCGGCGCACAACATAACGTTGCAAAGCTCTCTGAGAGCTCTACGACGGGGGCAGCCAGCTTGCTGGAGTGCCCATTTTTTAAGCCCAAAATCGAATGTTTTCATTAGTTTCAGGCAAGTTTTCTTCTTTTGCTCTGTTTTTCTGTCCCGGATCGTACGTCGTGAACTTTTAAAAGGACGACAACCTGACTCGCGGGACATCAGAGGACCCTATAATGTGTCGATATCACGTCTTGCGAGGATGCTGCATTGTTGAAGCGGATGGGTTGTCGTTAAGCCCATTGGGCCTTCTGAATGGGCCATCTCTCTAGCTGGGACTGTGAACCGTTAACACATTTAGGAATTGTGCCCTCAACATGACCGGTGCGATCATACCAGCACTAATGCGCCGGATCACATAAGAACTCCAAAGTTGAGCGTGCTTGTGCGAGAGTAGTACTTGGATGGGTGACCCCCTGGGGAGTCCTCGTGTTCCACCCCCTTTTCAATTTTTTTTGCCCTCGTTAGGATTGCCAAGATACTTTATCCACCAAATCTCTATTACCGAATCCCACGGAACATTAGGCAAGACAACATCGCTTCTCGTAGAGGCTAGGCCGGCAAACCGATGGCGTAGGGTTTGTGACCAGGTCTCCGTCGCTCTGGTGCTAATAACTTTTGATCCGTAAGGAGTTACGCAGCGCACAGCATACCATTGCAAAGCTCTCTGAGAGATCTACGACGGGGGCAGCCAGTTTGCTCGCTGTGCTATTTTTGGAGCCTAAAATCGAAAGTTTTCATTAGTTTCAGGCCACTTTTCTTCTTTCGCTCTGTTTTCCATCCCGGATCGTACGTCGTGAACTGTTAAAAGGACGACAACCTGACTCGCGGGATATCAGAGGTCCCTACAACGTGTCGATATCACGTCTTGCGAGGACGTTGCGTTGTTGAAGCAGATGGGTTGTCGTTAAGCCTATTGGGCCTTTTGAATGGGCCATCTCTCTAGGCTGGGATTGTGAACAATTGATACATAGAGGAATTGTGCCCTCAACATGACGGGTGCGATCATACCAACACTAATGCACTGGATCCCATCAGAAATCCGAAGTTAAGCGTGCTTGGGTAAGAGTAGCACTAGGATGGGTGACCCCTTGGGAAGTCCTCGTGTTGCACCTCATTTTCAATTTTTTTTGCCCTGGTTAGGGTTGCCAATATACTTTATCCAACAAATCTCTATTACCGAATCTCACGGAACATTAGGCAAGACAACATCGCTTGACGTAGAGGCTGGGCCCGTAAACCGAGGGCGTAGGGTTTGTGACCAGGTCTCCGTCGCTCCGTTGCCCGTAACTTTTGAACCGTAAGGAGTTACGCGGCGCACAGCAAACCGTTGCAAAGCTCTCTGAGAGCTCTACGAGGGGGGCAGCCAGCTTGCTCGCTCTGCCCATTTTTGGAGCCCAAAATCAAACTTTTCATTAGTTTCAGTCCACTTTTCTTCTTTTGCTCTATTTTTCCGTCCCGGATCGTACGTCGTCAACTGTTAAAAGGATGACAACCTAACTCGTGGGACATCAGAGGGCCCTACAATGTGACGATATCACGTCTTGCGAGGATGCTGCATTGTTGAAGCAGATGGGTTGTCGTTAAGCCCATTGGGCCTTGTGAATGGGCCATCTCTCTAGCTGGGACTGTGAACCGTTAACACATATAGGAATTGTGACCTCAACATGACCGTTGCGATCATAACAGTACTAATGCATAGGATCACATCAGAACTCCGAAGTTAAGTGCGCTTGGGCGAGATTAGTACTATGATGGGTGACCCCTTGGGAAGTCCTCGTGTTGCACCCCCTTTTCTATTTTTTTTGCCCTGGTTAGGGTTGCCAAGATACTTTATCCACCAAATCTCTATTACCGAATCCACGGAACATTAGGCAAGACGACATCGCTTCACGTAGAGGCTGGGCCCGCAAACTGAGGGCGTAGGGTTTGTGACCAGGTCTTCGTCGCTCCAGTGCCCATAACTTTTGATCTGTAAGGAGTTAAGCGGCGCACAGCATACCGTTGCAAAGCTCTCTAAGAGCTCTACGACGGGGGCAGCCAGCTTGCTTGCTATACCCATTTTTGGAGCCTAAAATCGAACATTTTCATTAGTTTCAGGCCACTTTACTTCTTTTGCTTTGTTTTTCCGTACCGGATCGTACGTCGTCAACTGTTAAACGGACGACAACCTGACTCGCGGGACATAAGAGGGCCCTACAACGTGTCGATATCATGTCTTGCGAAGATGCTGCATTGTTGAAGCAGATGGGTTGTCGTTAAGCCCATTGGGCATTTTGAATGGGCCATCTCTCTAGGCTGGGATTGTGAACCGTTAACACATAAAGAAATTGTGCCCTCAACATGACGGGTGCGATCATACCAGCACTAATGCACCGGATCCCATCAGAACTACGAAGTTAAGCGTGCTTGGGCGAGAGTAGTACTAGGATGGGTGACCCCTTGGGAAGTCCTCGTGTTGCACCCCCTTTTCAATTTTTTTTCCCTGGTTAGGGTTGCCAAGATACTTTATCCACCGAATCTCTATTACCGAATCCCACGGAACATTGGGCAAGACAACATCGCTTCACGTAGATGCTGAGCCCGCAAATCGAGGGCATAGGGTTTGTGACCAGGTCTCCGTCGCGCCGGTGCCCATAACTTTTGATCCGTAAGAAGTTATGCACTGCACAGCATACCGTTGCAAAGCTCTCTGAGAGCTCTACGACGGGGGCAGCCAGCTTGCTTGCTGTGCCCTTTTTTGGAGACTAAAATCGAACATTTTCATTTGTTTCAGGCCACTTTACTTCTTTTGCTCTGTTTTTTCATCCCGAAACGTACGTCGTGAATTGTTAAAAGGATGACAACTTGACTCGCGGAACATCAGAGGGCCCTACAACGTGTCGATATCACGTCTTGCAAGGATGCTGCGTTGTTGAAGCAGATAGGTTGTCGTTAAGCCCATTGGGCCTTTTGAATGGGCCATCTCTCTAGGCTGGGACTGTGAACCGTTAACACATAAAGGAATTGTGCCCTCAACATGACGGGTGCGATCATACCAGCACTAATGCAACGGATCCCATCAGAACTCCGAAGTTAAGCGTGCTTGGGCGAGAGTAGTACTAGGATGGGTGACCTCCTGGGAAGTCTTCGTGTTGCACCCTCTTTTCAATTTTTTTTGCCCTGGTTAGGGTTGCCAAAATACTTTATCCACCAAATCTCTGTTACCGAATCCCATGGAACATTAGGCAAGACAACATCGCTTCACGTAGATGCTGAGCCCACAAATCGAGGGCGTTGGGTTTGTGACCAGGTCTCCGTCGCGCCGGTGCCCATAAATTTTGATCCGTAAGGAGTTACGCGCTGCACAGCATACCGTTAAAAAGCTCTCTGAGAGCTCTACGACGGGGGCAGACAGCTTGCTCGCTGTGCCCGTCTTTGGAGCCTAAAATTGAACGTTTTCATTAGTTTCAGGATACTTTTCTTCTTTTGCTCAATTTTTCCGTCCCGGATCGTACGTCGTGAACTGTTAAAAGGATGACAACCTGACTCGCGGGACATCAGAGGGCACTACAACGTGTCGATATCACGTCTTGCGAGGATGATGCGTTGTTGAAGCAGATGGGTTGTCGTTAAGCCCATTGGGCCTTTTGAATGGGCCATCTCTCTGGGCTGGGACTGTGAACCGTTAACACGTAAAGGAATTGTGCCCTCAACATGACGGGTGCGATCATACCAGCACTAATGCACCGGATCCCATCAGAACTTCGAAGTCAAGCGTGCTTGGGCGAGAGTAGTACTAGGATGGGTGACCCCCTGGGAAGTCCTCGTTTTGCACCCCCTTTCAATTTTTTTTGCCCTGGTTAGGGTTGCCAAGATACTTTATCCACCGAATCTCTATTACCGAATCCCACGGAACATTGGGCAAGACAACATCGCTTCACGTAGATGCTGAGCCCGCAAACCGAGGGCATAGGGTTTGTGACCAGGTCTCCGTCGAGCCGGTGCCCATAACTTTTGATCCGTAAGAAGTTATGCGGTGCACAGCATACCATTGCAAAGATCTCTGAGAGCTCTACGACGGCGGTAGCCAGCTTGCTTGCTGTGCCCTTTTTTAGAGACTAAAATCGAACGTTTTCATTAGTTTCAGGCCACTTTCCTTCTTTTTCTCTGTTTTTCCGTCCCGAAACGTACGTCGTGAACTGTTAAAAGGACGACAACATGACTCGCGGAACATCAGAGGGCCCTAGAACGTGTCGATATCACGTCTTGCGAGGATGCTGCGTTGGTGAAGCAGATAGGTTGTCGTTAAGCCCATTGCGCCTTCTAAATGGGCCATCTCCCTAGCAGGGACTGTGAACCGTTAATACATAGAGGAATTGTGCCCTTAACATGACGGGTGCGATCATACCAGAACTAATGCACCAGATCCCATCAGAACTCTGAAGCTAAGCGTGCTTGGGCGAGAGTAGTACTAGGATTGGTGACCCCCTGAGAAGTTCTCATGTTGCACCCCCTTTTCAATTTTTTTTGCTCGGGTTAGGGTTGCAAAGATACTTTATCCACCAAATCTCTGTTACCGAATCCCACGGAACATTAGGCAAGACAACATCACTTCACGTAGAGGCTAGGCACGAAAACCGAGGTCATAGGATTTGTGACCAGGTCTCCGTCGCTCCGGTGCCCATAACTTTTGATTCGTAAGGAGTTACTCAGCGCACAACTTATCGTTGCAAAGCTCTCTGAGAGCTCTACGACGGGGGCAGCCTGCTTGCTCGGTTTGCCCATTTTTGGTGCCTAAAATCGAACGTGTTCATTAGTTTCAGGCCACTTTTGTTCTTTTGCTCTGTTTTTTCGTCCCGGATCGTACGTCGTGAACTTTGAAAAGGACGACAACCTGGCTCGCAGGACATCAGAGGGCCCTACAACGTGTCAATATCACGTCTTGCGAGGATGCTGCGTTGTTGAGGCAGATGGGTTGTCGTTAAGCCCATTGGGCCTTTTGAATGGGCCATCTCTCTAGGCTAGGACTGTGAACTATTAACACATAAAGGAATTGTGCCCTCAACATGATAGGTGCGATCATACCAGCACTAACGCATCGGATCCCATCAGAACTCTGAAGTTAAGCGTGCTTGGGCGAGAGTAGTACTAGGATGGGTGACCCCCTGGGAAGTCCTCGTGTTCCACCCCCTTTTCAAATTTTTTTTGCCCTGGTTAGGGTTGTCAAGATACTTTATCCACCAAATCTCTATTACCAAATCCCACGGAACATTAGGCAAGACAACATCGCTTCAGGTAGAGGCTGGGCCCGCAAACCGAGGGGGTAGTGTTTGTGACCAGGTCTCCGTCACTCCGGTGCTAATAACTGTTGATCCGTAAGGAGTTACGCAGCGCACAGCATACCATTGCAAAGCTCTCTGAGAGATCTACGACGGGGGCAGCCAGTTTGCTCGCTGTGCCATTTTTGGAGCCTAAAATCGAAAGTTTTCATTAGTTTCATGCCACTTTTCTTCTTTCGCTCTATTTTTCGTCCCGAATCGTACGTCGTGAACTGTTAAAAGGATGACAACCTGACTCGCGGGATATCAGAGGGCCCTACAACGTGTCGATATCACGTCTTGCAAGGACGTTGCGTTATTGAAGCAGATGGGTTGTCGTTAAGCCTATTGGGCATTTTGAATGGGCCATCTCTCTAGGCTGGGATTGTGAACCGTTAATACATAAAGGAATTGTGCCCTCAACATGACGGGTGCGATCATACCAGCACTAATGCACTGGATCTCATCAGAACTCCGAAGTTAAGCGTGCTTGGGCGAGAGTAGTACTAGGATGGGTGACCCCCTGGGAAGTCCTCGTGTTGCACCTCTTTTCCAATTTTTTTTGCCCTGGTTAGGGTTGCCAATATACTTTATCCACCAAATCTCTATTACCGAATCTCACAGAACATTAGGCAAGACAACATCGCTTCACGTAGAGGCTGGGCCCGCAAACCGAGGGCGTAGGGTTTGTGACCAGGTCTCCGTCGCTCCGTTGCCCGTAACTTTTGAACCGTAAGGAGTTACGCAGCGTACAGCAAACCGTTGCAAAGATCTCTGAGAGCTCTACGAGGGGGGCAGCCAGCTTGCTTGCTCTGCCCGTTTTTGGAGCCCAAAATCAAACGTTTTCATTAGTTTCAGTCCACTTTTCTTCTTTTGCTCTGTTTTTCCGTCCCGGATCGTACGTCGTGAACTGTTAAAAGGACGACAACCTGACTCGCGGGACATCAGAGGGCCCTACAACGTGACAATATCACGTCTTGCGAGGATGCTGCATTGTTGAAGCAGATGGGTTGTCGTTAAGCCCATTTGGCCTTCTGAATGGGCCATCTCTCTAGCTGGGACTGTGAACCGTTAACACATATAGGAATTGTGACCTCAACATGACCGGTGCGATCATACTAGTACTAATGCACAGGATCACATCAGAACTCTGAAGTTGAGCGCGCTTGGGCGAGAGTAGTACTAGGATGGGTGACCCCCTGGGTAGTCCTCGTGTTGCACCCCCTTTTCAATTTTTTTTGCCCTGGTTAGGGTTGCCAAGATACTTTATCCACCAAATCTCTATTACCGAATCTCACGGAACATTAGGCAAGACAACATCGCTTCACGTAGAGGCTGGGCCCGCAAACCGAGGGCGTAGGGTTTGTGACTAGTTCTCCGTCGCTCCGGTGCCCATAACTTTTGATATGTAAGGAGTTAAGCGGTGAACAGCATACTGTTGCATAGCTCTCTAAGAGCTCTACGACGGGGGCAGCCAGCTTGCTCGTTATACCCATTTTTGGAGCCTAAAATCGAACGTTTTCATTAGTTTCAGGCCACTTTACTT
Source organism: Ehretia macrophylla (assembly GCA_037974665.1). Lineage (NCBI taxonomy): Eukaryota > Viridiplantae > Streptophyta > Magnoliopsida > Boraginales > Ehretiaceae > Ehretia > Ehretia macrophylla. The sequence continues at coordinate 4,896,282 of CM075780.1, forward strand.
CTTTTGCTCTGTTTTTCCATCCCGGATCGTACGTCGTCAACTGTTAAACGGACGACAACCCGACTCGCGGGACATAAGAGGGCCCTACAACGTGTCAATATCATGTCTTGCGAAGATGCTACGTTGTTGAAGCAGATGGGTTGTCGTTAAGCGCATTGGGCATTTTGAATGGGCCATCTTTCTAGGCTGGGATTGTGAACCGTTAACAAATAAAGAAATTTTGCCATCAACATGAGGGGTGGGATCATACCAGCACTAATGCACCGGATCCCATCAGAACTCCGAAGTTAAGCGTGCTTGGGCGAGAGTAGTACTAGGATGGGTGACCCCCTGGGAAGTCCTCGTGTTGCACCCCCTTTTCAATTTTTTTTGCCCTGGTTAGGGTTACCAAGATACTTTATCCGCCAAATCTCTATTACCGAATCCCACGGAACATTGGGCAAGACAACATCGCTTCACGTAGATGCTGAGCCCGCAAGTCGAGGGCGTAGGGTTTGTGACTAGGTCTCCGTCGCGCCGGTGCCCATAACTTTTGATCCGTAAGGAGTTATGCGGCGCACAGCATACCGTTGCAAAGCTCTCTGAGAGCTCTACGACAGGGGCAGCCAGCTTGCTCGCTGTGCCCATTTTAGAGCCTAAAATCGAACATTTTCATCAGTTTTAGGGCACTTTTCTTCTTTTGCTCTATTTTTTCGTCCCATATCGTACGTCGAGAACAGTTAAAAGGATGACAACCTGACTCGCGGGACATCAAACGGCCCTACAACATGTCGATATCACGTCTTGCGAGGATGCTGCGTTGTTGAAGCAGATCGGTTGTCGTTAAGCGCATTGGGCCTTTTGGATGGACCATCTCTCTAGGCTGCGACTGTGAATCATTAACACATAAAGGAATTGTGCCCTGAACATGATGGGAGCGATCATACCAGCACAAATGCACCCGATCCCATCAAAACTCCGAAGTTAAGCGTGCTTGGGTGAGAGTAGTACTAGGATGGGTGACCCCCTGGGAAGTCCTCATGTTGCACCCCTTTTTCAATTTTTTTCCCTGGTTAGGGTTGCTAAGATAGTTTATCCACCAAATCTCCATTACCGAATCCCACGGAACATTAGACAAGACAACATCGCTTCATGTAGAGGCTGGGCCCACAAACCGAGGGCGTAGGGTTTGTGACCATGTCTTAGTCGCTCCGGTGCCCATAACTTTTGATCCGTAAGGAGTAACGCGGCGTACAACATACCGTTGCAAGGCTCTCTGAGAGCTCTACGACGGGGGCAGCCAGCTTGCTCGTTGTGCCCATTTTTGGAACCCGAAATTGAACGTTTTCATCAGTTTCAAGCCACTTTTCTTCTTTTGCTATGTTTTTTCGTCCAGGATCGTACGTCGTGAACTGTTAAAAGGACGACAACCTGACTCGCGGGACATCAGAGGGCCCTACAACGTGTTGATATCACGTCTTGCGAAGATGCTGCGTTGTTGAAGCAGATGGGTTGTCGTAAAGCCCATTGGGCCTTTTGAATGGGCCATCTCTCTCGGCTGGGACTGTGAACCGTTAACACGTAAAGGAATTGTGCCCGCAACATGACGGGTGTGATCATACCAGCACTAATGCACCGGATCCCATCAGAACACCGAAGTTAAGCGTGCTTGGGCGAGAGTAGTACTAGGATGGTTGACCCCCTGGGAAGTCCTCGTGTTGCACCCCCTTTTCAATTTTTTTTGCCCTGGTTAGTGTTGCCAAGATACTTTATCCACCAAATCTCTATTACCGAATCCCACGGAACATTAGGCAAGACAACATCGCTTCACGTAGAGGCTGGACCCACAAACCGAGGGCGTAGGGTTTGTGACCAGGTCTCCGTCGCTCTAGTGCCCATAACTTTTGATCCGTAAGGAGTTACGCGGCGCACAACATACTGTTGCAAAGCTCTCTGAGAGCTCTACGACGGGGCAGCCAGCTTGCTCGCTGTGCCCCTTTTTGGAGCCCAAAATAGAACGTTTTCATCAGTTTCAGGCCACTTTACTTCTTTTGCTCTGTTTTTCCGTCCCGGATCGTTCATCATGAACTGTTGAAAGGACGACAACCTGACTCGCGGGACATTAGAGGGCCCTACAACTTGTCGATATCACATCTTGCTAGGATTCTGCGTTGTTGAAGCAGATGGGTTGTCGTTAAGCCCATTGGGCCTTTTGAATGGGCCATCTCGCTAGGCTGCGACTGTGAACCGTTAACACATAAATGAATTGTGCCCTCAACATGACGGGTGCGATTATTCCAGCACTAATGCACCAGATCCCATCAGAACTCCGAAGTTAAGCGTGCTTGGACGAGAGTAGTACTCGGATGGGTGACCCCTGGGAAGTCCTCGTGTTGCACCCCCTTTTCAATTTTTTTTACCCTGGTTAGACTTGCCAAGATACTTTATCCACCAAATCTCTGTTACCGAATCCCACGGAACATTAGGCAAGACAACATCGCTTCACGTAGAGGCTGGGCCCTTAAACCGAGGGCGTAGGGTTTGTGACCAGGTCTCCGTCGCTCTGGTGCCCATAACTTTTGATCCGTAAGGAGTAATGCGGTGCACAGCATACCGTTGCAAAGCTCTCTGAGAGCTCTACGACGGGGGCAGCCAGCGTGCTGACTGTGCCCCATTTTGGAATCCAAAATCGAACGTTTTCATCAGTTTCAGGCCACTTTTCTTCTTTTACTCTATTTTTCCGTCCAGGATCGTACGTCGTGAACTGTTAAAAGGATGACAGCCTGACTCGCGGGACATCAGAGGGCCCTACAACTTGTCGATATCACGTCTTGCGAGGATCCTGGGTTGTTTTAGCAGATGGGTTGTTGTTAAGCCCATTGGGCCTTTTGAATGGGCCATCCCTCTAGGTTGGGACTGTGAACCGTTAACACGTAAAGGAATTGTGCCCTCAACATGACGGGTGTGATCATACCAACACTAATGCACAGGATCCCATCAGAACTCCGAAGTTAAGTGTGCTTGGGTGAGAGTAGTACTGGGATGGGTGACCCCTGGGAAGTCCTCGTGTTGCACCCCCTTTCCAATTTTTTTTGCCCTGGTTAGGGTTGCCAAGATACTTTATCCACCAAATCTCTATTACCGAATCCCATGGAACATTAGGATTGACCCGCAAACCGAGGACGTAGGGTTTGTGACCAGGTCTCCGTCGCTCCGGTGCCCATAACTTTTGATTCGTAAGGAGTTACGCGGTGCACAGTATACCGTTGCAATGCTCTCTTAGATCTACGACGAGGGCAGCCAGTTTGCTCGCTTTGCCTGTTTTTAGAGCCTAAAATCGAACGTTTTCATCTGTTTCAGGCCACTTTTCTTCTTTTGCTCTGTTTTTCCGTCCCGGATCGTACGTCGTGAACTGTTAAAGGGATGACAACTTGACTCGCGAGACATCAGAGGGCCCTAAAACTTGTCGATATCACGTCTTGCGAGGATGCTGCGTTGTTGAAGCAGATGGGTTGTCGTTAAGCCCATTGGGCCTTTTGAATGGGCCATCTCTCAAGGCTGGGACTGTGAACCGTTAACACATAAAGCAATTGTGCCTTCAACATGACGGGTGCGATCATACCAGCACTAATGCACCATATCCTATCAGAACTCCGAAGTTAAGCGTGCTTGGGCGAGAGTAGTACTATGATGGGTGACCCATTCGGAAGTCCTCGTGTTGCACCGCATTTTCAATTTTTTTTGCCCTGGTTAGGGTTTCCAAGATACTTTATCCTCCAAATCTCTGTTTCCGATTTCCACGGAACATTAGGCAAGACAACATCGCTTCACGTAGAGGCTGGGCCCACAAACCGAGGGCGTAGGGTTTGTGACCAGGTCTCCGTCGCTCCGGTGCCAATAACTTTTGATCCGTAAGGAGTTCCGCGGTGCACAACATATACCGTTGCAAAGCTCTCTTAGATCTACGATGGGGGCAGCCAGTTTGCTGGCTTTGCCCGTTTTTAGAGCCTAAAATCGAACGTTTTCATCAGTTTCAGGCCACTTTTCTTCTTTTGGTCTGTTTTTCCGTCCCGGATCGTACGTCATGAACAGTTAAAAGGATGACAACCTGACTCGCGGGACATCAGATGGCCCTACAACATGTCGATATCAAGTCTTGCGAGGATGCTGCGTTGTTAAAGCAGATGGGTTGTCGTTAAGCCCATTGGGCCTCTTGGATGGACCATCTCTCTAGGCTGGGATTGTGAACCGTTAACACATAAAGGAATTGTGCCCTCAACATGACGGGTGCGATCATACCAGCACTAATGCACCGGATCCCATCAAAACTCCGAAATTAAGCGTGCTTGGGCGAGAGTAGTACTAGGATGGGTGACCCACTAGGAAGTCCTCATGTTGCACCCCCTTTTCAAATTTTTTTTCCCTGGTTAGGGTTGCCATGATACTTTATCCACCAAATCTCTATTACCGAATCCCACGAAACATTAGGCAAGACAACATCGCTTCACGTAGAGGTTAGGCCCGCAAACCGAGGGCGTAGGGTTTGTGACCCTGTCTTCGTCGCTCCGGGGCCCATTACTTTTGATCCGTAAAGAGTAACGCGGCGCACAGCATACCGTTGCAAAGCTCTCTGAGAGCTCTACGACGGGGGCAGCCAGCTTGCTCGCTGTGCCCATTTTTGGAACCCAAAATCGAACGTTTTCATAAGCTTCAAGCCACTTTTCTTCTTTTGCTCTGTTTTTCCATCCGGGATCTACGTCATGAACTGTTAAAAGGACGACACCCTGACTCGCGGGACATCAGAGGGCACTACAACTTGTCGATATCACGTCTTGTGAGGATGCTGCGTTGTTGAAGCAGATGGGTTGTCGTTAAGCCCATTGGGCCTTTTGAATGGGCCATCTCTCTCGGCTGGGACTGTGAACCGTTAACACGTAAAGGAATTGTGCCCTCAACAGGACGGGTGTGATCATACCAGCACTAATGCACCGGATCCCATCAGAACTCCGAAGTTAAGCGTGCTTGGGCGAGAGTACTACTAGGATGGGTGACCCCCTGGAAAGTCCTAGTGTTGCACCCCCTTTTCAATTTTTTTTGCCCTGGATAGTGTTGCCAAGATACTTTATCCACCAAATCTCTATTACCGAATCCCACGGAACAATAGGCAAGAAAACATCGCTTCACGTAGAGGCTGGACCCGCAAACCGAGGGCGTAGGGTTTGTGACCAGGTCTCCGTCGCTCTAGTGCCCATAACTTTTGATCCGTAAGGAGTTATGCGACGCACAGCATACTGTTGCAAAGCTCTCAGAGAGCTCTACGATGGGGGCAGCCAGCTTGCTCGCTTTGCCCGTTTTTGGAGCCTAAAATAGAACGTTTTCATCAGTTTCAGGCCACTTTTCTTCTTTTGCTCTGTTTTTCCATCCCGGATCGTACACCGTGAACTGTTAAAATGATGACAACCTGAATCGCAGGACATTAGAGAGCCCTACAACTTGTCGATATCACGTCTTGCTAGGATTCTGCGTTGTTGAAGCAGATGGGTTGTCGTTAAGCCCATTGGGCCTTTTGAATGGGTCATCTCTCAAGGCTGGGACTGTGAACCGTTAACACATAAAGGAATTGTGCCCTCAACATGACGGGTGTGATCATACCAGCACTAATGCACTGGATCCCATAAAAACTCCGAAGTTAAGCGTGCTTGGGCGAGAGTAGTACTCGGATGGGTGACCCCCTGGGAAGTCCTCGTGTTGCGCCCCCTTTTCAATTTTTTTTTCCCTGGTTAGGGTTTCCAAGATACTTTATCCAAAAAATCTCTATTACCGAATCCCACGGAACATTAGGCAAGACAATATCGCTTCACGTAGAGGCTGGGCCCGCAAACCGAGGGCGTAGGGTTTGTGACCAGATCTCCGTCGCTCCGGTGCCCATAACGTTCTATCCGTAAGGAGTTAAGCAGCACACAACATACCGTTACAAAGCTCTCTGAGAGCTCTACGACGGGGGTAGCGAGCTAGCTCGCTGTGCCTGTTTTTGGAGCCCAAAATTGAACGTTTTCATCAGTTTCAGGCCACTTTTCTTCTTTTGCCCAGTTTTTTCGTCCCGGATCGTAGGTCGTGAACTGTTAAAAGGACGACAACCTGACTTGCGGGACATCAGAGGGCCCTACAACATATTGATATGACGTCTTGTGAGCATGCTGCGTTGTTGAAGCAGATGGGTTGTCGTTAAGCCCATTGGGCCTTTTGAATGGACCATCTCTCTAGGCTGGTACTGTGAACCGTTAACACATAAAGGAATTGTGCCCTCAACATGACTGGTGCGATCATACCAGCACTAATGCACCGGATCCCATCAAAACTCCGAAGTTAAGCGTGCTTGGGCTGGAGTAGTACTAGGATGGGTGACCCCCTGTGAAGTCCTCGTGTTGCACCCCCTTTTCAGTTTTTTTTGCCCTTGTTAAGGTTGCCAAGATACTTTATCCACCAAATCTCTATTATGGAATCCCACGGAACATTAGTCAAGACAACATCGCTTCACGTAGAGGTTGGGCCTGCAAACCAAGGGCGTAGGGTTTGTGACCAGGTCTCCGTCGCTCCGGTGCCCATAACTTTTGATCCGTAAGGAGTTACGCGACGCACAACATACCGTTGCAAAGCTCTCTGAGAGCTCTACGATGGGGACAGCCAGCTTGCTCGCTGTGCCCGTTTATGGAGCCCAAAATAGAACATTTTCATCAGTTTCAGGCCACTTTTCTTCTTTTGCTCTGTTTTTCCGTCTCGGATCGTACGTCGTGAACTGTTAAAGGGACGACAACTTGACTCGCGAGACATCAGAGGGCCCTACAACTTGTCGATATTACGTCTTGCGAGGATGCTGCGTTGTTGAAGCAGATAGGTTGTCGTTAAGCCCATTGGGCCTTTTGAATGGGCCATCTCTCTAGGCTGGGACTGTGAAACGTTAACACATAACGGAATTGTGCCTTGAACATGACGGGTGCGATCATACCAGCACTAATGCACCAGATCCTATCAGAACTCCGAAGTTAAGCGTGCTTGGGCGAGAGTAGTACTAGGATGGGTGACCCCCTGGGAAGTCCTCGTGTTGCACCCCATTTTCAATTTTTTTTGCCCTAGTTAGGGTTGCCAAGATACTTTATCCACCAAATCTCTATTTCCGATTCCCACGGATCATTAGGCAAGACAACATCACTTCACGTAGAGGCTGGGCCCACAAACCAAGGGCGTAGGGTTTGTGACCAGGTCTCCGTCGCTCCGGTGCCCATAACTTTTGATCCGTAAGTAGTTACGCGGCGCACAACATACCGTTGCAAAGCTCTCTGAGAGCTCTACGACGGGGGCTGCCAGCTTCCTCGCTGTGCCCTTTTTGAAACCCAAAATCGAACATTTTCATCAGTTTTAGGCCACTTTTCTTCTTTTGCTCTGTTTTTCCGTCCTGGATAGTACGTCGTGAACAGTTAAAAGGACGACAACCTGACTCGCGGGACATCAGACGGCCCTACAACATGTCGATATCACGTCTTGCGAGGATGCTGCGTTGTTGAAGCAGATGGGTTGTCGTTAAGCCCATTGGGCCTTTTGGATGGACCATCTCTCTAGGCTGGGACTGTGAACCGTTAACACATAAAGGAATTGTGCCCTCAACATTACGGGTGCGATCATACCAGCACTAATGCACTGGATCCCATCAAAACTCAGAAGTTAAGCGTGCTTGGGCGAGAGTAGTACTCAGATGGGTGAACCCCTTAGAAGTCCTCGTGTTGCGCCCCATTTTCAATTTTTTTTGCCCTGGTTAGGGTTGCCAAGAAACTTTATCCACCAAATCTCTATTACCAAATCCCACGGAACATTAGGCAAGACAATATCACTTCACGAAGAGGTTGGGCCCACAAACCGAGGCCATAGGGTTTGTGACCAGGTCTCAGTCGCTCCGGTGCCCATAACGTTTGATCAGTAAGGAGTTAAGCGGCGCATAGCATACCGTTGACTAGCGGGACATCAGAAGGCCCTACAACATGTCGATATCACGTCTTGTGAGCATGCTGCGTTGTTGACGCAGATGGGTTGTCGTTAAGCCCATTGGGCCTTTTGAATGGACGATCTCTCTAGGCTGGTACTGTGAACCATTAACACATAAAGGAATTGTACCCTCAACATGACTTGTGCGATCATACCAGCCCTAATGCACCGGATCCCATCAAAACTCCGAACTTAAGCGTGCTTGGCCGAGAGTAGTACTAGGATGGGTGACCCCCTGGGAAGTCCTCGTGTTGCACCCCCTTTTCAATTTTTTTTGCCCTTGTTAGGGTTGCCAAGATACTTTATCCACCAAATCTCTATTACGGAATCCCATGGAACATTAGGCAAGACAACATCGCTTCACGTAGAGGCTGGGCCTGCAAACCAAGGGCGTAGGGTTTGTGACCAGGTCTCCGTCACTCCGGTGCCCATAACTTTTGATCCGTAAAGAGTTACGCGACGCACATCATACCGTTGCAAAGCTCTCTGAGAGCTCTACGACAGGGACAGCCAGCTTGCTCGTTGTACCCGTTTATGGAGCCCAAAATAGAACGTTTTCATCAGTTTTAGGCCGTTTTTCTTCTTTTGCTCTGTTTTTTCGTCCCGGATCGTACGTCGTAAACTGTTAAAGGGAGGACAACTTGACTCGCGAGACATCAGAGGGCCCTACAACTTGTCGATATCACGTCTTGCGAGGATGCTGCGTTGTTGTAGCAAATGGGTTGTCGTTAAGCCCATTGGGCCTTTTGAATGGGCCATCTCTCTAGGCTGGGACTGTGAACCGTTAACACATAAAGGAATTGTAGCTTCAACATGACGAGTGCGATCATACCAGCATTAATGCACCAGATCCTATCAGAACTCCGAAGTTAAGCGTGCTTGGGCGAGAGTAGTACTAAGATGGGTGACCCCCTGGGAAGTCCTCGTGTTGCACCCCATTTTCAATTTTTTTTGCCCTGGTTTCGGTTGCCAAGATACTTTATCCACCAAATCTCTATTACCGATTCCCACGGAACATTAGGTAAGACAACATCGCTTCACGTAGAGGCTGGGCCCACAAACCGAGGGCGTAGGGTATGTGACCAGGTCTCCGTCGCTCCGATGCCCATAGCTTTAGATACGTAAGGAGTTAGGCGGTGCACAGCATACCGTTGCAAAGCTCTCTGAGAGCTCTACGACTGGGGCTGCCTGCTTACTCGCTGTGCCCATTTTTGGAGCCCAAAATCGAACGTTTTCATCACTTTCAGGCCACTTTTCTTCTTTTGCTCTGTTTTTTCGTCCAGGATAGTACGTCATGAACTGTTAAAAGGATGAGAACCTGACTCGCTGGACATCAGAGGGCCCTACAACATTTCGATATCACGTCTTGCGAGGATGCTGCGTTGTTGAAGCAGATGGGTTGTCGTTAATCCCATTGGGTCTTTTGGATGGACCATCTCTCTAGGCTGGACTGTGAACCGTTAACACATAAAGAAATTGTGCCCTCAACATGACGGGTGCAATCATACCAGCACTAATGCACCGGATCCCATCAAAACTCCGAAGTTAAGCATGCATGGGCGAGAGTAGTACTAGGATGGGGGACCCCGTGGGAAGTCCTCGTGTTGCACCCCCTTTTCAATTTTTTTTGCCCTTGTTAGAGTTGCCAAGATACTTTATCCACCAAATCTCTGTTACCGAATCCCGCGGAACATTAGTCAAGACAACATCGCTTCACGTTGAGGCTGGGCCAGCAAACCGAGGGCGTAGGGTTTGTGACTAGGTCTCCGTCGCCGCGGTGCCAATAAATTTTGATCCGTAAGGAGTAAGGCGCACAGAATACCGTTGCAAAGCTCTTTGAGAGCTCTACGAAGGGGGCAGCCAGCCTGCTCGCTGTGCCCCATTTTGGAGCCCAAAATCGAACGTTTTAATCAGTTTCAGGCCACTTTTCTTCTTTTACTCTGTTTTTCCGTTCAGGATCGTACGTCGTGAACTATTAAAAGGATGACAGCCTGACTCGCGGGACATCAGAGGGCCCTACAACTTGTCGATATCACGTCTTGCGAGGATGCTGCGTTGTTGAAGCAGATGGGTTGTCGTTAAGCCCATTGTGCCTTTTGAATGGACCATCTCTCTAGGCTGGGACTGTGAACCGTTAACACATAAAGGAATTGTGCCCTCAACATGACGGGTGTGATCATACCAGCACTAATGCACAGGATCCCATCAGAACTCCGAAGTTAAGAGTGCTTGGGCGAGAGTAGTACTAGGATGGGTGACCCCCTGGGAAGTCCCCGTGTTGCACCCCCTTTCCAATTTTTTTTGCCCTGCTTAGTGTTGCCAATGTACTTTATCAACCAAAAATCTCTATTACCGAATCCCACGGAACATTAGGCAAGACAACATCGCTTCATGTAGAGGCTGGACCCGAAAACCGAGGGCGTAGGGTTTGTATCCAGGTCTCCGTCGCTCTGGTGCCCAAAACGTTCGATCCGTAAGAAGTTACGCGGTGCACAGCATACCGTTGCAAAGCGCTCTGAGAGCTCTACGACAGGGGCAGCCAACCTGCTCGCTGTGCCCTTTTTTGGAGCCGAAAATCGAATGTTTTCATCAGTTTCAGGCCACTTTTCTTCTTTTGCTCTGTTTTTCCGTCCCGGATCGTACGTCGTGAACTGTTAAAAGGACGACAACCTGACTCGCGGGACATCAGAGGGCCCTACAACATGTCGATATCACGTCTTGCGAGGATGCTGCGTTGTTGAAGCAGATGGGTTGTCGTTAAGCCCATTGGGCCTTTTGGATGGACCATCTCTCAAGGCTGGGACTGTGAACCGTTAACACATAAAGGAATTGTGCCCTCAACATGACGGGTGCGATCATACCAGCACTAATTCACCGGATCCCATCAAAACTCTGAAGTTAAGCGTGCTTGGGCTAGGGTAGTACTAGGATAGGCGACCCCCTGGGAAGTCCTTGTGTTGCACCCCCTTTTCAATTTTTTTTGCCCTGGTTAGGGTTGCCAAGAAACTTTATCCACCAAATCTCTATTACCAAATCCCACGGAACATTAGGCGAGACAACATCGCTTCACGTAGAGGCTGGGCCCGTAAACCGAGGGCGTAGGGTTTGTGACCAGGTCTCCGTCGCTCCGGTGCCCATATCTTTTGGTCCGTAAGGAGTTACGCGGCGCACAACATGCCATTGCAAAGCTCTCTGAGAGCTCTACGATGGGGGCAGCCAGCTTGCTCGCTATGCCCGTTTTTTGTGCCCAAAATTTAACATTTTCATCAGTTTCAGGCCACTTTTCTTCATTTGCTCTGTTTTTCCGTCCCGGATCGTACGTCGTGAACTGTTAAACGGACGACAACTTGACTCACGAGACATCAGAGGGCCCTACAACTTGTCGATATCAGGTCTTGCGAGGATGCTGCGTTGTTGAAGCAGATGGGTTGTCGTTAAGCCCATTGGGCCTTTTGAATGGGCCATCTCTCTAGGCTGGGACTGTGAACCGTTAACACGTAAATGAATTGTGCCTTCAACATGACGGGTGCGATCATACCAGCAATAATGCACCGGATCCCATCAAAACTCCGAAGTTAAGCGTGCTTGGGCGAGAGTAGTACTAGGATGGGTGAACCCCTGGGAAGTCCATGTGTTGCACCCCATTTTCAATTTTTTTTGCCCTGGTTAGGGTTGCCAAGATACTTTATCCACCAAATCTCTATTACCGATTCCCACGGAACATTAGGCAAGACAACGTCGCTTCACGTAGAGGCTGGGCCACAAACCGAGGGCGTAGGGTTTGTGACCAGGTCTCCGTCGCTCCGGTGCCCATAACTTTTGATCCGTAAGGAGTTACGCGGCACACAGCATACCGTTGCAAAGCACTCTGAGAGCTCTACGATGGGGGCTGCCAGCTTGCTCGCTTTGCCCATTTTTGGAGCCCAAAATCGAACGTTTTCATCAGTTTCAGGCCACGTTTCTTCTTTTGCTCTGTTTTTCCGTCGCAGATAGTACCTTGTAAACTGTTAAAAGGACGACAACCTGACTCGCAGGACATCAGAGGGCCATACAACATGTCGATATCACATCTTGCGAGTATGCTGCGTTGTTGAAGCAGATGGGCTGTCGTTAAGCCCATTGGGCCTTTTGGATGGACCATCTCTCTAGGCTGGGACTGTGAACCGTTAACACATAAAGGAATTGTGCCCTCAACATGACAGGTGCGATCATACCAGCACTAATGCACCGGATCCCATCAAAACTCCGAAGTTAAGCGTGCTTGGGCGAGAGTAGTACTAGGATGGGGGACCCTTAGGAAGTCCTCGTGTTGCACCCCCTTTTCAATTTTTTTTGCCCTGGTTAGAGTTGCCAAGATACTTTATCCACCAAATCTCTGTTACTGAATCCCACGGAACATTAGGCAAGACAACATCCCTTGACGTAGAGGCCGGGCCCGTAAACCGAGGGCGTAGGGTTTGTGACCAGGTCTCCGTGCTCGTTGTGCCCCATTTTGGAGCCCAAAATCGAAAGTTATCAACAGTTTCAGGCCACTTTTCTTCTTTTACTCTATTTTTACGTCCTAGATCGTACGTCGTGAACTGTTAAAAGGATGACGGACTGACTCGCTGGACATCAGAGGGCCCTACAACTTGTCGATATCATGTCTTGCGAGGATCCTGCGTTGTTGAAGCAGATGGGTTGTCGTTAAGCCCATTGGGCCTTTTGAATGGGCCATCTCTCTAGGCTGGGACTGTGAGCCGTTAACACGTAAAGGAGTTGTGCCCTCAACATGATGGGTGTGATCATACCAGCACTAATGCACAGGATCCCATCAGAACTCCGAAGTTAAGCGTGCTTGGGCGAGAGTAGTACTAGGGTGAGTGACCACCTGGGAAGTCCTCATGTTGCACCCCCTTTCCAATTTTTTTTGCCCTGGTTAGTGTTGCCAAGATACTTTATCTACCAAAAATCTCTATTACCGAATTCCACGGAACATTAGGCAAGACAACATCGCTTCATGTAGAGGCTGGACCGGCAAACCGAGGGCGTAGGGTTTGTGACCAGGTCTCCGTCGCTCTGGTACCCATAACTTTTGATCCGTAAGGAGTTACGCGGAGCACAGCATACCGTTGCAAAGCTCTCTGAGAGCTCTACGACAGGGGCAGCCAGCCTGCTCATTGTGCCCTTTTTTGCAGCCCAAAATCGAACGTTTTCATCAGTTTCAGGCCACTTTTCTTCTTTTGCTCTGTTTTTCGGTCCCGGATCGTACGTCGTGAACTGTTAAAAGGACGACAACCTTACTCGCGGGACATCAGAGGGCCCTACAACATGTCGATATCACGTCTTGCTAGGATGCTGCATTGTTGAAGCAGATGGGTTGTCGTTAAGCCCATTGAGCCTTTTGGATGGACCATTTCTCAAGGCTGGGACTGTGAACCGTAAACACATAAAGGAATTGTGCCCTCAACATGACGGGTGCGATCATACCAGCACTAATGCACCGGATCTCATCAAACCTCCGAAGTTAAGCGTGCTTGGGCGAGAGTAGTACTAGGATAGGGGACCCCCTGGGAAGTCCTCGTGTTGTACCCCCTTTTCAATTTTTTTTGCCCTGGTTAGGGTTGCCAAGATACTTTATCCACCAAATCTCTATTACCGAATCCCACGGAACATTAGGCAAGACAACATCGCTTCACGTAGAGGCTGGGCCCGCAAACCGAGGGCGTAGGGTTTGTGACCAGGTATCCGTCACTCCGGTGCCCATAACTTTTGATCCGTAAGGAGTTACGCGGCGCACAGCATGCTGTTGCAAAGCTCTCTGAGAGCTCTACGACGGGGGCAGCCTGCTTGCTCGCTATGCCCGTTTTTGGAGCACAAAATTGAACGTTTTCATCAGTTTCAGGCCACTTTTCTTCTTTTGCTCGGTTTTTTCATCCCGGATCGTACGTCGTGAACAGTTAAAAGGACGACAACCTGACTCGCTGGACATCAGAGGGCCCTACAACATGTCGATATCACGTCTTGCGAGGAAGCTGCGTTGTTGATGCAGATGGGTTGTCGTTAAGCCCATTGGGCCTTTTGGATGGACCATCTATCAAGGCTGGGACTGTGAACCGTTAACACATAAATGAATTGTGTCCTCAACATGACGGGTGCGATCATACCAGCACTAATGCACCGGATCCCATCAAAAGTCCGAAGTTAAGCGTGCTTGGGCGAGATTAGTACTAGGATAGGCGACCCCCTGGGAAGTCCTTATGTTGCACCCCCTTTTCAATTTTTTTTGCCCTGGTTAGGGTTGCCAAGATACTTTATCCACCAAATCTCTATTACCGAATCCCACGGAACATTAGGCAAGACAACATCGCTTCACGTAGAGGCTGGGCCCGCAAACCGAGGGCATAGGGTTTGTGACCAGGTATCCGTCACTCCGGTGCCCATAACTTTTGATTCGTAAGGAGTTACGCGGCGCACAGCATGCTGTTGCAAAGCTCTCTGAGAGCTCTACGACGGGGGCAGCCTGCTTGCTTGCTATGCCCATTTTTGGAGCACAAAATTGAACGTTTTCATCAGTTTCAGGCCACTTTTCTTCTTTTGCTCTGTTTTTCCGTCCTGGATCGTACGTCGTGAACAGTTAAAATGACAACAACCTGACTCGCTGGACATCAGAGGGCCCTACAACATGTCGATATCACGTCTTGCGAGGAAGCTGCGTTGTTGAAGCAGATGGGTTGTCGTTAAGCCCATTTGGCCTTTTGGATGGACCATCTCTCTAGGCTGGGACTGTGGACCGTTAACATATAATGGAATTGTGCCCTCAACAAGACGGTTGCGATCATACCAGCACTAATGCACCAGATCCCATCAAAACTACGAAGTTAATGGTGTTTGGGCGAGAGTAGTACTAGGATGGGTGACCCCCTGGGAAGTCCTCGTGTTGCACCCCCTTTTCAATTTTTTTTGCCCTTGTTAGGGTTGCAAAGATACTTTATCCACAAAATCTCTATTACCGAATCCCACAGAACATTAGGCAAGACAACATTGCTTCACATAGAGGCTGGGCCCGCAAACCGAGGGCGTAGGGTTTGTGACCAGGTCTCTGTCGCTCCGGTGCCCATAACTTTTGATTCGTAAGGAGTTACGTGGCGCACAGCGTACCGTTGCAACGCTCTCTGAGAGCTCTACGATGGGGGCAGCCACTTGCTCGCTGTGTCAGTTTTTGGAGCCCAAAATAGAACGTTTTCATCAGTTTCATGCCACTTTTCTTATTTTGCTCTTTTTTTTCGTCCCGGATTGTACGTCGTGAACTGTTAAAAGGACGACAACCTGACTTGCAGGACATTAGGGGGCCCTACAACGTGTCTATATCACGTCTTGTGAGGATGCTGCGTTGTTGGAGCAGATGGGTTGTCGTTAAGCCCATTGGGCCTTTTGAATGGGCCATCTCTCTAGGCTGGGACTGTGAACTGTTAACACATAAAGGAATTGTGCCCTCAACATGACGGGTGCGATCATACCAGCACTAATGCACTGGATCCCATCAAAACTCCGAAGTTAAGCGTGCTTAGGCGAGAGTAGTACTAGGATGGGTGACCCCGTGGGAAGTCCTCGTGTTGCACCCCCTTTTCAATTTTTTTTTGCCCTGGTTAGGGTTGCCATGATACTTTATCCACCAAATCTCTATTACCGAATCCCATGGAACATTAGGCAAGACAACATCGCTTAACGTAGAGGCTGGGCCCGCAAACCGAGGGCGTAGGGTTTGTGACCAGGTCTCCGTCGATCCGGTGCCCATAACTTTTGATCCGTAAGGAATTACGCGGCGCACAGCATACCGTTGCAAAGCTCTCTGAGAGCTCTACGACGGGGGCGGTTAGCTTGCTCGCTGTGCCCGTTTTTGGAGCCCAAAATTGAACGTTTTCATCAGTTTCAGGCCACTTTTCTTCTTTTGCTCTGTTTTTCCGTCCCGGATCGTACGTCGTGAACTGTTAAAAGGACGACAACCTGACTCGCAGGACATCAGATGGCCCTACAACGTGTCGATATCACATCTTGCAAGCATGCTGTGAGGCCCGACCCCGAATAATGTGTCCTACCTCAATTTGCACGCCTTAGACCTAAAATTATATGACCGACCTTGGATTACGTGCCCTGTCTTGGTTTTCATGCATTATACATGCCTTAACCTAGAATTGTGTGTAACACCCCGATCCCTCTCGAGACCGGGAGTTCTATCAATCAATCTAATCACAACCCAAATCCAAACCCGGGCAAATTTTTTTGGGGAAACGGATGGAGTCTCCCCTGTTTCTAGGCAAAAAAGCAAACATGCGATAGCATAGAAGTGGACCAATACCATGTCCAACCATTCAATCACCTCAAGGCCATCCGAGCCTTGGTTCACAACATGTAAATCACAAGTAAATATACATACATGCTTAGCAATTAAACTACACCAACCTATTGCATAAAGTAGACTATCATGACTTTCTATCTTTTTCCTTTGTCATTACAAACATACATTGAAATTAAGCTACATTAACTAAATACATGATCTAACTTATCAAACCACCTCCACAATCTAATGAAACTTAAATTACATCCCTTTTGACATTAAATACATATAATACATAAATGCATACATCTTTACAACTTTGACAACTCAAGTCACATAGGCACGCAAGACAACTCTTCAAGCACGGACTTTCACGAAATCACGAACTTTCCAGCTAACATGGCATTTCCTGAAATGTGGTGGTGAGGAGTGAGTATACACAACACGTATACTCAGTGAGGGCGAGACAGATATCGAGGTAAAGAGGAAGAAGATCGTGCAATGCAAATAGGTACAGTTAAGCAATACAATCAATAAAAGGCATTCAATATAAACAACAATACAATAAACAATTAAGAAAAGCATTAACACAACCAATCAAAGCTATACCACACTTTGAAGGTTGTGGTTCACTCGAGCGAGTAATGTACCGATCACGATTCTGATGACATTAACGATGACGCGCCGGCCCAAACCACCTTATAACACCAGTTTGGAATACCCCGGAAGTATCCATCAATCTATGACCCAAAGCTCCCTGGGAGGCAACCCAAGCAGGAAGAGGGAATAGCTACGGAGCTAGAGCAACCAACACTGGCAACCCGAGGCTACCCAGAGAGGCCCATCACTCACGTGCGAGACACTATGCAATGCAAGACTCGATACAAGGCGATAAACGAGCGATATCAAGCATTCTCAACAATTGATAAACATTTCAATCAATAATCAACTCTAACAAGCGTAATAAGCATTAACAAACATTTGCAATCACACAAGTAACAAGAATAACACCAACTAACATTATCAAGCAATAACAAGTATTCTATAGGCATTATAAGCATTCTATAAGCAATATAAACATTCTTTTAGCATTACATTCATTCTATAAGCATCATAAACATTCTATAAGCAACATACTATGAAATCACACAAAATTCCAAAAATGACCCCAACTTACAAAACGCTACTACTTTCAAACGAGCCACGAGCTTTGGAAACCGACTTCACCAATCCTCCTAGGTTACCATAAGGCACGTCTAAAGACCCCGAAACCCTACTTTACCCTAGAATTCACGCAAAGTCCCGATTTCCCCCTTTGCTCGTTTGAACTACAACTATATCAACCAAACACCCAACCAATGCCATAATTGCATCAAAAGTGCTTCCATGACCTCCTGAAACAATGCCAACACGCAAAATGAGAAAACTCCAAACTCGACCTAAACGACCCCAACTTTCACTAAGCCATTTTTCTCCGTTTTTCTATTACACATTCCAATTAAACCACACATTTAGGCATTCTAGCATATCTAGCACATTTCTACATCAACGGACAGCATAATGGAGCAACTTCATCATTTCAAGGGTTTACTATTCACAAAATACTATTCAACAACCAATTTAAATTGCAATCTCAACATTTAACCGCATAAAATGTTAAAAAGCTATAAATACATGTTCTACAATCAACAAGGAACATTCTTTAAGCAACAAAATGATTAAAACAACAATCTACGCATAAAATCCAAAAATCAAAGTTTAGATACAAATATTTCAAATGTGCAAATAACGATGAAACCCTCACCTTAGACGCTCCTAGACTCTAGGAAAACCTCGTAGAGTGCCTCGGAAACCACCCCGCACAAGCCCACGCAAAGAATCCAAGATTTGAAGTTGAGATTTTCTTTTTTTTTTCCCTTGTTTTTTTGGGCCCTTTTGTTTTCTGTTTCAGCTCTGAATTTTTTTTTGTTGCTATTTTAGGCTATTAAAAAGGGCACAAGGTCAAAATGGTCAATCCTCTTGGTCAAAGCTCACTTAAGTTGGTCAAACTAGCTTATTTTATGCATTTTTAGGCTAAAACAACTAAGGAAACATCAATTCTAGCTAACAACAATTAAATTATAAAATTTAAGGCACTAAACTACTAGTTTCACTATTTGCTGAGGACTCGAATTCATTTCCTAACTATCTCTCTCGATATGCAATGCATGTTGCGACAACAAGGAAGTAACAATTAATTCTCAAAGAATCTAAGAAATATATCATTTTTGGAAAGCATCATAGTTTAAAATTTACTCCGTCACGGAGCTACTTTTCATTTAATTGAAATCCGAGCATTTAAGTGCAAGAAAACTAAAACCGATTGACATAAATATGAAATGTAGGTGATATTCCGTTAAAATAATTAACTCAAGTATTATTTTAATTACTTCCAAAAGAAATATGAAAATAAAGCTACAATTAAATGTTTAACCAAAAATAAACACATAATTCAATGCTAACATTTAAGATAACACTTAATTAAATGCAATTAAATGCCATTAAATGCATGCCGGGTTCGGGTTATCACATTGTGTGCCCTAATCCTTGATATACGTGCGATACCTACATAAACATGCCATGACCTTAATTTATGTGTGAGAACTTGATTTGCATGTGTCTCTTCGTTTCGTGTGCATTAACCTTGAACTTCGTGCTTTAACCTAGGTTTAAGAGTCGTGTCTTGAATTATGTGCATTGCATTGAATTACGTGCCTTATTTTGATCTACGTTCATTCACCTAGGGTTGCGTGTGTTAGCATTAGAATCCGTGCACTTATCTTGAAGTATGTGCCTTAGTCTTGAAATACATGTTGTACCTCGTAGTTCGTGTCTACCTCGTAATTCGTGTCCTAGACCTAGGAATCCATGCCACCACGTTGATCAAGAAAGAATCCTACACAAAGCACTAGACACTAAAATAATACTACACAATTCACTAACCAATATTATATTCCTAATTCAAATTCTCTGCAAACTCCACTAACAATAAAATAATACTAAACTATTCCTACATTTCCCACTAATTATTATTCTATTCATAATCAACTCATCAACAAACATTCTTATATTTTATTCTAGCTAGATTCCCTAATCTCCCAACATTCCTATGACAATTCTAATGACACAAATGCATAAAAAAATTAGTCCTAGACAAACTATGACAAAACACTTAACACAATGCATAAAAAATTGGTCAAATTCTCCTCGAATCTCCACCATTTTTGACCAAGTGCTTCATGCCCATGCTAACATTTCAAAATTCCATCTTGAAGACACAAAAAGTCTGAATTTGTATGCCCAAGTCCGACCATATGCTAAACAAAATTGCAAAGCCATCACTTTTGTCATATTCTCTCATTTCCTCTCAATTTCTCTCACTTCCCTCTCATTTTCTCTCTCCATTTCGGTTTTGGCTGATTTTACTACCTCCATAGCTTATCTTATTCACACCATAGCTAAACCAAGCAAGCCACAAGAAAAAGACTTCAACCGAGCTAGCTAAGAAGTGAAAATCACACTTGCATGTGCATTGAAGACTCCATTCGGCCTAGGTAAGCTTCTTGGCATCCATTTCTTTTCTTCAAGTCCTAACTACATGCATGTACTAAGAGATTGATCACTAAGCTAGGAAAAATAGAGAAAAGCTAGTTGGGATTTCGGCTAAGCAAGGAGAGGAAGAAAGTTGTGCTTCAACAAGGTTTTTGAGCATCTTTGTGGTTGATTGCTAAGGTGAGGGTTAAAACCTTTTGAAAACTCTTAATGTGTGTATTTGCTTCTGTAGTTGAGCTATATGGTCGTTCATAAGCTTAAACAACCATGCATGGCAAGATCTTGGCTTGAAAATGATGCTAGGTGAAGTCGAAATTCTTGACAGCTCTCTGACCAGTCTGTTCGAGGTAAGTTTAGCTAGACAAATGATGTTTCAAATGCTTGAAAATTGGTAGGTGACTAGTTTGGACGGTTTGTAACATTTTTCCCAGAAATAGGCCGAAGCTGATTTTGACTCTAAGGTCCTCAAAATGGCAAATCTTTAAAATGTGACCAAATCTGGAAATCTGGAAAAATGAAGCAGGTTTTGGAAGATGCACTAACCTTGTGGAACGAACCATATTTGACTGAGTAAATGATGTCAAAAATGAATCAAATTTGGTGTGATACTATATTTTTCAGTTCGGGACAATTTTTTCAGAAATGGACCAAGGCTAAAACTGACCGTAAGGACCTCAAAAACGTCAATTTCTGAAAAGTGTGCAAATCTGGACAGTTTTGTGCTATCTCACTGTTTCGGTTATAACTAATGATTCTGAACTCCAATTGATGCAAGGTTTGTTTCTGATTTTAGTTAACTTCTTAAGCTTTAATTTGACATCTTATTCACTGGATTTGGAGATTGTTTGATTATCCTATTGATTGTGAGAATACAGCCTATTGCAGTAAATGTTTCACTTAATGTTGTGCTTAGAAAAAAATTGTTGTGACTCCTCTTGTTGAATTAAATGCTTGGGATTGTAGCTTCGGGATGTTTTGTGGACAGTTTTGAATGTTTGAGGATGTTGAATTAAATGATGCATGGATTGAGATTGACTTTGAGTTGCGTTGAGGCTCAAATTGCATGAATATACACGAAATGGAAACCCTAATGACTAGGTAGTTTTGCTAAGTGTTGATCATTTGGATGTTGTGTGGAAATTATATGCTTAGTGGGCTGCCCGTAAATGTCTTATAACTTCAAATGTGATTTTGACCATTGCATGTTGTCAAATAAGCTTTTCTTGCAACCGAACCCACGTAGATGTTGTTGCATGTTGAATAATCGTACCACTTGATTACGTGAACTTCGAAATGAGCTATATGGCTTGACTTGCATGTGTTACATGGTTGCCCGTTTAATGTTCATATGACTCTATATGTCTTTCAAGTGAAATTACTTCTCTTATCGTGCCTTGTTTGATTACTTGACAACGTGCGATCTTATAACTGCTCGGAGGCGACCTACTTTGTTGTCCTCCTAATGTGATATGTTAAATGTTATAAATGTGCATTGCATACGAGGTTGCAACCTTTCAATGTGGCATGGTAACGTTTCACGAACGCCGGGCGGCATAGGGCTTGCCGGTGCTCCCGTGACTACCATGGTCCAATTCCCTCTCTCGCTTGGCATTCCACCCTCGGAGAGTTGGGTCGTAGGTTTTCGGGGTACATCCGGAGTACACCCAATTGGGAGCGATAAGTGGATTATTGAAGTCGGCCGCAACAATTGTATCAAAATTGAAATTGAGAGCAACTGCTCACCGTATCCTTGAAATGATTGGTAAATGTATCTGTTACTCGATTTGTTTCATATATTTGCGTACCTTATTATTTGTAATACGTGACATGATTTCAAAAAGAGTTTTCATAATTGAACCGGAAAATGGGTTTCAAAACGTATTTCTCGTTTCCCCTCGCTAAGTTCATAAGGACTCACCCTCTTTTTCATCACAGGTGAAGAAGAACAGGTACAGGTATTCGAGGACAACGTGCCTAATGGTGATTCCTTGGAGTGATTGCCTGTTCCTACGTGCTTTTGTGCCTTGCCTGAAAGTGGTTGCTATATGGATGTTGTGTTTGATTGCAAACTATTCATTTTATTGGTGTAAATGACCCCGTTTTAAATTGGGTCTAATTCTGGGATTGTACTATCTATAACCGGATGAACTTTTATTTGGTTGTTTGCTTTCGTTTTCTTAATTAGTAGTTATCGCAGGCATTCAAACCACTAGATGAACAATCAACTAAGTTAATTCTATCTAATTTCACTTAGGTGCTCATTTGGAAACTAAAGGATAATAGGTACTTGCATGATAGAAAATTGACAAATAAATGGGACATAGTTATCATGTTAGGCTTATTGACCAAACGAGACTTTCAAGATAAATTAGTAGGCAAATCAGTTGGTGTCAAATAGGAGTCCTTAATGGAATTGGATTAATGATTGGAATAATTGAGGAGTTTAGAGAATTAGACCAAACCAAAGAGCCCAATTACAGCCGTTATGCTGCCGGTTTACCGAAAAATTTTAGAGTTTAGGCCAAAACGTTAAGTGTTAAATCTTCATGAACGGTCAAGTACGAGACGTGACTTGAATGTTTAGATCACACCCTAGTCTAACCTTTATAGGCCGGGTTGGGGCATGACACCTTATATTAGAATGGTATCAGAGCTTAGTTTAGTAACTAGGTGTTAGTCGGGTTCAACTCTCGGACCATGGGTAGAAGCCCTATGGTAATTATGATATCTTGTTTATATGTGTTAATGTGTGCTAATGTGCTTCAATTGCTTTGAGAATTGAATACTATGTGCTTTTGTGGACTATATGTATTATGTGACATGCACACCGACACGTTAGTGCCTTCAATAATGCATGCATGCTTTTATACTCCTTCCATGATACATGTGCATATTATATAACCATGAATGACTGTTGATACACATAGATAGTTGAGATTAGAACTTTCAGGGAAGTGAATTCATGTAGGAAGAACGAAAAGTCTCAGTTAGAGATTTCTGGCATCTTCACAGGTACTCAATGGATAGTATGTATTATTGGATATGCATATGTATAAAATGCGTAGCACAGGTATAATTGTTGAGGTAAAGTTATCTCCTTATTTTTGGAATACCTATACCTGTGATTAAGTTTTCAATTTTATAGCTATGAAGTTATTGATTCCGTTAAACCGTTCTTCTAATTATGGTTCAAGTATAAAGTTTAATGACATACAACTTCGCTTAAGATATAAGAACATACTATTGAATATGTAGAGTAGTATATATTCTCATGTGCTGATAGTGGAAGTTGACTTGGAGGTTTCTTTGAATCCATTTCTCACATCTTAAAATTGGCTTGATAGACTATCTAAGAAGTTAGCAATATACTCGTACGATTGAATCCTTACTTGATTGGAATTAAGCATTGATGAATTTGATATGGTATATACTAGCGAGTTTCAAGTTCACTAAATGTTAAGATCATGACCTAGAAATTAAAAGATGAATTCGTGGAAGTTGACGATAGTTACTTTTAGGGGTTAGATTATTGAGTCATGGATAGTGTATTTGAGTGACTTAACAATGGATAACTTCAAGACATGTAGGCAACTCTAGAGACCGAATTTAACAAGGTTGATGATTCTTTAATATAACAAGATATAAGGATGCTGGAATCGAGGAATTCACGTAGCTAGAACTCGTGTTTGGAAAACTGCACCTGAAATGGTAGGTCGGATAGAAGTGTAAGGAATTGAATTGTGCATTAGATGACTAACATTGCTAAAGGTCCTAAGTTGGATATCGGTGATATTTAGAATCATGATATTAATTTGGTGCCTCTCGGATTTAGTTGTGCTTATGCAAGTAAGTCATTCTATGCACTCATTGTTTAGATACCCTAGAGGATGTTGGAAAGCATATATCCTTAAGTAAGACCGATGGACCTATTATATAAACCATGGAAATGATATTAAACATCTAGTTGCAAAGTGGAGTTGTTAGGGTATGATTTGAAATCCTAAATAGCTAATAGTGAGTATGCATGATGATTCATGGTAAACCCTAGGACCTAAGGTCAATGAGTCATTGACTACTTTTGAAGTTCTATTAGATTATATTGAAGGATGCCTTGTGGTTATAATTCTTATGATTGACACAGCCTTAAAGTTATTTTGTGCAATAAGCTACTTGGATTAGTATGGTAAGTATCTTCTGAGCTAGATCATTTCGGTACCCATTTATAGTCCTAGAATTGTTGTTCTATAACCGGTAACCTAGTAGAGAATTGATATCACTTACATAGCTATGAACCCAGCTTAGTAACATTAATGTTGGAGATATATTGGCGGGCATTAAGTGTTCGAATGAATGACTAGGTCGCTAAATGAGTAGGACCATTGTCTTCTTAAGTATGACGTAACCTTGGATTGAGGTGAGTGGAATTTATTTGAGGTTGAAACTATTCACTTTAGGAGTTTTGGATAAGATTAAAAGAGAATTATGAAGCCTCGTGACGTGAAAATAGAGATTTGAATAAGAAAGTAGATTGTAAATCATAAATTGATAAAATGTACTTGTAAGAGTTGAACTAGTGTAACATGATTAGTTTACCTATGCAATTTCGATGGCAATTTGTTGGTGATACTTAATAAACCTTAGAATTTGAGTTTAACGAATCTCAACGGTCTTTCTTTTTGACTACGAGCTTGAAGGTTAACGAGACTGGGGAAGAATGTTAATGAATAGGAGCCTGTAATCGGGAGACTAGTCATTAGAAGATTTGCTAATCTAATATACCTACGAGATAAGGACTATAATACTATCGATAGATGAAGATTTGAGATGGATTAGTTGTTTGGTGAGTTCTTCCTGAAAATAGAGTTGTATTGTGGAAATGACCCATAACATGTGTATGACCTAGGTGTTAACAATTTTGAAGCTAGTTGATAGAATATGTAAATCGGATATAGACCTATCATCTTGAAATTAGCGTATGTTACCCTAGGATCATGGAATTATTGTGATATTCCTTTTGAGGTATGAATGCGAGATTGATACAACATGAGCCATGATTTTTGAGTTATAGTTCTATTGTTAGAATACCGATGCAACTTTGATGACTATGTTTGGAGATTCTAACCTTAATTAATGAACTCGACCTTAAGATCAATTGGAGAGAAGAAAGTTGTTCAAAGGAACGAACTGTAAATGTAGGGGTCACATCGAATTAAATGATTGGAGAAAGTTAGGAAGTGAATTCGTTGTGGTAAGAGAGATCACAGAGCAAAGGACGACCCGGAGTTGGAAAATAACAATGGTCGGAATCCGTCTAAATGACCTTAACAAGTAAGAATGAATTTCGGGATGAAATTATTTTAAGGAGGGGAGGATGTGAGGCCAGACCCCGAATAACGTGTCCTACCTCAATTTGCGTGCCTTAGACCTAAAATTATATGACCGACCTTGGATTATGTGCCCTGTCTTGGTTTTCGTGCATTATACATGCCTTAACCTAGAATTGTGTGCCCTAATCCTCGATATACGTGCGATACCTACATAAACATGCCATGACCTTAATTTATGTGCGAGACCTTGATTTGCGTGTGTCTCTTCGTTTCGTGTGCATTAACCTTGAACTGCGTGCTTTAACCTAGGTTTAAGAGTCGTGTCTTGAATTATGTGCATTGCATTGAATTTTATGCCTTATTTTGATCTACGTTCATTCACCTAGGGTTGCATGTGTTAGCATTAGAATCCGTGCACTTATCTTGAAGTATGTGCCTTAGTCTTGAAATACGTGTTGTACCTCGTAGTTCGTGTCTACCTCGTAATTCGTGCCCTAGACCTAGGAATCCGTGCCACCACATTGATCAAGAAAGAATCCTACAAAAAGCACTAGACACTAAAATAATACTACACAATCCACTAACCAATATTATATTCCTAATTCAAATTCTCTACAAACTCCACTAACAATAAAATAATACTAAAGTATTCCTACATTTCCCACTAACTATTATTCTATTCATAATTCAACTCATCAACAAACATTCCTATATTTTATTCTACCTAGATTCCCTAATCTCCCAACATTCCTATGACAATTCTAATGACACAAATGCATAAAAAAAATTAGTCCTAGACAAACTATGACAAAACACTTAACACAATGCATAAAAAATTGGTCAAATTCTCCTCAAATCTCCACCATTTTCGACCAAGTGCTTCATGCCCATGCTAACATTTCAAAATTCCATCTTGAAGACACAAAAAGTCTGAATTTGTATGCCCAAGGCCGACCATATGCTCAAAAAAGTTGCAAAGCCATCACTTTTGTCATATTCTCTCATTTCCTCTCAATTTCTCTCACTTCCCTCTCATTTTCTCTCTCCATTTCGGTTTTGGCTGAGTTTACTACCTCCATAGCTTATCTTCTTCACACCATAGCTAAACCAAGCAAGCCACAAGCAAAAGACTTCAACCGAGCTAGCTAAGAAGTGAAAATCACACTTGCATGTGCATTGAAGACTCCATTCGGCCTAGGTAAGCTTCTTGGCATCCATTTATTTTCTTCAAGTCCTAACTACATGCATGTACTAAGAGATTGATCACTAAGCTAGGAAAAATAGAGAAAAGCTAGTTGGGATTTCGGCTAAGCAAGGAGAGGAAGAAAGTTGTGCTTCAACAAGGTTTTTGAGCATCTTTGTGGTTGATTGCTAAGGTGAGGGTTAAAACCTTTTGAAAACTCTTCAAAAATTCACATTCATGCCCATAAATGTGTTTATTTTCTTCTGTACTTGAGCTATATGGTCGTTCATAAGCTTAAACAACCATGCATGGCAAGATCTTGGCTTGAAAATGATGCTAGGTGAAGTCGAAATTCTTGACAGCTCTCTGACCAGTCTGTTCGAGGTAAGTTTAGCTAGACAAATGATGTTTCAAATGCTTGAAAATTGGTAGGTGACTAGTTTGGACGGTTTGTAACATTTTTCCCAGAAATAGGCCGAAGCTGATTTTGACTCTAAGGTCCTCAAAATGGCAAATCTTTAAAATGTGACCAAATCTGGAAATCTGGAAAAATGAAGCAGGTTTTGGAAGATGCACTGACCTTGTGGAACGAACCTTATTTGGCTGAGTAAATGATGTCAAAAACGAATGAAATTTGGTGTGATACTATATTTTTCAGTTCTGGACAATTTTTTCAGAAATGGACCAAGGCTAAAACTGACCCTAAGGACCTCAAAAACGTTAATTTCTGAAAAGTGTGCAAATCTGGACAGTTTTGTGCTATCTCACTGTTTCGGTTATAACTAATGATTCTGAACTCCAATTGATGCAAGGTTTGTTTCTGATTTTAGTTAACTTCTTAAGCTTTAATTTGACATCTTATTCACTGGATTTGGAGATTGTTTGATTATCCTATTGATTGTGAGAATACAGCCTATTGCAGTAAATGTTTCACTTAATGTTGTGCTTAGAAAAAAATTGTTGTGACTCCTCTTGTTGAATTAAATGCTTGGGATTGTAGCTTCGGGATGTTTTGTAGACAGTTTTGAATGTTTGAGGATGTTGAATTAAATGATGCATGGATTGAGATTGACTTTGAGTTGCGTTGAGGCTCAAATTGCATGAATATACACGAAATGGAAACCCTAATGACTAGGTAGTTTTGCTAAGTGTTGATCATTTGGATGTTGTGTGGAAATTATATGCTTAGTGGGCTGCCCGTAAATGTCTTATAACTTCAAATGTGATTTTGACCATTGCATGTTGTCAAATAAGCTTTTCTTGCAACCGAACCCACGTAGATGTTGTTGCATGTTGAATAATCGTACCACTTGATTACGTGGACTTCGAAATGAGCTATATGGCTTGACTTGCATGTGTTACATGGCTGCCCGTTTAATGTTCATATGACTCTATATGTCTTTCAAGTGAAATTACTTGTCTTATCGTGCCTTGTTTGATTACTTGACAACGTGCAATCTTATAACTGCTAGGAGGCGACCTACTTTGTTGTCCTCCTAATGTGATATGTTAAATGTTATAAATGTGCATTGCATACGAGGTTGCAACCTTTCATTGTGGCATGGTAGCGTTCCACGAACGCCGGGCGGCATAGGGCTTGCTGGTGCTCCCGTGACTACCATGGTCCAATTCCCTCTCTCTCTTGGCATTCCACCCTCGGAGAGTTGGGTCGTAGGTTTTCGGGGTACATCCGGAGTACACCCAATTGGGAGCGATAAGTGGATTATTGAAGTTGGTTGCAACAATTGTATCGAAATTGAAATTGAGAGCAACTGCTCACCGTATCCTTGAAATGATTGGTAAATGTATCTGTTACTCGATTTGTTTCATATATTTGCGTACCTTATTATTTGTAATATGTGACATGATTTCAAAAAGAGTTTTCATAATTGAACCGGAAAATGAGTTTCAAAACGTATTTCTCATTTCCCCCTCGCTGAGTTCATAAGGACTCACCTTCTTTTTCATCACAGGTGAAGAAGAACAGGTACAGGTACCCGAGGACAACGTGCCTAACGGTGATTCCTTGGAGTGATTGCCTGTTCCTACGTGCTTTTGTGCCTTGCCTGAAAGTGGTTGCTATATGGATGTTGTGTTTGATTGCAAACTATTCATTTTATTGATGTAAATGACCCCGTTGTAATTTGGGTCTAATTCTGGGATTGTACTATCTATAACCGGACGAACTTTTATTTGGTTGTTTGCTTTCGTTTTCTTAATTAGTAGTTATCGTAGGCATTCAAACCACTAGATGAACAATCAACTAAGTTAATTCTATCTAATTTCACTTAGGTGCTCATTTGCAAACTAAAGGATAATAGGTACTTGCATGACAGGAAATTGAAAAATAAACGGGACATAGTTATCATGTTAGGCTTATTGACCAAACGAGACTTTCAAGATAAATTAGTAGGCAAATCGGTTGGTGTCAAATAGGAGTCCTTAATGGAATTGGATTAATGATTGGAATAATTGAGGTGTTTAGAGAATTAGACCAAACCAAAGAGCCCAATTACAGCCGTTATGCTGTAGGTTTACCGAAAAATTTTAGAGTTTAGGCCAAAACGTTAAGTGCTAAATCTTCATGAACGGTCAAGTACAAGACGTGACTTGAATGTTTAGATCACACCCTAGTCTAACCTTTATAGGCCAGGTTGGGGCGTGACAGATGCTACGTTGTTGAAGCAGATGGGTTGTCGTTAAGCCCATTGGCCCTTTTGAATGGGCCATCTCTCTAGGCTGGGACTGTGAACCGTTAACACATAAAGGAATTGTGCCTTCAACATGACGGGTGCGATCATACCTGCACTAATGCACTGGATCCCATCAGAACTCCGAAGTTTAGCGTGCTTGGGCGAGAGTAGTACTAGGATGCGTGACCCCCTGGGAAGTCCTCGTGTTGCACCCCTTTTTCAATTTTTTTTGCCCTGGTTAAGGTTGCCAAGATACTTTATCCACCAAATCTCTATTACCGAATTCCACGGATCATTAGGCAAGACAACATCGCTTCATGGAGAGGCTGGGCCTGCAAACCGAGGGCGTAGGGTTTGTGACCAGGTCTCTGTCGCTCCGGTGCCCATAACTTTTGATCTGTAAGGAGTTACGCGGCGCACAGCATACCATTGCAAAGCTCTCTGAGAGCTCTACGACGGGGGTAGCCAGCTTGCTCAATGTGCCCGTTTTTGGTGCCCAAAATTGAACATTTTCATCATTTTCAGGCCACTTTTCTTCTTTTGCTCCGTTTTTCCGTCCCGAATCATACGTCGTGAACAGTTAAAAGGACGACAACCTGACTCGCAGGACATAAGAGGGCCCTACAACGTGTCGATATCACATCTTGCGAGGATGTTGCGTTGTTGAAGCGGATGGGTTGTCGTTAAGCCCACTGGGCCTTTTGAATGGGCCATCTCTCTAGGCTGGGACTGTGAACCGTTAACACATAAATGAATTGTGCCCTAAACATGATGTGTGCGATCATACCAGCACTAATGCACCGGATCCCATCAGAACTCCGAAGTTAAGCGTGCTTGGGCGAGAGTAGTGCTAGGATGGGTGACCCCCTGGGAAGTCCTTGTGTTGCACCCCCTTTTCAATTTGTTTTGCCCTGGTTAGGGTTGCCAAGATACTTTATCCACCAAATCTCTATTACCGAATCCCACGGAACATTAGGCAAGACAACATCGCTTCACGTAGAGGCTGGGCCGTCAAACCGAGGGCGTAGGGTTTGTGACCAGGTCTCCGTTGCTCCGGTGCCCATATCTTTTGATCCGTGAGGAGTTATGCAGTGCACAACATACCGTTGCAAATCTCTCTAAGAGCTTTACGACGGGGGCAGCCAGGTTGCTCGCTGTGCCCATTTTTGGTGCCCAAAATCGAATGTTTTCATCAGTTTCAGGCCACTTTTCTTCTTTTTCTCTATTTTTTCATCCCGGATCGTACGTCGTGAACTGTTAAAAGGACGACAACCTGACTCGTGGACATTAGAGGTCCCTACAACGTGTCGATATCACGTCTTGCATGGATGCTACGTTGTTGAAGCAGATGGGTTGTCGTTAAGCCCATTGGGCCTTTTGAATGGGCCATATCTCTAGGCTAGGACTGTGAACCATTAACACATAAAGGAATTGTGCCCTCAACATGACGGGTGCGATCATACCAGCACTAATGCACCGGATCCCATCAGAACTCCGAAGTTAAGAGTGCTTGGGCGAGAGTAGTACTAGGATGGGTGACCCCCTGGGATGTCCTCTTGTTGCACCCCCTTTTCAATTTGTTTTGCCCTGGTTAGGGTTGCCAAGATACTTTATCCACCAAATCTCTATTACCGAATCCTACGGAACATTAGGCAAGACAACATTGCTTCATGTAGAGGATGGGCCCGCAAACCGAGAGCGTAAGGTTTGTGACCAGGTCTCTGTCGCTCCGGTGCCCATAACTTTTGATCCGTAAGGAGTTACGCGGCGCACAGCAAACCGATGCAAAGCTCTCTGAGATCTCTACGACGGGGGCAGCCAGCTTGCTCGCTGTGCCAGTTTTTGGTGCCCAAAATCGAATGTTTTCATTAGTTTCAGGCAACTTTTCATCATTTGCTCTGTTTTTCCACCCCGGATCGTACGTCGTGAACTGTTAAAAGGACGACAACCTGACTTGCGGGACATCAGAGGGCCATACAATGTGTCGATATCACGTCTTGCGAGGATGCTGCGTTGTTGAAGCAGATGGCTTGTCGTTAAGCCCATTAGGCCTTTTGAATGAGCCATCTCTCTAGGCTGGGACTGTGAACCGTTAACACATAAAGGAATTGCGCCCTCAACCTGACGGGTGCGATCATACCAACACTAATGCACCGGATCCCATCAGAACTCCGAAGTTAAGCGTGCTTGGGCGAGAGTAGTACTGGGATGGATGACCCCCTGGGAAGTCCTCGTGTTGTACCCCCTTTTCAATTTGTTTTTCCCTGGTTAGGGTTGCCAAGATACTTTATCCACCAAATCTCTATTATCGAATCCCACGGAACATTAGGCAAGACAACAAAGCTTCACGTAGAGGCTGGGCCAGCAAACCGAGGGCGTAGGGTTTCTGACCAGGTCTCCGTCGCTCCGGTGCCCATAACTTTTGATCCGTAAGGAGTTACGCGGCGCACAACATACCGTTGCAAAGCTCTTTGAGAGCTCTACGATAGGGGCAGCCAGCTTGCTCGCTGTGCCCGTTTTTGGTACCCAAAATCGAACGTTTTCATAAGTTTTAGGCCACTTTTCTCCTTTTGCTATGTTTTTTCATCCCAGATCGTACGTCGTGAACTATTAAAAGGACGACAACCTGACTCACGAGACAACAATAGGCCCTGCATTGTGTCGATATCACGTCTTGCGAGGATGCTGCATTGTTGAAGCAGATGGGTTGTCGTTAAGCCCATTGGGCCTTTTGAATGGGCCATCTCTCTAGCCTGGGACTGTGAACCGTTAACACATAAAGGAATTGTACCCTCAACATGACGGGTGCGATCATACCAGCACTAATGTACTGGATCCCATAAGAACTCCAAAGTTAAGCGTGCTTGGGCGAGAGTAGTACTAGGATGGGTGACCCCACGGGAAGTCCGCGTGTTGCACCCCCTTTTCAATTTGTTTTGCCCTGGTTAGGGTTGCCAAGATATTTTATCCACCAAATATCTATTACCGAATCCACGGAACATTAGGCAAGACAACATCGCTTCACGTTGAGGTTAGGCCTGCAAACCGAGGGCGTAGGGTTTGTGACCAGGTCTCCGTCGCTCCGGTGCCCATAACTTTTGATCCGTAAGGAGTTACGCGGCACATAGCATCCTGTTGCAAAGCTCATTGAGAGCTCTAAGACGGGGGCACCCAGCTTGCTCGCTGTGCCCGTTTTTGGTGCCCAAAATCAAACGTTTTCATCAGTTTCAGGCTACTTTTCTTCTTTTGCTCTGTTTTTTCGTCCCGGATCGTACGTCGTGAACTATTAAAAGGCCGACAACCTGACTCGCGAGACATCAATGGGCCCTACAACGTGTCGATATCACGTCTTGCAAGGATGCTGCGTTGTTGAAATAGATGGGTTGTCGTTAAGCCCATTGGGCCTTTTGAATGGGCCATCTCTCTGGGCTGGGACTGTGAACCGTTAACACATAAAAGAATTTTACCCTCAACATGACGGGTGTGATCATACCAGCACTAATGCACCGGATCCCATAAGAACTCCGAAGTTAAGCGTGCTTGGGCGAGAGTAGTACTACGATGGGTGACCCCACGGGAAGTCCTCGTGTTGCACCCTCTTTTCAATTTGTTTTGCCCTGGTTAGGGTTGCCAAGATATTTTATCCACCAAATCTCTATTACCGAATCCCATGGAACATTAGGCAAGACAACATCGCTTCACGTGGAGGTTGGGCCTGCAAACCGAGGGCGTAGGGTTTGTGACCAGGTCTCCGTCGCTTCGGTGCCCATAACTTTTGATTCGTATGGAGTTGCGCGGCGCATAGCATCCTGTTGCAAAGATCTTTGAGAGCTCTAAGACGGCGGCACCCAGCTTGCTCGCTGTGCCCATTTTTGGTGCCCAAAATCGAACGTTTTCATCAGTTTCAGGCCACTTTTCTTCTTTTGCTCTGTTTTTTCATCCCGGATCGTACGTCATGAACTATTAAAAGGACGACAACCTGACTCGCGAGACATCAATGGGCCCTACAACGTGTCGATATCACGTCTTGAGAGGATGCTGCGATGTTGAAATAGATAGGTTGTCATTAAGCCCATTGGGCCTTTTGAATGGGCCATCTCTCTTGGCTGGGACTGTGAACCGTTAACACATAAATGAATTTTACCCTCAACATGACGGGTGCGATCATACCAACACTAATGCACCGGATCCCATCAGAACTCCGAAGTTAAGCGTGCTTGGGCGAGAGTAGTACTACGATGGGTGACCCCTTGGGAAGTCCTCGTGTTCCACCCCCTTTTCAATTTTTTTTGCCCTGGTTAGGGTTGCCAAGATACTTTATCAACCAAATCTCTATTACCGAATCCCACGAAACATTAGGCAAGACAACAATGCTTCACGTAGAGGCTGGGCCCGCAAACCGACGGCGTAGGGTTTGTGACCAGGTCTCCGTCGCTCTAGTGCCCATAACTTTTGATCCGTATTGAGTTACGCGGCGCACAGCATACCGTTGCAAAGCTCTCTTAGAGCTCTACGATGGGGGCAGCCAGCTTGCTCACTTTGCCCATTTTTGGTGCCCAAAATCGAACGTTTTCATCAGTTTTAGGCCACTTTTCTTCTTTTGCTCTGTTTTTCCGTCCCGGATCATACATCGTGAACTGTTAAAAGGACGACGACATGACTCGCGGGACATCAGAGGCCCTACAACATGTCGATATCACGTCTTGCGAGGATGCTGCGTTGTTGAAGCATATGGCTTGTCGTTAAGCCCATTGGGCCTTTTGAATGGGCCATCTCTCTAGGCTGGGACTGTGAACCGTTAACACATAAAGCAATTGTGCCCTCAACATGACGGGTGCGATCATACCAGCACTAATGCACCGGATCCCATCAGAACTCCGAAGTTAAGCGTGTTTGGGCGAGAGTAGTACTAGGGTGGGTGACCCTCTGGGAAGTCCCCGTGTTTCACCCCCTTTTCAATTTTTTTTGCCCTGGTTATGGTTGCCAAGATACTTTATCCACCAAATCTCTATTACCGAATCCCACTGAGCATTAGACAAGACATAATCGCTTCACGTAGTGGCTGGGCCCGCAAACCGAGGGCGTAGGGTTTGTGACCGGGTCTCCGTCACTCCGGTGCCCATAACTTTTGATCCGTAAGGAGTTACGAGGCGCACAGTATACAGTTGCAAATCTCTCTGAGAGCTCTACGATGGGGGCAACCAGCTTGCTCGCTGTGCTCATTGTTGGAGCCCAATATCAAACGGTTTCATTAGTTTTAGGCCACTTTTCTTCTTTTGCTCTGTTTTTTCGTCCCGGATCGTACATCGTGAACTGTTAAAAGGACGACAACCTGACTTGCGGGACATCAGAGGGCTCTACAATTTGTTGATATCACGTCTTGCGATGTTGCTGCATTGTTGAAGCAGATGGGTTGTCGTTAAGCCCATTGGGCCTTTTGAATGGGCCATCTCTATAGGCTAGGACTGTGAACCGTTAACACATAAAGGAATTGTGCCCTCAACATGACGGGTGCGATCATACCAGCACTAATGCACCAGATCCCATCAGAACTCCGAAGTTAAGCGTGCTTGGGCGAGAATAGTACTAGGATGGTTGACCCCTTGGGAATCCCTCGTGTTGCACCCCCTTTTCATTTTTTTTTGCCCTGGTTAGGGTTCCCAAGATACTTTATCCACCAAATCTCTATTACCGAATCCCATGGAACATTAGGCAAGACAACATCGCTTCACGTAGAGGTTGGGCCCGCAAAACGAGGGCGTAGTGTTTATGACCAGGTCTCCGTCGCTCCGGTGCCCATAACTTTTGATCCGTAGGGAGTTACGCGGCGCATAGAATACCGTTGCAAAGCTCTCTGAAAGCTCTACGATAGGGGCAGCCAGCTTGCTCGCTGTGCCCATTTTTGGTGCCCAAAATCGAACGTTTTTATTAGTTTCAGGCCACTTTTCTTCTTTTGCTCTGTTTTTCAGTCCCGGATCGTACGTCGTGAACTGTTAAAAGGACGACAACCTGACTCGCGGGACATCAGTGGGCCCTACAATGTGTCGATATCACGTCTTGCGAGGATGCTGCGTTGTTGAAGCAGATGGGTTGTCGTTAAGCCCATTGGGCCTTTCGAATGGGCCATCTCTCTAGGCTGGGACTGTGAACCATTAACATATAAAGGAATTGTGCCCTCAACAAGTCGGGTGCGATCATACCAGCACTAATGCACCAGATCCCATCAGAACTTCGAAGTTAAGCGTGCTTGGGCGAGTGTAGTACTAGGATGGGTGACCCCCTGGGAAGTCCTCGTGTTGCACCCCCTTTTCAATTTTTTTTGCCCGGGTTAGGGTTGCCAAGATACTTTATCCACCAAATCTCTATTACCGAATCCCACGGTACATTAGGCAAGACAACATCGCTTCAGGTAGAGGTTGGGCCCGCAAACCGAGGGCGTAGGGTTTGTGACCAGGTCTCCGTCGCTCCAGTGCCCATAACTTTTTATCCGTAACGAGTTACGCATCGCACAGCATACCGTTGCAAAACTCTCTGAGAGCTCTACGACGGGGGCAGCCAGCTTTCTCACTGCGCCCATTTTTGGAGCCCAAAATCGAACGTTTTCATCAGTTTCAGGTCACTTTTCTTCTTTTGCTTTGTTTTTCGGTCCAGGATCGTACGTCGTGAACTGTTAAAAGGACGACAACCTGACTCGCGGGACATCAGAGGGCCCTACAACGTGTTGATATCACGTCTTACGAAGATGCTGCGTTGTTAAAGCAGATGGGTTGTCGTAAAGCCCATTGGGCCTTTTGAATGGGCCATCTCTCGAGGCTGGGACTGTGAACCATTGACACATAAAGGAATTGTGCCCTCAACATGACGGTTGCGATCATACCAGCACTAATGCACCGTATCCCATCAGAACTCCGAAGTTAAGCGTGCGTGGACGAGAGTTGTACTAGGATGGGTGACCCCATGGGAAGTCCTCGTGGTGCACCCCCTTTTCAATATTTTTTGCCCTAGTTAGGGTTGCCAAGATACTTTATCCACCAAATCTCTATTACCGAATCCCACGGAACATTAGGCAAGACAACATCGCTTCACGTATAGGCTGGGCCCGCAAACCGAGGGCGTAGGGTTTGTGACCAGGTCTCCATCTCTCCGGTGCCCATAACTTTTGATCCGTAAGGAGTTACGCGGCGCACAGCATACTGTTGCAAAGCTCTCTGAGAGTTCTACGACAGGGGCAGCAAGCTTGCTTGGTGTTCCCATTTTCGGATCCCAAAATCGAACGTTTTCATCAGTTTCAGGACACTTTTCTTCTTTTGCTCTGTTTTTTCCTCACGGATCATACGTCGTGAACTGTTAAAAGGACGACAACCTGACTCGCGCGACATCAGATGGCCCTACAATGTGTCGATATCACGTCTTACGAGGATGCTGTAGTGTTGAAGCGGATTGGTTGTCGTTAAGCCCATTGGGCCTTCTGAATGGGCCATCTCTCAAGCTGGGACTGTGAACCGTTAACACATATAGGAATTGTGCCCTCAACATGACCGGTGCGATCATACCAGCACTAATGCGCCGGATCACATCAGAACTCCGAAGTTGAGTGTGCTTGGGCGAGAGTAGTACTAGGATGGGTGATCCCCTTGGAAGTCCTCGCGTTGCACCCCGTTTTTAATTTTTTTTACCCTGGTTAAGGTTGCCAAGATACATTATCCACCAAATTTGTATTAGCAAATAGCATGGAACATTAGGCAAGACAACATCGCTTCACGTAGAGGCTGGGCCCGCAAACCGAGGTCATAGGGTTTGGGACCAGGTCTTCGTCGCTCCGGTGCCCATAACTTTTGATCCGTAAGGAGTTACGCTGCGTACAACATACCGTTGCAAAGCCCTCTGAGAGCTCTACAACTGGGGCAGCCAGCTTGCCCGCTGTGCCCTTTTTGGAGCCCAAAATCGAACATTTTCATCAGTTTCAGGCCACTTTTCTTCTTTTGCTCTGTTTTTCCGTCCCAGATCATACATCGTGAACTGTTAAAAGGACGACAACCTGACTCGCGGGACATCAGAGGGCCCTACTACGTGTCGATATCACGTCTTGCGAGGATGCTGCATTGTTGAAGCGGATGGGTTGTCGTTAAGCCCGTTGGGCCTTCTGAATGGGCCATCTCTATAGCTGGGACTGTGAACCGTTAACACATATAGGAATTGTGCCCTCAACATGATGGGTGCAATCACACCAGCACTAATGCACCGGATCACATCAAAACTCCGAAGTTGAGCGTGCTTGGGCGAGAGTAGTACTAGAATGGGTGACCCCCTCGGAAGTCCTCGCGTTGCACCCCCTTTTCAATTTTTTTTGCCTTGGTTAGGGTTTCCAAGATACTTTATCCACCAAATCTCTATTACCGAATCCCACGGAACATTAGGCAAGACAACATTGCTTCACGTAGAGGCTAGGCCCGCAAACCGAGGGCGTAGGGTTTGTGACCAGGTCTCCGTCGCTCCAGTGCCCATAACTTTTGATCCGTAAGGAGTTACGCGGCGCACAGCATACCGTTGCAAAGCTCTCTGAGAACTCTACGACGGGGGCAGCCAGTTTGCTCGCTGTGCCCTTTTTTTGAGCCAAAAATTGAATGTTTTCATTAGTTTCATGCCACTTTTCTTCTTCTGCTTTGTTTTTCCATCCCGGATCGTACGTCGTGAACTGTTAAAAGGACGACAACCTGACTCGCGGGATATCATAGGGCCCTACAATGTGTCGATATCACATCATGCAAGGATGTTGCGTTGTTGAAGCAGATGGGTTGTCGTTAAACCCATTGGGACTTTTGAATGGGTCATCTCTCTAGGCTGGGACTGTGAACCATTAACACATAAAGGAATTGTGTCCTCAACATAACGGGTGCGATCATACCAGCACTAATGCACCGGATCCCATCAGAACAACGAAGTTAAGCGCGCATGGACGAGAGTTGTACTAGGATGGGTGACCCCCTGGGAAATCCTCGTGTTGCACCCCCTTTTCAATTTTTTTTGCCCTAGTTAGGGTTGCCAAGATACTTTAACCACCTAATCTCTATTACCGAATCCCACGGATCATTAGGCAAGACAACATCGCTTCACGTAGAGGTTGGGCCCGCAAACCGAGGGCGGTAGGGTTTGTGACTAGGTCTCCGTCGCTCCGGTGCCCATAACTTTTGATCCGTAAGGAGTTACGCAGCGCACAGTATACCGTTACAAAGCCCTCTGAGAGCTCTACGACGGGGGTAGCCAGCTTGCTCGCTGTGCCATTTTTGGAGTGCAAAATCAAACGTTTTCATCAGTTTCAGGCCACATTTCTTCTTTTGCTCTGTTTTTCCGTCCTGGATCGTACGTCGTGAACTATTAAAAGGACGACAACCTCACTTGCGGGACATCAGAAGGTCCTGCAACGTATCGATATCACGTCTTGCAAGGATGCTGCGTTGTTGAAGCAGATGGGTTGTTGTTAAGCCCTTTGGGCCTTCTGAATGGGCCATCTCTCTAGGCTGAGACTGTGAACCATTAACACATATAGGAATTGTGCCCTCAACATGACCGTTGCGATCAT
This sequence comes from Ehretia macrophylla, assembly GCA_037974665.1. Lineage (NCBI taxonomy): Eukaryota > Viridiplantae > Streptophyta > Magnoliopsida > Boraginales > Ehretiaceae > Ehretia > Ehretia macrophylla. The sequence goes on from CM075780.1 coordinate 4,934,989, forward strand.
ACCAGCACTAATGCACCGGATCACATCAGAACTCCGAAGTTGAGCGTGCTTGGGCGAGAGTAGTACTAGGATGGGTGACCCCTTGGTAAGTCCTCGTGTTGCACCCCCTATTCAATTTTTTTTTGCCCTGGTTAAGGTTGCCAAGATACTTTATCCACCAAATCTCTATTACCGAATCCTACGGAACATTAGGCAAGACAACATCGCCTCACGTAGAGGCTAGACCAGCCAACCGAGGGCGTAGGGTTTATGACCAGGTCTCCATGGCTCTGATGCCCATAACTTTTGATCCGTAAGGAGTTACGTGGCGCACAACATACCGTTGCAAAGCTCTTTGAGAGCTCTACAACGGTGGCAGCCAGCTTGCTGGCTGTGCCCATTTTTGGAGCACAAAATCGAACATTTTCATCAGTTTCAAGCCACTTTTCTTCTTTTGCTCTGTTTTTCCGTCCCGGATCGTACGTCGTGAACTATTAAAAGGATGACAACTTGACTCGCGGGACATCAGAGATCCCTACAACGTGTCGGTATCACGTCTTGCGAGGATGCTGCGTTGTTGAAGCAGATGGATTGTCGTTAAGCCCAATGGGCCTTTTGAATGGGCCATCTCTCTAGGCTGAGACTGTGAACCGTTAACACATAAAGGAATTGTGCCCTCAATATGACGGGTGCGATCATACCAGCACTAATGCACCGGATCCCATCAGAACTCTGAAGTTAAGCGTGCTTGGGCGAGAGTAGTACTAGGATGGGAGACCCCCAGGGAAGTCCTCGTGTTGCACCCCCTTTTCAATTTTTTTTGCCCTGGTTAGGGTTGTCAAGATACTTTATCTACCAAATCTCTATTACCAAATCCCATGGAACATAAGGCAAGACAACATCGTTTCACGTAGAGGCTGGGCCCGCAAACCGAGGGCGTAGGGTTTGTAACCAGGTCTCCATCGCTCCGGTGCCCATAACTTTTGATCCTTAAGTAGTTACGCGGCGCACAGTATACCGTTGCAAAGCTCTCTGAAAGCTCTACGATGGGGGCAGCCAGCTTGCTCGTTGTGCCAGTTTTTGGAACCCAAAATCGAACGTTTTCATCAGTTTCATGCCATTTTTCTTCTTTTGCTATGTTTTTCCGTCCCGGATCGTACGTCGTGAACTGTTAAAAGGACCACAACCTGACTCGCTAGACATCAGAGGGCCCTACAACGTGTCGATATCACATCTTGCGAGGATGCTACAATTTTGAAGCGGATGGGTTGTCGTTAAGCCCATTGGGCCATCTGAATGGGCCATCTCTCTAGCTGGGATTGTGAATCGTTAACACATATAGGAATTGTGCCCTCAACATGATCGGTGTGATCATACCAGCACTAATGCACCGGATCACATCAGAACTCCGAAGTTGAGCGTGCTTGGGCGAGAGTAGTACTAGGATGGGTGACCCCCTGGGAAGTCCTCGTGTGCACCCCCTTTTCAATTTATTTTGCCCTGGTTAGGGTTGTCAAGATACTTTATCCACCAAATCTCTATTACCAAATCCCACTGAACATAAGGCAAGACAACATCGTTTCACGTAGAGTCTGGGCCCGGAAACCGAGGGTGTAGGGTTTGTGACCAGGTCTCCGTCGCTCCGGTGCCCATAACTTTTGATCCGTAAGAATTTACGCGGCGCACAACATATCGTTGCAAAGCTCTCTGAGAGCTCTACGACGGTGGCAGCCAGCTTGCTCGCTGTGCCCATTTTTGGAGTCCAAAATCGAACGTTTTCATCAGTTTCAGGCCACTTCTCTTCTTTTGCTCTGTTTTTCTGTCCCGGATCGTACGTCGTGAACTGTTAAACGGACGACAACCTGACTAGCAGGACATCAGAGGGCCCTACAACGTGTCGATATCACGTCTTGCGAGGATGCTGCATTGTTGAAGCTGATGGTTTATCGTTAAGCCCAATGGGCCTTCTGAATGGGCCATCTCTCTAGCTGTACTGTGAATCGTTAACACATATAAGAATTGTGCCCTCAACATGACCGGTGCGATCATACTAGCACTAATGCACCGGATCACATCAGAACTCCGAAGTTGAGCGCGCTTGGGCGAGAGTAGTACTAGGATGGGTGACCCCATGGGAAGTCCTCGTGTTGCACCCCCTTTTCAATTTTTTTGCCCTGGTTAAGGGTACCAAGATACTTTATCCACCAAATCTCTATTATCGAATCCCACGGAACATTAGGCAAGAAAACATCGCTTCACGCAGAGGCTGGGCCCGTAAACCGAGGGCGTAGGGTTTGTGACCAGGTCTCCGTCGCTCCGGTGCCCATAACTTTTGATCCGTAACGAGTTACGCGGTGCACAGCATACCGTTTCAAAGCACTCTGAGAGCTCTACGATGTGGGCAGCTAGCTTGCTTGCTTTGCCCATTTTTGGAGTCCAAAATCTAACATTTTCATCAGTTTCAGGCCATTTTTCTTCTTTTCCTCTGTTTTTCCTTCCCGGATCGTACGTCGTGAACATTTAAAAGGACGACAACCTGACTCACGGGACATCAGAGGGCCCTACAACGTGTCGATATCACGTCTTGCGAGGATGCTGCATTGTTGAAGCAGATGGGTTGTCGTTAAGCCCATTGGGCCTTTTGAATGGGCCATCTCTCTAGGCTGGGACTATGAATCGTTAACACAAAGAAATTGTGCCCTGAACATGACGGGTGCGATCATACCTGCACTAATGCACCGGATCCCATCAGAACTCCGAAGTTAAGCGTGCTTGGACGAGAGTAGTACTAGGATGGGTGACCCTCTGGGAAGTCCTCGTGTTGCACCCCCTTTTCAATTTTTTTTTCCCTGGTTAGGGTTGCCAAGATACTTTATCCACCAAATCCCTATTACCGAATCCCACAGAACATTAGGCAAGACAACATCGCTTCACGTAGGGGCTGGGCTCGCAAACCGAGGGCGTAAGGTTTGTGACCACGTCTCCGTCGCTCCGGTGCCCATAACTTTTGATTCATAAAGAGTTACGCGGCGCACAGCATACCGTTGCAAAGCTCTCTGAGAGCTCTACGATGTGGGCAGCTAGCTTGCTTGCTTTGCCCATTTTTGGAGTCCAAAATCCAACATTTTCATCAGTTTTAGGCCATTTTTCTTCTTTTGCTCTGTTTTTCTTTCCCGGATCGTACGTCATGAACAGTTAAAAGGACGACAACCTGACTCACGGGACATCAGAGGGCCCTACAACGTGTCGATATCACGTCTTGCGAGGATGCTGTGTTGTTGAAGCAGATGGGTTGTCGTTAAGCCCATTGGGCCTTTTGAATGGGCCATCTCTCTAGGCTGGGACTATGAACCGTTAATGCAAAGGAATTGTGCCCTGAACATGACGGGTGCGATCATTCCAGCACTAATGCACCGGATCCCATCAGAACTCCGAAGTTAAGCGTGCTTGGGCGAGAGTAGTACTAGAATGGGTGACCCTCTCGGAAGTCCTCGTGTTGCACCCCCTTTTCAATTTTTTTTTCCCTGGTTAGGGTTTCCAAGATACTTTATCCACCAAATCCCTATTACCGAATCCCACGGAACATTAGGCAAGTCAACATCGCTTCACGTAAGGGTTGGGCCCGCAAACCGAGGGCGTAAGGTTTGTGACCACGTCTCCGTCGCTCCGGTGCCCATAGCTTTTGATTCGTAAGGAGTTACGCGGCGCACAGCATACCGTTGCAAAGCTCTCTAAGAGCTCTACGATGTGGACAGCTAGCTTGCTTCCTTTGCCCATTTTTGGAGTCCAAAATACAACATTTTCATCAGTTTCAGTCCATTTTTCTTCTTTTGCTCTATTTTTCTTTCCCGGATCGTACGTCGTGAACTGTTAAAAGGACGACAACCTGACTCACGGGACATCAGAGGGCCCCACAACGTGTCGATATCACGTCTTGCGAGGATGCTGCCTTGTTGAAGCAGATGGGTTGTCGTTAAGCCCATTGGGCCTTCTGAATAGGCCATCTCTCTAGTTGGGACTGTGAACCGTTAACACATATAGGAATTGTACCCTCAACATGACCAGGGCGATCATACCAGCACTAATGCACCAGATCACATCAGAACTCCGAAGTTGAGCGTCCTTGGGCGAGAGTAATACTCGGTTGGGTGACCCCCTGGGAAATCCTCATGTTGCACCCCCTTTTCAATTTTTTTTGCCCTGGTTAGGGTTGCCAAGATACTTTATCCACCAAATCTCTATTACCGAATCCCACTGAACATTAGGCTAGACAACAAAGCTTCACGTAGAGGCTGGGCCCTCAAACCGAGGGCGTAGGGTTTGTGAGCAGGTCTCCGTCGCTCCGGTGCCCATAACTTTTGATCCGTAACGAGTTACACGGCGCACAGCATACCGTTGCAAAGCTCTCTGAGAGCTCTACAAAGGGCGCAGCCAACTTCCTCGCTGTGCCCGTTTTTGGAGCCTAAAATCAATATTTTTCATTAGTTTCAGGCCACTTTTCTTCTTTTGCTCTATTTTTCCGTCTCGGATGGTACACTGTCAACTGTTAAAAGGACGACAACCTGACTCGCGGGACATAAGAGGGCCCTACAATGTGTCGATATCACGTCTTCTGAGGATGCTGCGTTGTCGAAGCAGATGGGTTATCATTAAGCCCATTGGGCCTTCTAACTGGGCCATCTCTCTAGCTGGGACTATGAACCGTTAACACATATAGGAATTGTGCCCTAAACATGACAGGTGCGATCATACCAGCACTAATGCACCAGATCCCTTCAGAACTCTGAAGTTAAGCGTGCTTGGTTGAGAGTAGTACTAGGATGGGTGACCCCTTAGGAAGTTCTCGTGTTGCACCCCATTTTCAATTTTTTTTGCCTTGGTTAGGGTTGCCAAGATACTTTATCCACCAAATCTATATTACCGAATCCCACGGAACATTAGGCAAGACAACATCGCATCACGTAGAGGCTGGGCCCGCAAACCGAGGGCGTAGGGTTTGTGACCAGGTCTCCTTCGCTCCGGTGCCCATAACTTTTCATCAGTAAGGAGTTACGCGGCGCACAGCATACCGTTGCAAAGCTCTCTGAGAGCTCTACGACGGGGGCAGCCAGTTTGCTCGCTTTGCCCATTTTTGGAGCCCAAAATAGAACGTTTTCATCAGTTTCAGGTCACTTTTCTTCTTTTGCTCTATTTTTTCGTCCCGGATCGTACGTCGTGAATTGTTAAAAGGACGACAACCAGACTCGCGGGACATCAGAGGGTCCTACAACGTGTCGATATCACGTTTTGTGAGGATGCTGCGTTGTTGAAGCAGGTGGGTTGTCGTTAAGCCCATTGGGCCTTTTGAATGAGCCATCTCTCTAGGCTGGGACTGTGAACCGTTAACACATAAAGGAATTGTGCCCTCAACATGATAGGTGCGATCATACCAGCACAAATGCACTAGATCCCATCAGAACTTTGAAGTTAAGCGTGCTTGGGCGAGAGTAGTACTAGGATGGGTGACCCCCTGGGAAGTCCTCGTGTTGCACCCCCTTTTCAATTTTTTTTGCCCTGGTTAGGGTTGCCAAGATACTTTATTCACCAAATCTATATTACCGAATCCCACGGAACATTATGCAAGACAACATCGCTTCACGTAGAAGCTGGGCTCGCAAGCCGAGGGCGTAGGGTTTGTGACCAAGTCTCCGTCGCTCAAGTGCCAATAACTTTTGATCCGTAAGGAGTTACACAGCGCACAGCATACCGTTGCAAAGCTCTTTGTGAGCTCTACGACGGGGGCAGCCAACTTGCTCGCTGTGGCCATTTTTGGAGCCTAAAATCGAACGTTTTCTTCGATTTCAGGCCACTTTTCTTCTTTTGCTCTGTTTTTCCATCCCGGATCGTACGTCGTGAACTGTTAAAAGGACGACAACCGGACTCGCGGGACATCAGAGGGCCCTACAACGTGTCGATATCACGTCTTGCGAGGATGCTGCATTATTAAAGCGGATGGGTTGTCGTTAAGCCAATTGGGCCTTTTGAATGGGCCATCTCTCTAGCTAGGACTGTGAACCGTTAACACATATAGGAATTGTGCCCTCAACATGACCGGTGCAATCATACCAGCACTTATGCACCGGATCATATCAGAACTCCGAAGTTGAGCGTGCTTGGGCGAGAGTAGTACTAGGATGGGTGACCCCCTGGGAAGTCCTCGTGTTGTACCCCTTTTTCAATTTTTTTTGCCCTGGTTAGGGTTGCCAAGATACTTTATCCACCAAATCTCTATTACCGAATCCCACGGAAAATTAGGCAAGGCAACATCGCTTCACGTAGAGGCTGGGCCCGCAAACCGAGGGCGTGGGGTTTGTGACCAAGTCTTCGTTGCTCTGGTGCCCATAACTTTTGATCTGTAAGGAGTTACGCGGCACACAGCATACCGTTACAAAGCTCTCTGAGAGCTCTACGATGGGGGCAGCCAGCTTGCTCGCTGTGCCCGTTTTTGGAGCCTAAAATCGAACTTTTTCATTAGTTTCAGGCCACTTTTCTTCTTATGCACTGTTTTTTCGTCCCGGATCGTACGTCGTGAACTATTAAAAGGATGGCAACCTGACTCGCGGGACATCCGAGGGCACTACAACGTGTCGATATCACGTCTTGCGAGGATGCTGCGTTGTTGAAGCAAATGGGTTATCGTTAAGCCCATTGGGCCTTTTGAATGGGCCATCTCTCGAGGTTGGGACTGTGAACAGTTGACACATATAGGAATTGTGCCCTCAACATGACAGGTGCGATCATACCAGCACTAATGCACCGGATCCCATCAGAACTCCGAAGTTAAGAGTGCTTGGGCGAGAAAAGTACTTGGATGGGTGACCCCTGGGAAGTCCTCGTGTTGGATCCCCTTTTCAATTTTTTTTGCCCTGGTTAGGGTTGCCAAGATACTTTATCCACCAAATCTATATTACCGAATCCCACGGAACATTAGGCAAGACAACATCATTTCACGTAAAGGCCGGGCCCTCAAACCGAGGGCGTAGGGTTTGTGACCTGGTCTCCGTCGCTCTGGTGCCCATAACTTTTGATCCGTAAGGAGTTACGCGGTGCACAGCATATACCGTTGCAAAGCGCTCTTAGAACTCTACGACGGGGAAAGCTAGCTTGCTCGCTGTGCCAGTTTTTGGAGCCCAAAACCGAATGTTTTCATCAGTTTCAGGCCACTTTTCTTCTTTTGCTATGTTTTTCCGTCCCGGATCATACGTCGTGAACTGTTAAAAGGACAACAACCTGACTCGTGGGATATCAGAGGGCTCTACAAATTGTCGATATCGAGTCTTCCTTGGATGCTACATTGTTGAAGCGGATGGGTCGTCATTAAGCCCATTGGGCCTTCTGACTGGGCCATCTCTCTAGCTGGGACTGTGAACCGTTAACACATATAGGAATTGTGCCCTCAACATGACCGGTGCGATCATACTAGCACTAATGCACCAGATCACATCAGAACTCCGAAGTTGAGCGTGCTTGGGCGACAGTAGTACTAGGATGGGTGACCCCCTGGGAAGTCCTCGTGTTGTACCCTCTTTTCAATTTTTTTTGCCCTGGTTAGGGTTGCTAATATACTTTATTCACCAAATCTCTATTATCGAATCCCACAGAACATTAGGCAAGACAACATCGCTTCACGTAGAAGCTGGGCCCGCAAACCGTAGGCGTAGGGTTTGTGACTTGGTCTCCGTCGCTCTGGTGCCCATAACTCTTGATCCGTAAGGAGTTACGCGGCGCACATCATACCGTTGCAAAGCTCTCTGAGAGCTCTACGACGGGGGAAGCTATCTTGCTCACTGTGCCCATTTTTGGAGCCCAAAATCGAACGTTTTCATCAGTTTCAGGCCACTTCTCTTCTTTTGCTCTGTTTTTCCATCCCGGATCGTACGTCGTGAACTGTTAAAAGGACGACAACCTAACTCGCTGGACATCAGAGGGCCCTACAATGTGTCAATATCACGTCTTGGCAGGATGCTGCATTGTTGAACCGAATGGGTTGTCGTTAAGCCCATTGGGCCTTCTGAATGCGCCATCTCTTTAGCTGGGACTGTGAACCGTTAAAACATATAGGAATTGTGCCGTCAACATGACCGGTGCAATCATACCAGCACTAATGCACTAGATCACATCAGAACTCCGAAGTTGAGCGTGCTTGGGCGGGAGTAGTACTAGGATGGGTGACCCCCTGGGAAATCCTCGTGTTGCACCCCCTTTTCATTTTTTTTTGCCCTGGTTAGGGTTGGCAAGATACTTTATCCACCAAATCTCTATTACCGATTCCCACGGAACATTAGGCAAGACAACAACGCTTCACGTAGAGGCTAGGCCCGCAAACCGAGGGCGTAGGGTTTGTGACCAGGACTCCGTCTCTCCGATGCCCATAACTTTTGATCCATAAGGAGTTACACGGCGCACATCATACTGTTGCAAAGCTCTCTGAGAGCTCTATGAAGGGCCCAGCCAGCTTGCTCGCTTTGCCCATTTTTGGAGCCTAAAATCGAACTTTCTTATTAGTTTCAGGCCACGTTTCTTCTTTTGCTCTGTTTTTCCGTCCCGGATCGTACGTCATGAACTGTTAAAAGGATGACAACCTGACTCGCGGGACATCAGAGGGCCCTACAACGTGTCGATATCACGTCTTGCGAGGATGCTGCGTTGTTGAAGCAGATGGGTTGTCGTTAATCCCATTGGGCCTTCTAAATGGGCCATTTCTCTAGCTGGGACTATGAACCGTTAACACATATAGGAATTGTGCTCTCAACATGACCGGTGCGATCATACCAGCACTAATGCACCGGATCCCATCAGAACTCCGAAGTTAAGCGTGCTTCGGCGAGAGTAGTAGTAGGATGGGTGACCCCTTGGGAAGTCCTCGTGTTGCACCCCCTTTTCAATTTATTTTGCCCTGGTTAGGGTTGCCAAGATACTTTATCCACCAAATCTCTATTACCGAATCCCACAGAACATTAGGCAAGACAACATCGCTTCACGTAGAGTCTGGGCCCGCAAACCGAGGGCGTAGGGTTTGTGACTAGGTCTCCGTCGCTCCGGTGCCCATAACTTTTGATCCGTAAGAATTTACGCGGCGCACAACACATCGTTGCAAAGCTCTCTGAGAGCTCTACGACGGTGGCCGCCAGCTTGCTCCCTGTGCCCATTTTTGGATTCCAAAATCGAACGTTTTCATCAGTTTCAGGCCACTTTTCTTCTTTTGCTCTGTTTTTCTGTCACATATCGTACGCCGTGAACTGTTAAAAGGACGACAACCTGACAAGTAGGACATCAGAGGGCCCTACAACGTGTCGATATCACGTCTTGCGAGGATGCTGCATTGTTGAAGCTGATGGGTTGTCGTTAAGCCCATTGGGCCTTCTGAATGGACCATCTCTCTAGCTGCACTGTGAATTGTTAACACATATAAGAATTGTGCCCTCCACATGACCGGTGCGATCATACTAGCATTAATGCACCGGATCACATCAAAACTCCGAAGTTGAGCGCGCTTGGGCAAGAGTAGTACTAGGATGGGTGACCCCATGGGAAGTCCTCGTGTTGCACCCCCTTTTCAATTTTTTTTGCCCTGGTTAGGGGTGCCAAGATACTTTATCCACCAAATCTCTATTATCGAATCCCACGGAACATTAGGCAAGACAACATCGCTTCACGTTGAGGCTGGGCCCGCAAACCGAGGGCGTATGGTTTGTGCCCAGGTCTCCGTCGCTCCGGTGCCCATAACTTTTGATCCGTAACGAGTTACGCGGCGCACAGCATACCGTTGCAAAGCTCTTTGAGAGCTCTACGATGTGGGCAGCTAGCTTGCTTTCTTTGCCCATTTTTGGAGTCCAAAATCCAATATTTTCATCAGTTTCAGGCCATTTTTCTTCTTTTGCTCTGTTTTTCCTTCCCGGATCGTACGTCGTGAACATTTAAAAGGACGACAACCTGACTCACGGGACATCAGAGGGCCCTACAACGTGTCGATATCACGTCTTGCGAGGATGCTGCGTTGTTGAAGCAGATGGGTTGTCGTTAAGCCCATTGGGCCTTTTGAATGGGCCATCTCTCTAGGCTGGGACTATGAACCGTTAACACAAAGGAATTGTGCCCTGAACATGACGGGTGCGATCATACCAGCACTAATGCACCGGATCCCATCAGAAGTCCGAAGTTAAGCGTGCTTGGGCGAGAGTAGTACTAGGATGGGTGACCCTCTGGGAAGTCCTCGTGTTGCACCCCCTTTTCAATTTTTTTTTCCCTGGTTAGGGTTGCCAAGATACTTTATCAACCAAATCCCTATTACCGAATCCCACGGAACATTAGGCAAGACAACATCGCTTCACGTAGGGACTGGGCCCGCAAACCGAGGGCGTAAGGTTTATGACCACGTCTCCGTCGCTCCGGTGCCCATAACTTTTGATTCGTAAGGAGTTACGCGGCGCACAGCATACCGTTGCAAAGCTCTCTGAGAGCTCTACGATGTGGGCAGCTAGCTTGCTTGCTTTGCCCATTTTTGGAGTCCAAAATCCAACATTTTCATCAGTTTCAGGCCATTTTTCTTCTTTTGCTCTGTTTTTCCATCCCGGATCGTACGTCGTGAACTGTTAAAAGGACGACAACCTGACTCGCGGGACATCAGAGGGCCCCACAACGTGTCGATATCACGTCTTGCGAGGATGCTGCCTTGTTGAAGCGGATGGGTTGTCGTTAAGCCCATTGGGCCTTCTGAATGGGCCATCTCTCTAGCTGGGACTGTGAACCGTTAACACATATAGGAATTGTACCCTCAACATGACCAGGGCGATCATACCAGCACTAATGCACCAGATCACATCAGAATTCCGAAGTTGAGCGTCCTTGGGCGAGAGTAATACTCGGTTGTGTGACCCCCTGGGAAGTCCTCATGTTGCATCCCCTTTTCAATATTTTTTGCCCTGGTTAGGGTTGCCAAGATACTTTATCCACCAAATCTCTATTACCGAATCCCACGGAACATTAGGCTAGACAACATTGCTTCACGTAGAGGCTGAGCCCGCAAACCGAGGGCGTAGGGTTTGTGACCAAGTCTCCGTCGCTCCGGTGCCCATAACTTTTGATCCGTAACGAGTTACGCGGCGCACAGCATACCGTTGCAAAGCTCTCTGAGAGCTCTACAAAGGGCGTAGCCAGCTTCCTCGCTGTGCCCATTTTTGGAGCCTAAAATCGAACTTTTTCATTAGTTTCAGGCCACTTTTCTTCTTTTGCTCTGTTTTTCCGTCCCGGATGGTACACCGTGAACTGTTAAAAGGACGACAACCTGACTCGCGGGACATCAGAGGGCCCTACAACGTGTCGATATCACGTCTTCTGAGGATGCTGCGTTGTCGAAGCAGATGGGTTATCGTTAAGCCCATTGGGCCATCTAACTGGGCCATCTCTCTAGTTGGGACTATGAACCGTTACCACATATAGGAATTGTGCCCTCAACATGACAGGTGCGATCATACCAGCACTAATGCACCAGATCCCATCAGAACTCTGAACTTAAGCATGCTTGGGCGAGAGTAGTACTAGGTTGGGTGACCCCTTTGGTAGTCCTCGTGTTGCACCCCCTTTTCAATTTTTTTTGCCTTGGTTAGTGTTGCCAAGATACTTTATCCACCAAATCTATATTACCGAATCCCACGGAACATTATGCAAGACAACATCGCTTCACGTAGAGGCTGGGCCCGCAAACCGAGGGCGTAGGGTTTGTGACCAGGTCTCCTTCGCTCCGGTGCCCATATCTTTTGATCCTTAAGGAGTTACGCGGCTCACAGCATACTGTTGCAAAGCTCTCTGAGAGCTCTACGACGGGGGCAGCCAGTGTGCTTGCTTTGCCCATTTTTTGTGCCCAAAATAGAACGTTTTCATCAGTTTCAGTCCACTTTTCTTCTTTTGCTCTATTTTTTCGTCCCGGATCGTACGTCGTGAATTGTTAAAAGGAAGACAACCAGACTCGCGGGATATCAGAGGGCCCTACAACGTGTCGATATCACGTTTTGCGAGGATGCTGCGTTGTTGAAGTAGATGGGTTGTCGTTAAGCCCATTGGGCCTTTTGAATGAGCCATATCTCTAGGCTGGGACTGTGAACCGTTAACACATAAAGGAATTGTGCCCTCAACATGACAGGTGCGATCATACCAGCACTAATGCACCGGATCCCATCAGCACTTCGAAGTTAAGCGTGCTTGGGCGAGAGTAGTACTAGGATGGGTGACCCCCTGGGAAGTCCTCGTGTTGCACCCCCTTTTCAATTTTTTTTGCCTTGGTTAGGGTTGCCAAGATACTTTATCCAGCAAATCTATATTACCGAATCCCACGGAACATTATGCAAGACAACATCGCTTCACGTAGAGGCTGGGCCCGCAAGCCGAGGGCGTAGGGTTTGTGACCAAGTCTCCGTCGCTCAAGTGCCCATAACTTTTGATACGTAAGGAGTTACACAGCGCACAACATATCGTTTCAAAGCTCTTTGAGAGCTCTACGACGGGGGCAGCCAACTTGCTCGCTGTGCCCATTTTTGGAGCCTAAAATCGAACGTTTTCATCAATTTCAGGCCACTTCTCTTCCTTTGCTCTGTTTTTTCGTCCCGGATCGTACGTCGTGAACTGTTAAAAGGCTGACAACCTGACTCGCGGGACATCAGAGTGCCCTACAACGTGTCGATATCATGTCTTACGAGGATGCTGCATTGTTAAAGCGGATGGGTTGTCGTTAAGCCCATTGGGCCTTCTGAATGGGCCATCTCTCTAGCTGGGACTCTGAACCGTTAACACATATAGGAATTGTGCTCTCAACATGACCGGTGCAATCATACCATCACTAATGCACCGGATCACATCAGAACTCCGAAGTTGAGCGTGCTTGGGCGAGAGTAGTACTAGGATGGGTGACCCCCTAGGAAGTCCTCGTGTTGCACCCCCTTTTCAATTTATTTTGCCCTGGTTAGGGTTGTCAAGATACTTTATCCACCAAATCTCTATTACCGAATCCCACGGAACATTAGGCAGGACAACATCGCTTCACGTAGAGTCTGGGCCCGTAAACCGAGGGCGTAGGGTTTGTGACCAGGTCTCCGTCGCTCCAGTGCCCATAACTTTTGATCCGTAACGAGTTACGCGGTGCACAGCATACCGTTGCAAAGCTCTCTGAGAGCTCTACGATGTGGGCAGCTAGCTTGCTTGCTTTGTCCATTTTTGGAGTCCAAAATCCAACATTTTCATCAGTTTCAGGCCATTTTTCATCTTTTGCTCTCTTTTTCCTTCCCGGATCGTACGTCGTGAACAGTTAAAAGGATGACAACCTGACTCACGGGACATCAGAGGGCCCTACAACTTGTCGATATCACGTCTTGCGAGGATGCTGCATTGTTGAAGCAGATGGGTTGTTGTTAAGCCCATTGGGCCTTTTGAATGGGCCATCTCTCTAGGCTGGGACTATGAACCGTTAACACAAAGGAATTGTGCCCTGAACATGACGGGTGCGATCATACCAGCACTAATGCACCGGATCCCATTAGAACTCCGAAGTTAAGCGTGCTTCGGCGAGAGTAGTAGTAGGATGGGTGACCCTCTGGGAAGTCCTCGTGTTGCACCCCCTTTTCAATTTTTTTTTCCCTGGTTAGGGTTGCCAAGATACTTTATCCACCAAATCTCTATTACCAAATCCCACGGAACATTATGCAAGACAACATCGCTTCACGTAGGGGCTGGGTCCGCAAACCGAGGGCGTAAGGTTTGTGACCACGTCTCCGTCGCTCCGGTGCCCATAACTTTTGATTCGTAAGGAGTTACGCGGCGCACAGCATACCGTTGCAAAGCTCTCTGAGAGCTCTACGATGTGGGCAGCTAGTTTCCTTGCTTTGCCCATTTTTGGAGTCCAAAATCCAACATTTTCATCAGTTTCAGGCCATTTTTCTTCTTTTGCTCTGTTTTTCCTTCCCGTATCGTACGTCGTGAATAGTTAAAAGGATGACAACCTGACTCACGGGACATTAGAGGGCCCTACAATGTGTCGATATCACGTCTGACGAGGATGCTGCATTGTTGAAGCAGATGGGTTGTCGTTAAGCCTATTGGGCCTTTTGAATGGGCCATCTCTCTAGGCTGGGACTATGAACCGTTAACACAAAGGAATTGTGCCCTGAACATCACGGGTGCGATCATACCAGCACTAATGCACCGGATCACATCAGAACTCCGAAGTTGAGCGTCCTTGGGCGAGAGTAATACTCGGTTGGGTGACCCCCTGCGAAGTCCTCATGTTGCACCCACTTTTCAATTTTTTTTGCCTTGGTTAGGGTTGCCAAGATACTTTATCCACCAAATCTCTATTACCGAATCCCACGGAATATTAGGCTAGACAACATCGCTTCACGTAGAGGCTAGGCCCGCAAACCGAGGGCATAGGGTTTGTGACCAGGTCTCCGTCGCTCCGGTGCCCATAACTTTTGATCCATAACGTGTTACGCGGCGCACAGCATACCGTTGCAAAGCTCTCTGAGAGCTCTACAAAGGGCGCAGCCAGCTTCCTCGCTGTGCCCGTTTTTGGAGCCTAAAATCGAACTTTTTCTTTAGTTTCAGGCCACTTTTCTTCTTTTGCTCTATTTTTCCGTCACGGATGGTACACCGTGAACTGTTAAAAGGACGACAACCTGACTCGCGGGACATCAGAGGGCCCTACAACGTGTCGATATCACGTCTTCTGAGGATTCTGCGTTGTCGAAGCAGATGGGTTGTCGTTAAGCCCATTGGGCCTTCTAACTGGGCCATCTCTCTAGCTGGGACTATGAACCGTTACCACATATAGGAATTGTGCCCTCCACATGACATGTGCAATCATACCAGCACTAATGCACCATATCCCATCAGAACTCTGAAGTTAAGCATGCTTGGGCGAGTGTAGTACTAGAATGGGTGACCCCTTAGGACGTCCTCGTGTTGCACCCCTTTTCAATTTTTTTTGCCTTGGTTAGGGTTGCCAAGATACTTTATCCACCAAATCTATATTACCAAATCCCATGGAACATTAGGCAAGACAACATCGCTTCACGTAGAGGCTGGGCCCGCATGCCGAGGGCGTAGGGTTTGTGACCAAGTTTCCGTCGCTCAAGTGCCCATAACTTTTGATCTGTAACGAGTTACACAGCACACAGCATACCGTTGCAAAGCTCTTTGAGAGCTCTACAACGGGGGCAACCAACTTGCTCATTGTGCCAATTTTTGGAGCCTAAAATCGAACATTTTCATCGATTTCAGGCCACTTTTCTTCTTTTGCTCTGTTTTTCTGTCCCGGATCGTACGTCGTGAACTGTTAAAAGGATGACAACCTGACTCGCGGGACATCAGAGGGCCCTACAACGTGTCGATATCACGTCTTGCGAGGATGCTGCATTGTTAAAGCGGATGGGTTGTCGTTAAGCCCATTGGGCCTTCTGAATGGGCCATCTCTCTAGCTGGGACTGTGAACCGTTAACACATATAGGAATTGTGCCCTCAACATGACCGGTGCAATCATACCAGCACTAATGCACCGGATCACATCAGAACTCCGAAGTTGAGCGTGCTTGGGAGAGAGTAGTACTAGGATGGCTGACCCCCTGGGAAGTCCTCGTGTGGTACCCCCTTTTCAATTTTTTTTGCCCTGGTTAGGGGTGCCAAGATACTTTATCCACCAAATCTATATTACGGAATCCCACGGAACATTAGGCAAGACAACATCACTTCACGTAAAGGCTGGGCCCGCAAATCGAGGGCGTAGGGTTTGTGACCAGGTCTCCGTCGCTCTGGTGCCCAAAAATTTTGATCCGTAAGGAGTTACGCGGTGCACAGCATACCGTTGCAAAGCGCACTGAGAGCTCTACGACGGGGAAAGCCAGCTTGCTCGCTGTGCCAGTTTTTGGAGCCCAAAACCGAATGTTTTCATCAGTTTCAGGCCACTTTTCTTCTTTTGCTCCGTTTTTCCGTCCCGGATCATACGTCGTGAACTGTCAAACGGACAACAACCTGACTCGTGGGATATCAGAGGGCTCTACAAATTGTCGATATCGAGTCTTCCTTGGATGCTACATTGTTGAAGCGGATGGGTCGTCGTTAAGCCCATTGGGCCTTCTGACAAGGCCATCTCTCTAGCTGGGACTGTGAACCGTTAACACATATAGGAATTGTGCCCTCAACATAACCGGTGCGATCATACTAGCACTAATGCACCAGATCACATCAGAACTCCGAAGTTGAGCGTGCTTGGGCGATAGTAGTACTAGGATGGGTGACCCCCTGGGAAGTCCTCGTGTTGTACCCTCTTTTCAATTTTTTTTGCCCTGGTTAGGGTTGCTAAGATACTTTATCCACCAAATCTCTATTACCGAATCCCACAGAACATTAGGCAAGACAACATCGCTTCACGTAGAAGATGAGCCCCAAACCGTACGTCGTTAAGCCCTCGTGGGATATCAGAGGGCTCTACAAAGTGTCGATATCGAGTCTTCCTTGGATGCTGCATTGTTGAAGCAGATGGGTTGTCGTTAAGCCCGTTGGGCCTTCTAAATGGGCCATCTCTCTAGCTGGGACTATGAACCGTTAACACATATAGGAATTGTTCTCTCAACATGACAGGTGCGATAATACCAGCACTAATGTACCGGATCCCATCAGAACACTGAAGTTAAGCGTGCTTGGGCGATAGTAGTAATAGGATGGGTGACCCCCTTGGAAGTCCTCGTGTTGTACCCCCTTTTCAATTTTTTTTGCCCTGGTTAGGGTTGCCAAGATACTTTATCCACCAAATCTATATTACCAAATCCCACGGAACATTAGGCAAGACAACATCGCTTTACGTAGAGGTTGGGCCCGCAAACCGAGGGCGTAGGTTTTGTGACCAAGTCTCCGTCACTCCGGTGCCCATAAGTTTTGATCCGTAAGGAGTTACACGGCGCACAGCATACCGTTGTAAAGCTATCTGAGAGCTCTACGACGGGGGCAGCCAGCTTGCTCGCTGTGCCCATTTTTGGAGCCCAAAATTGAACGTTTTCATCAATTTCAGGCCACTTTTCATATTTTGTTCTGTTTTTCCATCCAGGATCGTAAGTCGTGAAGTGTTAAAAGGACTACAACCTGACTCGCGGGACATCAGAGGGCCCTACAACATGTCGATATCACGTCTTGCGAGGATGCTGCATTGTTAAAGTGGATGGGTTGTCGTTAAGCCCATGGGCCTTCTGAATGGGTCATCTCTCTAGCTGGGACTGTGAACCGTTAACACATATAGAAATTGTGCCCTCAACATGATCGGTGCGATCATACCAGCACTAATGCACCGGATCACATCAAAACTCCGAAGTTGAGCGTGCTTGGGCGAGAGTAGTACTAGGATGGGTGACCCCTTGGGAAGTCTTCGTGTTGCACCCCCTTTTCAATTTTTTTTTGCCCTGGTTAGGGTTGCCAAGATACTTTATCCACCAAATCTATATTACTGAATCCCACGGAACATTAGGCAAGACAACATCGCTTCACGTAGAGGCGGGACCCGCAAACCGAGGGCGTAGGGTTTGTGACCAGGTCTCCGTCGCTCCGGTGCCTATAACTATTGATCTGTAGGGAGTTACGCGGCGCACAGCATACCGTTTCAAAGCTCTCTGAGAGCTCTACGACGGGGGCAGCCAGCGTGCTCACTGTGCCCATTTTTGGGGCCTAAAATCGAACTTTTTCATTTGTTTCAGGCTACTTTTCTTCTTTTGCTCTATTTTTTCGACCCGGATTGTACGTCGCGAACTGTTAAAACGACGACAACCTGACTCGCGGGACATCAGAGGGTCCTACAATGTGTCGATATCACGTCTTGCAAGAATGCTGCGTTGTTGAAGCAGAAGGGTTGTCGTTAAGCCCATTGGGCCTTTTGAAAGGGCCGTCTCTCTAGGCTGGGACTGTGAACCGTTAACACATAAAGGAATTGTGCCCTGAACAAGACAGGTGCGATCATACCAGCACTAATGCACCGGATCCCATCAGAACTCCGAAGTTAAGCATGCTTGGGCAAGAGTAGTACTAGGATGGGTGACCCCCTAGGAAGTCCTCGTGTTGCACCCCCTTTTCAATTTTTTTGGCCCTGGCTAGGGTTTCCAAGATACTTTATCCACCAAATCTATATTACCGAATCCTACGGAACATTAGGCATGACAACATCGCTTCACGTAGAGGCAGGGCCCGCAAACCGAGGGCGTAGGGTTTGTGATGACGTCTCCGTCGCACCGGTGCCCATAACTTTTGATCCGTAAGGAGTTGCATGGCACACAGCATATCTTTGCAAAGAACTCTGAGAGATCTACGACGGGGGTAGCCAGCTTGCTCGCTGTGCCCGTTTTTGGAGCATAAAATCGAAATTTTTCATTAGTTTCAGGCCACTTATCTTCTTTTGCTCTGTTTTTCCGTCCCGGATCGTACGTCGTGACTGTTAAAAGGACGACAACCTGACTCGCGGGACATCAGAGGGCCCTACAACGTGTCGATATCATGTCTTGCGAGGATGCTGCGTTGTTGAAGCAGATGGGTTGTCGTTAAGCCCATTGGGCCATTTGAATGGGCCATCTTTCTAGGTTGGGACTGTGAACCGTTAACACATAAAGGAATTGTGCCCTCAACATGACAGGTGCGATCATACAGCACTAATGCACCGGATCCCATCAGAACTCCGAAGTTGAGCGTGCTTGGGCGAGAGTAGTACTAGGATGGGTGACCCCCTGGGAAGTCCTCGTGTTGTACCCCCTTTTCAATTTTTTTTGCACTGGTTAGGGTTGCTAAGATACTTTATCCACCAAATCTCTATTACTGAATCCCACGGAACATTAGGCAAGACAACACGCTTCACGTAGAGGTTGGGCACGCAAACCGTTGGCGTAGGGTTTGTGACCAGGTCTTCGTCGCTCCGGTGCCCATAACTTTTGATCTGTAAGGAGTTACGCGACGCACAGCATACCGTTGCAAAGCTCTCTGAGAGCTCTACGACGGGGGAATCTAGCTTGCACGCTGTGGCAGTTTTTGGAGCCCAAAATAGAATGTTTTCATCAGTTTCATGCCACTTTTCTTCTTTGTCTCTATTTTTCCATCCAGGATCGTAAGTCGTGAAGTGTTAAAAGGACGACAACCTGACTCGCGGGACATCAGAGGGCCCTACAACGTGTCGATATCACTTCTTGCGAGGATGCTGCATTGTTAAAGCGGATGGGTAGTCGTTAAGCCCATGGGCCTTCTGAATGGGCCATCTCTCTAGCTGGGACTGTGAACCGTTAACACATATAGAAATTGTGCCCTCAACATGACCGGTGCGATCATACCAGCACTAATGCACCGGATCACATCAAAACTCCGAAGTTGAGCGTGCTTGGGCTAGAGTAGTACTAGGATGGGTGACCCCTTGGGAAGTCTTCGTGTTGCACCCCCTTTTCAGTTTTTTTTTCCCAGGTTAGGGTTGCCAAGATACTTTATCCACCAAAACTATATTACCAAATCCCACGGAACATTAGGAAAGACAACATCGCTTCACAAAGAGGCTGGGCCCGCAAACCGAGGGCGTAGGGTTTGTGAACAGGTCTCCGTCGCTCCGGTGCCCATAACTTTTGATCCGTAAGGAATTACGCGGCACACAGCATACCGTTGTAAAGCTCTCTGAGAGCTCTATGACGGGGGCAGCTAGCTTGCTCGTTGTGCCCATTTTTGGAGCCTAAATTCGAACTTTTTCATTCGTTTCTGGCCACTTTTCTTCTTTTGCTCTATTTTTCCGTCCCGGATCGTACATCGTTAACTGTTAAAAGGACGACCACCAGACTCGCGGGACATCAGAGGGCCCTACAACGTGTCAATATCACCTCTTGCGAGGATGCTGCATTGTTGAAGCAGATGGGTTGTCGTTAAGCCCATTGGGCCTTTTGAATGGGCCATATCTCTAGGCTGGGACAGTGAACAGTTAACACATATAGGAATTGTGCCCTCAACATGACAGGTGCGATCATACCGGCACTAATGCACCAAATCCCATCAGAACTCCGAAGTTAAGCGTACTTGGGCGAGAGTAGTACTAGGATGGGTGACCCCCTGGGAAGTCCTCGTGTTGCACCCCCTTTTCAATTTTTTTTGCCCTGGTGAGGGTTGCCAAGATACTTTATCCACAAATCTATATTACCGAATTCCACGGAACATTAGCCAAGACAACATCGTTTCACGTAGAGGCTGGGCCCGCAAACCGAGGGCGTAGGGTTTGTGACCAGGTCTCTGTCGCTTCAGTGCCCATAACTTTTGATTCGTAAGGAGTTACGCGGTGCACATCATACCTTTGCAAAGCGCTCTAAGAGCTCTTCGATGGGGGAAGCTAGCTTGCTCGCTGTGCCCATTTTTGGACCCCAAAACCGAATGTTTTCATCAGTTTCAGGCCACTTTTCTTCTTTTGCTCTATTTTTCCGTCCCGGATCGTACATCGTGAACTTTTAAAAGGACGACCACCGGACTCGCGGAACATCAGAGGGCCCTACGACGTGTCAATATCACGTCTTGCGAGGATGCTGCATTGTTGAAGCAGATAGGTTGTCGTTAAGCCCATTGGGCCTTTTGAATGGGCCATATCTCTAGGCTGGGACTGTGAACAGTTAACACATATAGGAATTGTGCCCTCAACATGACAGGTGCAACCATACCAGCACTAATGCACCGAATCCCATCAGAACTCCGAAGTTAAGCGTACTTGGGCGAGAGTAGTACTAGGATGGGTGACCCCCTGGGAAGTCCTCATGTTGCACCCCCTTTTCAATTTTTTTTGCCCTGGTTAGGGTTGCCAAGATACTTTATCCACCAAATCTATATTACCGAATTCCACGGAACATTAGGCAAGACAACATCGCTTCACGTAGAGGCTGGGCCCGCTAACCGAGGGCGTAGGGTTTGTGACCAGGTCTCCGTCGCTTCAGTACCCATAACTTTTGATTCGTAAGGAGTTACGCGGTGCACAGCATACCTTTGCAAAGCGCTCTAAGAGCTCTTCGATGGGGGAAGCTAGCTTGCTCGCTGTGCCAATTTTTGGAGCCCAAAACCGAATGTTTTCATCAGTTTCAGGCCACTTTTCTTCTTTTACTCTATTTTTCCGTCCCCGATCATACATCGTGAACTGTTAAAAGGACGACAACCTGACTTGTGGGACATGAGAGGGCCCTACAACGTGTCGATATCACGTCTTGCGAGGATGCTGCATTGTTGAAGCGGATGGGTCGTCGTTAAGCCCATTGGGCCTTCTGAATGGGCCATCTCTCTAGCTGGGACTGTGAACCGTTAACACATATAGGAATTGTGCCCTCAACATGACCGGTACGATCATACCAGCAATAATGCACCGGATCACATCAGAACTCCGAAGTTGAGCGTGCTTGGGCGAGAGTAGTACTAGGATGGGTGACCCCCTGGGAAGTCCTCGTTTTGTACCCCCTTTTCAATTTTTTTTGCACTGGTTAGGGTTGCTAAGATACTTTATCCACCAAATCTCTATTACCGAATCCCACAGAACATTAGGCAAGACAACATCGCTTCACGTAGAGGCTGGGCCCACAAACCGTGGGCGTAGGGTTTGTGACCAGGTCTCCGTCGCTCCGGTGCCCATAACTTTTGATTCGTAAGGAGTTACGCGACGCACAGCATACCGTTGCAAAGCTCTCTGAGAGCTCTACGATGAGGGAAGCTAGCTTGCTCGCTGTGCCCATTTTTGGAGCCTAAAATAGAACGTTTTCATAAGTTTCAGGCCACTTTTCTTCTTTGTCTCTATTTTTCCATCCCAGATTGTACGTCGTGAACTGTTAAAAGGACAACAACCTGACTCGCGGGACATCAGAGGGCCCTACAATGTGTCGATATCACGTCTTGAGAGGATGCTAAATTGTTGAAGCGGATGGGTTGTCATTAAGCCAATTGGGCCTTCTGAATGGGCCACCTCTCTAGTTGGGACTGTGAACCGTTAACACATATAGGACTTGTGCCCTCAACATGACCGGCTCGATCATACTATCACTAATGCACCGGATCACATCAAAACTCCGAAGTTGAGCGTGCTTGGGCGAGAGTAGTACTAGGATGGGTGACCCCCGGGGAAGTTCTCGTGTTGCACCCCCTTTTCAATTTTTTTTGCCCTGGTTAGGGTTGCCAAGATACTTTATCCACCAAATCTCTATTATCGAATCCCACGGAACATTAGGCAAGACAACATCGCTTCACGTAGAGGCTGGGCCCGTAAACCGAGGGCGTAGGGTTTGTGACCAGATCTCCGTCACTCTGGTGCACCTAACTTTTGATCCGTAAGGAGTTACGCGGCGCACAGCATACCGTTGCAAAGCTATCTGAGAGCTCTACGACGGGGGAAGCTAGCTTGCTCGCTGTGCCCATTTTTGGAGCCCAAAATTGAACGTTTTCATCAGTTTCAGGCTATTTTTCTTCTTTTGCTCTATTTTTCCGTCACGGATCGTACGTCGTGAACTATTCAAAGGACGACAACCTGACTCACGGGACATCAGAGGGCCCTACAACGTGTCGATATCACGTCTTGCGAGGATGCTGCATTGTTGAAGCGGATGGGTTGTCGTTAAGCCCATTAGGCCTTCAGAGTGGGCCATATGTCTAGCTAGGACTGTGAACCGTTAACATATATAGGAATTGTGCCCTCAACATGACAGGTGCAATCATACCAGCACTAATGCACCGGATCCCATCAGAGCTCCGAAGTTAAGCGTGCTTGGGCGAGAGTAGTAGTAGGATGGTTGACCCCTAGGGAAGTCCTCGTGTTGCACCCCCTTTTCAATTTTTTTTGCCCTGCTTAGGGTTGCCAAGATACTTTATCCACCAAATCTATATTACCGAATCCCACGGAACATTAGGCAAGACAACATCGCTTCACGTATAGGCTGGGCCCGTAAACCGAGGGCGTAGGGTTTGTGACCAGGTCGTCGTCGCTTTGGTGCCCATAACTTTTGATCCATAAGGAGTTACGCGGCGCACAACATACCATTGCAAAGCACTCTGAGAACTCTACGACGGGGGCAGCCAGCTTGCTTGTTGTGCCCCTTTTTGGAGCCCAAAATCAAACGTTTTCATCAGTTTCAGGCCACTTTTATTCTTTTGCTCTGTTTTTCCGTCCCGGATCGTACGTCATGAACTGTTAAAAGGATGACAACCTGATTCACGGGACATCAGAGGGCCCTACAATGTGTCGATATCACGTCTTTCGAGGGTGCTGCGTTGTTGAAGCGGATAGGTTGTCGTTAAGCCCATTGGGCCTTCTGAATGGGCCATCTCTCTAGCTGGGACTGTGAACCGTTAACACATATAGGAATTGTGCCCACAACATGACCGGTACGATCATACCAGCAATAATGCACCGGATCACATCAGAACTCCGAAGTTGAGCGTGCTTGGGCGAGAGTAGTACTAGGATGGGTGACCCCCTGGAAGTCCTCGTGTTGCACCCGCGTTTCAATTTTTTTTGCCCTGGTTAGAGTTGCCAAGATACTTTATCCATCAAATCTCTATTACCGAATTCCACGGAACATTAGCCAAGACAACATCGCTTCACGTAGAGACTGGGCCCGCAAACCGAGGGCGTTGGGTTTGTGACTAGGTCTCCGTCGCTCCGGTGCCCATAACTTTAGATCCGCAAGGAGTTACGCAGCGCACAGCTTACCGTTGCAAACCTCTCTGAGAGCTCTACGACGGGAGCAGCCAGCTTGCTCGATGTGCCCATTTTTGGAGCCTAAAATCGAACGTTTTCATTAGTTGCAGGCCACTTTTCTTTTTTTGCTCTATTTTTTCGTCCCGGATCGTACATCGTGAACTGTTAAAAGGACGACAACCTGACTCGCGGGACATCAGAGGGCCCTACAACATGTCGATATCACGTCTTGCGACGATGCTGCGTTGTTGAAGAAGATGGGTTTTCGTTAAGCCCATTGGGCCTTCTGAATGGGCTATCTCTCTAGCAGGGATTGTGAACCGTTAACACATATTGGAATTCTGCCCTCAACATGACCGGTGCGAAAATACCAGAACTAATGCACTGGATCCCATCAGAACTCTAAAGTTAAGCATGCTTGGGCGAGAGTAGTACTAGGATGGGTGACCCCCTGAGAAGTCCTCGTGTTGCACCCCCTTTTCAATTTTTTTTGCCCTGGTTAGGGTTGCCAAGATACTTTATCCCCCAAATCTATATTATCGAATCCCACGGAACATTAGGCAAGAAAACATCGCTTCACGTAGAGGCTGGGACTGCAAACCGAGGGCGTAGGGTTTGTGACCAAGTCTCCGTCGCTCCGGTGCCCGTAACTTTTGATCTGTAAGGAGTTACGTGGCGCACAACATACCGTTGCAAAGCTCTCTGAGAGCTCTACGACGGGGGCAGCTAGCTTGCTTGCTGTGCCCATTTTTGGAGTCCAAAATTGAACGTTTTCATCAGTTTTAGGCCACTTTTCTTCTTTTCCTCTGTTTTTCCGTCCCGGTTCGTACGTCGTGAACTGTTAAAAGGACGACAACCTGACTTGCCGGACATCAGAGGGCCCTACAACGTGTCGATATCACGTCTTGCGGGGATGCTGCATTGTTGAAGTGGATGGGACATCGTTAAGCCCATTGGGCCTTCTGAATGGGCCATATCTCTAGCTGGGACTGTGAACCATTAACACATATAGGAATTGTGCCCTCAACATGACCGGTGCGATCATACCAGCACTAATGCACCGGATCACATCAGAACTCCGAAGTTGAGCGTGCTTGGGCGAGAGTAGGACTAGGATGGGTGACCCCTTGGGAAGTCCTCGTGTTGCACCCCATTTTCAATTTTTTTTGCCCTGGTTAGGGTTGCCAAGATACTTTATCCATCAAATCTCTATTACCGAATCCCACGGAACATTAGGCAAGACAACATCGCT
This sequence comes from Ehretia macrophylla, assembly GCA_037974665.1. Taxonomy (NCBI): domain Eukaryota; kingdom Viridiplantae; phylum Streptophyta; class Magnoliopsida; order Boraginales; family Ehretiaceae; genus Ehretia; species Ehretia macrophylla. The sequence continues at coordinate 4,959,957 of CM075780.1, forward strand.
TAACGTAGAGGCTTGCCCCACAAACCGAGGGCGTAGGGTTTATGACCAGGTCTCCGTCGCTCTGGTGCCCATAACTTTTGATCCGTAAGTAGTTACGCGGTGCACAGCATACCATTGCAAAGCTCTCTGAGAGCTCTACGATGGGGGAAGCTTGCTTGCTCATTGTGCCCGTTTTCAGAGCCCAAAATCGAACGTTTTCATCAATTTCAGGCCACTTTTCTTCTTTTGCTCTGTTTTTCCGTCCCGGATCGTACGTCGTTATCTGTTAAAAGGACAACAACCTACCTCGCGGGACATCAGAGGGCCCTACAACGTGTCGATATCACGTCTTGCGAGGATACTGCATTGTTGAAGTGGATGGGTTGTTATTAAGCCCATTGGGCCTTCTGAATGGGCTATCTCTCTAGCTGGGACTATGAACCGTTAACACATATAGGAATTGTGCCCTCAACATGACCGGTGCGTTCATACCAGTACTGATGCACCGGATCACTTCAGAACTCCGAAGTTGAGCGTGCTTGGGCGAGAGTAGTACTAGGATGGGTGACCCCCTGGGAAGTCCTCGTGTTGCACCCCCTTTTCAATTTTTTTTGCCTTGATTAGGGTTGCCAAGATACTTTATCCACCAAATCTCTATTACCAAATCCCACGAAACATTAGGCAAGACAATATCGCTTCACTTAGAGGCTGGGCCCGCAAACCGAGGGCATAGGGTTGGTGACCAGGTCTCCGTCGCTTCGGTGCCCATAACTTTTGATCCGTAAGGAGTTACGAGGCGCACAGCATACCGTTGCAAAGCTCTCTTAGAGCACTACAACGGAGGCAGCCAGCTTGCTCGCTGTGCCCATTTTTGGAGCCTGAAATTGAACTTTTTCATTAGTTTCAAGCCACTTTTCTTCTTTTGCTCTGTTTTTCCGTCCTGGATCGTATGTCGTGAACTGTTAAAAAGACGATAACCTGACTCGCGGGACATCAGAGGGCCCTAAAACATGTTGATATCACATCTTGCGAGGATACTGTGTTGTTAAAGCAGATGGGTTGTCGTTAAGCCCATTGGGCCTTTTGAATGGGCCATCTCTCTAGGCTGGGAGTGTGAACCGTTAACACATAAAGGAATTGTGCCCTCAACATGACAGGTGCGATCATACAAGCACTAATGCACCGGATCCCATCAGAACTCCGAAGTTAAGCGTTCTTGGGGGAGAGTAGTACTAGGATGGGTGACCCCCTGGGAAGTCCTCGTGTTGCACCCCATTTTCAATTTTTTTTGCCCAGGTTAGGGTTGCCAAGATACTTTATCCACCAAATCTATATTACCGAATCCCACAGAACATTAGGCAAGACAACATCGCTTCATGTAGAAGTTGGGCCAGCAAACCGAGGGCGTAGGGTTTGTGACCATGTCTCCATCGCTGCGGTGCCCATAACTCTTGATCCGTAAGGAGTTACACGGCGCACAGCATACCGTTGCGAAGCTTTCTGAGAGCTCTATGATGGGTGCAGCCAACTTGCTTGCTGTGCCCCTTTTTGGAGCCCAAAATCGAACGTTTTCATCAGTTTCAGGCCATTTTTCTTCTTTTGCTCTGTTTTTCCGTCCCGGATCGTACGTCGTGAACATTTAAAAGGACGACAACCTGACCCGCGGGACATAAGAGGGCCCTACAACGTGTCGATATCACGTCTTGCGAGGATGCTGCATTGTTGAAGCGGATGGGTTATCGTTAAGCCCATTGGGCCTTCTGAATGGGCCATCTCTCTAGTTGGGACTGTGAACCGTTAACACATATAGGAATTGTGCCCTCAACATGACCGGTGCGATCATACTTGCACTAATGCACCAGATCACATCAGAACTCCGAAGTTGAGCGTGCTTGGGCGAGAGTAGTACTAGGATGGGTGACCCTCTGGGAAGTGCTCGTGTTGCACCCGCTTTTCAATTTTTTTTGTCCTGGTTAGGGTTGCCAAGATACTTTATCCACCAAATCTATCTTACCGAATCCCACGGAACATTAGGCAAGACAACATCGCTTCACATAGAGGCTGGGCCCGCAAACCGAGGGCGTATGGTGTGTGACCAGGTCTCCGTCGCTCCGGTGCCTATAACATTTGATCCGTAAAGGGTTACGGCGCACAAAATATACCGTTGCAAAGCACTCTGAGAGCTCTACGACGGGGGCAGCCAGCTTGCTCGTTGTGCCCGTTTTTGGAGCCTAAAATCGAACTTTTTCATTAGTTTCAGGCCACTTTTCTTCTTTTGCTCTATTTTTCCGTTCCGGATCGTACGCCGTGAACTGTTAAAAAGACAACAACCTGACTCGCGGGACATAAGTGGGCCCTACAACGTGTCGATATCACATCTTGCGAGGATGCTGCGTTGTTGAAGTAGATGGGTTGTCGTTAAGCCCATTGGGCCTTTTGAATGGGCCATCTCTCTAGGCTGGTACTGTGAACTGTTAACACATAAAGGAATTGTGCCCTCAACATGATAGGTGCGATCATATCAGCACTAATGCACCGGATCCCATCAGAACTCCGAAGTTAAGAGTGCTTGGGCGAGAGTAGTACTACGATGGGTGACCCCTGGAGAAGTCCTCGTGTTGCACCCCATTTTCAATTTATTTTGCCCTGGTTAGGATTGCCAAGATACTTTATCCACCAAATATATATTACCGAATCCCACAGAACATTAGGCCAGACAACATCGCTTCACGTAGAGGCTGGGCCCGCAAACCGAGGGCGTAGGGTTTGTGACCAAGTCTTTGTCGCTCCGGTGCCCATAACTTTTGATCCGTAAGTAGTTACATGGCGCACATCATACTGTTGCAAAGCTCTCTGAGAGCTCTACAACGGGGGCAGCCTGCTTGCTCGCTGTGCCCATTTTTGGAGCCCAAAATCGAAAGTTTTCATCAGTTTTAGGCCACTTTTCTTCTTTTGTTATGTTTTTCCGTCCTGGATCGTACGTCGTGAACTATTAAAAGGACGACAACCAAACTCGCGGGACATCAGAGGGCCCTACAACATGTCGATATCACGTCTTGCGAGGATGCTGCATTGTTGAGGCGGATGGGTTGTCGTTAAGCCCATTGGGCCTTTTGAATGGGCCATCTCTCTAGGCAGGGACTGTGAGCCGTTAACAAATAAAGGAATTGTGCCCTCAACATGACAGGTGCGATCATACCAGCACTAATGCACCGGATCCCATCAGAACTCCGAAGTTTAGCATGCTTGGGCGAGAGTAGTACTAGGATAGGTAACCCCCAGAGAAGTCCTCGTGTTGCACCCCCTTTTCAATTTTTTTGCCATTAGTTAGGGTTGCCAAGATACTTTATCCACCAAATCTATATTATCGAATCCCACAGAACATTAGGCAAGACTACATCGCTTCACGTAGAGGCTGGGCCCGCAAACCGAGGGCGTAGGGTTTGTGACCAGGTCTCCGTCGCTTCGGTGCCCATAACTTTTGATCTGTTAGGAGTTACACGGCGCACAACATACCGTTGCAAAGCTCTCTGAGAGGTCTACGACGGCGGCAGCCTGGTTGCTCGTTGTGCCCATTTTTGGTGCCCAAAATCGAACGTTTTCATCAGTTTTATGCCACTTTTCATCTTTTCCTCTATTTTTTCGTCCCGAATCATACGTCGTGAACTATTAAAAGGACGACAACCTGACTCGCGGGATATCAGATGGCCCTACAACGTGTCGATATCACGTCTTGCGAGGATGCTGCATTGTTGAGGCGGATGGGTTGTCGTTAAGCCCGTTGGGTCTTCTGAATGGGCCATCTCTCTAGCTGGGACTGTGATCCGTTAACACATATAGGAATTGTGCCCTCAACATGACCGGTACGATCATACCAGCACTAATGCACCGGATCACATCAGAACTCCGAAGTTGAGCGTGCTTGGGCGAGAGTAGAACTAGGATGGGTGACCCCGTGGGAAGTCCTCGTGTTACACCTCCTTTTCAATTTTTTTTGCCCTGGTTAGGGTTGCCAAGATACTTTATCCACCAAATCTCTGTTACCGAATCCCACGGAATATTAGGCAAGACAACATCTCTTCACATAGAGGCTGGGCCCGCAAACCGAGGGCGTACGGTTTGTGACCAGGTCTCCGTCGCTCCGGTGCCCATAACTTTTGATCTGTAAGGAGTTACGAGGCGCAAAGCATACCGTTGCAAAGCACTCTGAGAGCTCTACGACGGGGGCAGCCAGTTTGCTCGCTTTGCCCATTTTTGGAGCCTAAAATCGAACTTTTTCATTAGTTTCAGGCCACTTTTCTTCTTTTGCTCTGTTTTTCGGTCCCGGATCGTACGTCGTGAACTGGTAAAAGGATGACAACCTGACGCACGGGACATCAGAGGGCCCTATAACGTGTCGATATCATGTCTTGCGAGGATGCTGCGTTGTTGAAGCAGTTGGGTTGTCGTTAAGCCCATTGGGCCTTTTGAATGGGCCATCTCTCTAGGCTGGGACTGTGAACCTTTAACACATAAAGGAATTGTGTCCTCAACATGACAGGTGCGATCATACCAGGACTAATGCACCGGATCCAATCAGAACTCCGAAGTTAAACGTGCTTGGACGAGAGTAGTACTAGGATGGGTGACCCCTTGGGAAGTCCTCGTGTTGCACCCCATTTTCAATTTTTTTTGCCCTGGTTAGGGTTGCCAAGATACTTTATCCACCAAATCTATATTACAGAATCCCATGGAACATTAGGCAAGACAACATCGCTTCACGTAGAGGCTGGGCCCGCAAACCGAGGGCGTAGGGTTTATGACCAAGTCTCCGTCGCTCTGGTGCCCATAACTTTTGATCCGTAAGGAGTTACATGGCGCACAGCATACCGTTGCAAAGCTCCCCGAGAGCTCTACGACGGGGGTAGCCAGCTTGCTCGCTATGCCCATTTTTGGAGCTTAAAATCGAACTTTTTCATTAGTTTCAGGCCACTTTTCTTCTTTTGCTCCGTTTTTTCATCCCAGATCGTAGGCCGTGAACTGTTAAAAGGAAGAAAACCTGACTCGCGGGACATAAGAAGGCCCTACAATGTGTTGATATCACGTCTTGCGAGGATGCTGCGTTGTTCAAGCAAATGGGTTGTCGTTAAGCCCATTGGGCCTTTTGAATGGGCCATCTCTCTAGGCTGGGACTGTGAACTTTTAACACATAAAGGAATTGTGCCCTCAACATGACAGGTGCGATCATACCAGCACTAATGCACCGGATCCCATCAGAACTCCGGAGTTAAGAGTGCTTGGGCGAGAGTAGTACTAGGATGGGTGACCCCTTGAGAAGTCCTCGTGTTGCACCCCATTTTCAATTTTTTTTGCCCTGGTTAAGGTTGCCAAGATACTTTATCCACCAAATCTATATTACCGAATCCCACAGAACATTAGGCAAGACAACATCGCTTCACGTAGAGGCTGGGCCCGCAAACCGATGGCGTAGGATTTGTGACCAAGTCTCCGTCGCTCCGGTGCCCATAACTTTTGATCCGTAAGGAGTTACACGGCGCACAGCATACTGTTGCAAAGCACTTTGGGTGCTCGACGACAGGGGCAGCTAGCTTGCTCGCTGTGCCCATTTTTGGAGCCCAAAATTGAATGTTTTCATCAGTTTTAGGCCACTTTTCTTCTTTTGCTCTATTTTTCCATCCCCGATCGTATGTCGTGAACTGTTAAAAGGACGACAACTTGACTCGCGGGACATCAGAGGGCCCTACATCGTGTCGATATATCGTCTTGCGAGTATGCCGCGTTGTTGAAGCCGATGGGTTGTCGTAAAGCCCATTGGGCCTTTTGAATGAGCCACCTCTCTTGGCTGGGACTGTGAGCCGTTAACAAATAAAGGAATTGTACCCTCAACATGACAGGTGCGATCATACCAGCACTAATGCACCGTATCCCATCAGAACTCCGAAGTTAAGCATGCTTGGGCGAGAGTAGTACTAGGATGGGTGACCCCCTGAGAAGTCCTCGTGTCGCACCCCCTTTTCAATTTTTTTTCCCCTGGTTAGGGTTGCCAAGATACTTTATCCACCAAATCTATATTATCGAATCCCACGGAACATTAGGCAACACAACATCGCTTCACGTAGAGGCTGGGCCTGCAAACAGAGGGTGTAGGGTTTGTGACCAGGTCTCCGTCGCTCCGGAGCCTATAACTTTTGATCTGTAAGGAGTTACGTGGCGCACAACATACCGTTGCAAAGCTCTCTGAGAGCTCCACGACGGGGGCAGCCAGCTTGCTCGTTGTGCCCGTTTTTGGACCCCAAAATCGAACGTTTTCATCAGTTTCAGGCCACTTTTCTTCTTTTGCTCTGTTTTTCCATCCCGTATCGTACGTCGTGAACTGTTAAAAGGATGACAATCTGACTCGCAGGACATCAGAGGGCCCTACAACGTGTCGATATCATGTCTTGCGAGAATGCTGCATTGTTGAAGCGGATGGGTTGTCGTTAAGCCCATTGGGCCTTGTGAATGGGCCATTTCTCTAGCTAGGACTGCGAACCGTTAACACATATAGGAATTGTACCCTCAACATGACCGGTGCGATCATACCAGCACTAATGCACCGGATCACATCAGAACTCCGAAGTTGAGCGTGCTTGGGCGAGAGTAGTACTAGGATGGGTGACCCCCTCAGAAGTCCTCGTGTTGCACGACCTTTTCAATTTTTTTTGCCCTGGTTAGGGTTGCCAAGATACTTTATCCGCCAAATCTCTATTACCGAATCCCACGGAACATTAGGCAAGACAACATCGCTTCACGTAGAGGCTGGCCCCGCAAACCGAGGGCGTAGGGTTTGTGACTAGGTCTCCGTCGTTCTGGTGCCTATAACTTTTGATCCGTAAGTAGTTACGCGGCGCACAGCATACCGTTGCAAAGCTCTCAGAGAGCTCTACGACGGGGGCAGCCCGGTTGCTCGCTATGCCCATTTTTGGAGCCTGAAATTGAACTTCTTCATTACTTTCAGGCTACTTTTCTTCTTTTGCTATGTTTTTCATCCCGGATAGTACATTGTGAACTGTTAAATGGACGACAACCTGACTCGTGGGACATCAGAAGGCCCTAAAACGTGTCGATATCACGTCCTGCGAGGATGCTGCGTTGTTGAAGCAGATGGGTTGTCGTTACGCCCATTGGGCCTTTTGAATGGGCCATCTCTCTAGGCTGGGACTGTGAATCGTTAACACATAAAGGAATTGTGCCCTCAACATGACAGGTGCGATCATACCAGCACTAATGAACTGGATCCCATCAGAACTCCGAAGTTAAGCGTTCTTGGGCGAGAGTAGTACTAGGATGGGTGGCCCCCTAGGAAGTCCTCGTGTTGCACCCCATTTTCAATTTTTTTTGCCCTGGTTAGGGTTGCCAAGATGCTTTATCCACCAACTCTATATTACCGAATCCCACTGAACATTAGGCAAGACAACATCGCTTCACGTAGAGGCTGGGCCCATAAACCGAGGACGTAGGGTTTGTGACCAAGTCTCCGTCGCTCCGGTGCCCATAACTTTTGATCCGTAGAGAGTTACACGGCGCACAGCATACTGTTGCAAATCTCTCTGAGAGCTCTACGATGGGGGCAGCTAGCTTGCTCACTGTGCCCGTTTTTCGAGCCCAAAATCGAAAATTTTCATCAATTTTAGGCCACTTTTCTCCTTTTGTTCTGTTTTTTCGTCCCGGATCGTACGTCGTGAACTGTTAAAAGGATGACAACATGACTCGCGGGACATCAGAGGGCCCTACATCGTGTCGATATCACATCTTGTGAGGATGCTGTGTTGTTGAAGCAGATGGGTTGTCGTTAAGCCCATTGGGCCTTTTGAATGAGCCATCTCTCTAGGCTGGGACTGTGAGCCGTTAACAAATAAAGGAATTGTGCCCTCAACATGACAGGTGCGATCATACCAGCACTAATGCACCGGATCCCTTCAGAACTCCGAAGTTAAGCGTGCTTGGGTGAGAGTAGTACTAGGATGGGTGACCCCTTGAGAAGCCCTCGTGTTGCACCCCCTTTTCAATTTTTTTTGCCCTGGTTAGGGTTGCCAAGATACTTTATCCACCAAATCTATATTATCGAATCCCACGGAACATTAGGCAAGATAACATCGCTTCACGTAGAGGCTGGGCCTGCAAACTGAGGGCGTAGGGTTTGTGACCAGGTCTCCGTCGCTCCGGTGCCCATAACTTTTGATCTGTAAAGAGTTACGCGGCGCACAACATACCGTTGAAAAGCTCTTTGAGAGCTCTACGACGAGGGCAGCTAGCTTGCTCACTGTGCCCTTTTTGGACCCCAAAATCGAACGTTTTCATCAGTTTTAGGCCACTTTTCTTCTTTTCCTCTGTTTTTTTATCCCGGATCGTATGTCGTGAACTGTTAAAAGGACGACAACCTGACTCGCGGGACCCCAGAAGGCCCTACAACGTGTTGATATCACATCTTGCGAGGATGCTGCATTGTTGAAGCGGATGGGTCGTCGTTAAGCCCATTGGGCCTTCTAAATGGGCAATCTTTCTAGCTGGGACTGTGAACCGTTAACACATATAGGAATTGTTCCCTCAACATGACCGGTGCGATCATACTAGCAATAATGCACCGGATCACATCAGAACTCCGAAGTTGAGCGTGCTTGGGCGAGAGTAGTACTAGGATGGGTGACCCGCTGGGAAATCCTCGTGTTATACCCCCTTTTCAATTTTTTTTGCCCTGGTTAGGGTTGCCAAGATAGTTTATCCACCAAATCTCTATTACCGAATCCCACGGAACATTAGGCAAGACAACATCGCTTCACGTAGAGGCTGGCCCGGCAAACTGAGGGCGTAGGATTTGTGACCAGGTCTCCGTCGCTCTGGTGCCTATAACTTTTGATCCGTAAGTAGTTACGCGGCGCACAGCATACCGTTGCAAAGCTCTCTGAGAGCTCTACGACGGGGGAAGCTAGCTTGCTCGTTGTGCCCAATTTTGGAGCCCAAAATCGAACGTTTTCATTAGTTTCAGGCCACTTTTCTTCTTTTGCTCTGTTTTCCATCCCGGATCGTACGTCATGAACTATTAAAAGGACGACAACCTTACTCGCAGGACATCAAAAGGCCCTACAATGTGTCGATATCACGTCTTGCGAGGATGCTGCATTGTTGAAACGGATGGGTTGTCGTTAAGCCCATTGGGCCTTCTGAATGGGCCATCTCTCTAGCTGGGACTGTGAACCGTTAACACATATAGGAATTGTTCCCTCAACATGACCGGTGCGATCATACCAGCACTAATGCACCAGATCACTTCAGAACTCCGAAGTTGAGTGTGCTTGGGCAAGAGTAGTACTAGGATGGGTGACCCCCTGGGAAGTCCTCGTGTTGCACCCCCTTTTCAATTTTTTTTGCCCTGATTAGGGTTGCCAAGATACTTTATCCACCAAATCTCTATTACCGAATCCGACGGAACATGAGGCAAGACAATATCGCATCACGTAGAGGTTGGGCCCGCAAACCGAGGGCGTAGGGTTTGTGACCAGGTCTCCATCGCACCGGTGCCCATAACTTTTGATCCGTAAGAAGTTACACGGCGCACAGCATACCGTTGCAAAGCTCTCTGAGAGCTCTACGATGGGGCAGCCAGCTTGCTCGATGTGCCCATTTTTGGAGCCCAAAATCGAACATTTTCATGAGTTTCAGTCCACTTTTCTACTTTTGCTCTATTTTTTCGTCCCGGATCGTACGTCGTGAACTGTTAAAAGGACGACAACATGACTCACGGGACATCAGAGGGCCCTACAACATGTCGATATCACGTCTTGCGAGGATGCTGCATTGTTGAAGTGGATGGGTTGTCGTTATGCCCATTGGGCATTCTGAATGGGCCATTTCTCTAGCTGGGACAGTGAACCGTTAACACATATAGGAATTGTGCCCTCAACATGACCGGTGCGATCATACCTGCACTAATGCACCGGATCACATCAGAACTCCGAAGTTGAGCATGCTTTGGCGAGAGTAGTACTAGGATGGGTGACCCTTTGGGAAGTCCTCGTGTTGCACCCCCTTTTCAATTTTTTTTGCCCTGGTTAGGGTTGCCAAGATACTTTATCCACCAAATCTCTATTACCGAATCCCATGGAACATTAGGCAAGACAGCATCGCTTCACGTAGAGGTTGGGCCCGCAAACCGAGGGCGTAGGGTTTGTGACCATGTCTCCGTCGCTCCAATGCCCATAACTTTTGATCCGTAAGGAGTTACGCGGCGCACATCATACCGTTGCAAAGCACTCTGAGAGCTCTATGACGGGGGTAGCCAGCTTGCACGCTGTACCCATTTTTGGAGTCTAAAATTGAACTTTTTCATTCATTTCAGGCCACTTTTGTTCTTTTGCTCTATTTTTTCGTCCCGGATCGTACGTCGTGAACTGTTAAAAGGAAGACAACCTGACTCGGGGGACATCAGAGGGCCCTACAACGTGTCGATATCACGTCTTGCGAGGATGCTGCGTTGTTGAAGCAGATGGGTTGTCGTTAAGCCCATTGGGCAATTTGTATAGGCCATCTCTCTAGGCTGGGACTGTGAACCGTTAACACATAAAGGAATTGTGTCCTAAACATGACAGGTGCGACCATACCAGCACTAATGCAATGGATCCCATCAGAACTCCGAAGTTAAGCGTGCTTGGGCGAGAGTAGTACTAGGATGGGTGACCCCCTAGGAAGTCCTCGTGTTGCACCCCCTTTTCAATTTTTTTTGCCCTGGTTAGGGTTGCCAAGATACTCTATCCACCAAATCTATATTACCGAATCCCACGGAACATTAGGCAAGACAACATCGCTTCACGTAGAGGCTGGGCCCGCAAACCGAGGGCGTAGGGTTTGTAACCAAGTCTCCGTCTCTCTAGTGCCCATAACTTTTGATCCGTAAGGAGTTACACGGTGCACAGCATACTGTTGCAAAGCTCTCTGAGAGCTCTACGACGGGGGCAGCCAGCTTGCTCGCTGTGCCTATTTTTGGAGCCTAAAATTGAACTTTTTCATTAGTTTCAGGCCACTTTTCTTCTTTTGCTCTGTTTTTCCGTCACGGATCGTACGCCGTGAACTGTTAAAAGGACGACAACCTGACTCGCGGGACATAAGAGGGCCCTACAACGTGTCGATATCACGTCTTTCGAGGATGCTGCGTTGTTGAAGCAGATAGGTTGTCGTTAAGCCCATTGGGCCTTTTGAATGCGCCATCTCTCTAGGCTGGGATTGTGAACCGTTAACACATAAAGGAATTGTGCCCTCGACATGACAGGTGCAATCATACCAGCACTAATGCACCCAATCCCATCAGAACTCCGAAGTTAAGAGTGCTTGGGTGAGAGTAGTACTAGGATGGGTGACCCCCTGAGAAGTCCCCGTGTTACACCCCTTTTTCAATTTTATTTGACCTGGTTAGGGTTGCCAAGATACTTTATCTACCAAATCTATATTACCGAATCCCATGGAATATTAGGCAAGACAACATCGCTTCAAGTAGAGGCTGGGCCCGCAAACCGAGGGCGTAGGGTTTTGACCAGGTCTCCGTCGCTCCGATGCCCATAACTTTTGATCCATAAGGAGTTACACGGTGCACAGCATACTGTTGCAAAGCTCTCCGAGAGCTCTACGACGGGGGCAGCTAGCTTCCTCGATGTGCCCTTTTTGGAGCCCGGGATCGAACGTTTTCATCAGTTTCGGGCCACTTTTCTTCTTTTGCTCTATTTTTTTGTCCCGGATCGTACGTCGTGAACTGTTAAAACGACGACAACCTGACTCGCGGGACATCAGAGGGCCCTACAACGTGTCGATATCACGTCTTGCGAGGATGCTGCATTGTTGAAGCAGATGGGTTGTCCTTATGCCCATTGGGCCTTTTGAATGGGCTATCTCTCTAGGTTGGGAATGTGAACCGTTAACAAATAAAGGAATTGTGCTCTCAACATGACAGGTGCGATCATACCAATACTAATGCACCGGATCCCATCAGAACTCCGAAGTTAAGCATGCTTGTGCGAGAGTAGTACTAGGATGGGTGACCCCCTGGGAAGTCCGAGTGTTGCTCCCCTTTTTCAATTTTTTTTGCCCTGGTTAGGGTTGCCAAGATACTTTATCCACCAAATCTCTATTACCGAATCCCACGGAACATTAGGCAAGACAACATCGCTTCACGTAGAGGCTGGGCCCGCAAACCGAGGGCGTAGGGTTTGTGACCAGATCTCCGTCGCTCTGGTGCACATAACTTTTGATCCGTAAAGAGTTACGCGGCACGCAGCATACCGTTGCAAAGCTCTCTGAGAGCTCTACGACGGGGGCAGCCAGCTTGCTCGATGTGCCCGTTTTTGGAGCCCAAAATTGAACGTTTCATCAGTTTCAAGCCACTTTTCTTCTTTTGCTCTGTTTTTCCATCCCGGATCGTACGTCGTGAAGTGCTAAAAGGACGGCAACCTGACTCGCGGGACATCTGAGGGCCCTACAATCTGTCGATATCAAGTCTTGCGAGGATGCTGCATTGTTGAAGCGGATGGGTCATCGTTAAGCGCACTGGGCCTTTTGAATGGGCCATCTCTCTAGTTGGGATTGTGAACAGTTAACACATATAGGAATTGTGCCCTCAACATGACCGGTGCAATCATACCAGCACTAATGCACCGGATCACATCAGAACTCCGTAGTTGAGCGTGCTTGGGCGAGAGTAGTACTAGGATGGGTAACCCCCTGGGAAGTCCTCGTGTTGCACCCCCTTTTCAATTTTTTTTGCCCTGGTTAGGGTTGTCAAGATACTTTATCCACCAAATCTCTATTACCGAATCCCAGGAAACATTAGGCAAGACAACATCGTTCAAGTAGAGGCTGGGCCAACAAACCGAAGGCGTAGGGTTTGTGACCAGATCTCCGTCGCTCTGGTGCACATAACTTTTGATCGGTAAAGAGTTACGCGGCGCATAGCATACTGTTGCAAATCTCTCTGAGAGCTCTACGACAGGGGGAAGCTAGCTTACTCGCTATGCCCAGTTTTGGAGCCTAAAATGGAACGTTTTCATCAGTTTCAGGGCACTTTTCTTCTTTTGCTCTATTTTTTCGTCCCGGATCGTACGTCGTGAACTGTTAAAAGGACGACAACCTGACTCGCGGGACATCAGAGGGCCCTACAACGTGTCGATATCACGCCTTGCGAGGATGCTACGTTGTTGAAGCGGATGGGTTGTCGTTAAGCCCATTGGGCCTTCTGAATTGGCCATCTCTCTAGGCTGGGACTGTGAACCGTTAAGACATAAAGGAATTGTGCCGTCAACATGACAGGTACGATCATACCAGCGCTAATGCACCGGATCACATCAGAACTCTGAAGTTGAGCGTGCTTGGGCGAGAGTAGTACTAGGATGGGTGACCCCTTGGGAAGTCCTCGTGTTGTACCCCCTTTTAAATTTTTTTTGCCCTGGTTAGGGATGCCAAGATACTTTATCCACCAAATCTATATTACCGAATCCCACGGAACATTAGGCAAGACAACATCGCTTCACGTAGAGGCTGGGCCCATAAACCGAGGGCCTAAGGTTTGTGACCAGGTCTCCGTCGCTCCGGTGCCAATAACTTTTGATCCGTAAGGAGTTACGCGGCGCACAACATACCGTTGCAAAGCTGTCTGAGAGAGCTCTACGATGGGGGCAGCTAGCCTGCTCGCTGTGCCCATTTTTGGAGCCCAAAATTGAACGCTTTCATAAATTTCAGGCCACTTTTCTTCTTTTGCTCTGTTTTTTCATCCCGGATCGTACGTCGTGAACTATTAAAAGGACGACAACCTGACTCACGGGACATCAGAGGGCCTACAACGTGTCGATATCACGTCTTGCGATCATATAGGAATTGTGCCCTAAACATGACCGGTGCGATCATACCAGCGCTAATGCACTAGATCACATCAGAACTCTGATGTTGAGCGTGCTTGGGTGAGAATAGTACTAGGATGGGTGACCCCCTGGGAAGTCCTCTTGTTGCACCCCCTTTTCAATTTTTTTTGCCCGGGTTAGGGTTGGCAAGATAATTTATCCACCAAATCTATATTACCGAATCCCATGGAACATTAGGCAAGATAACATTGCTTCACGTAGAGGCTGGGCCCGCAAACCGAGGGCGTAGGGTTTGTGACCAGGTCTCCATCGCTCCGGTGCCCATAAGTTTTGATCCGTAAGGAGTTACGCGGCGCACAGCATACCGTTGCAAAGCTCTCTGAGAGCTCTACGACGGGGGCAGCCAGATTGCCCGCTGTGCCCATTTTTGGAGCCTAAAATCGAACTTTTTCAATAGTTTCAGGCCACTTTTCTTCTTTTGCTCTTTTTTTCAGTCCCCAGATCGTACGTCGTGAACTATTAAAAGGACGAATACCTGACTCACGGGACATCAGAGGGCCCCACAACGTGTCGATATCATATCTTGCAAGGATGCTGTGTTGTTGAACCAGATGGGTTGTCGTTAAGCCCATTGGGCCTTTTGAATGGGCCATCTCTCTAGGCTGGGACAGTGAACCGTTAACAAATAAAGGAATTGTGCCCTAATATCACAGGTGCGATCATACTAGCACTAATGCACCGGATCCCATCAGAACTATCAAGTTAAGCGTGCTTGGGCGAGAGTAGTACTAGGATGGGCGACCCCTTGGGAAGTCCTCGTGTTGCACCCCTTTTTCAATTTTTTTTTGCCCTGGTTAGGGTTGCCAAGATACTTTATCCCCCAAATCTATATTACCGAATCCCACGGAACATTAGGCAAGACAACATCGCTTCACGTAGAGGCTGGGCCCGCAAACCGAGGGCGTAGGGTTTGTGACCAAGTCTCCGTTGCTCCGGTGCCCATAACTTTTGATCCGTAAGGAGTTACGCGGTGCTTAGCATACCGTTGCAAAGCTCACTGAGAGCTCTACGATGGGGGATGCTAGCTTGCTCGCTGTGCCCTTTTTAGAGCCCAAGATCGAATGTTTTCTTCAGTTTCAGGCCACTTTTCATCTTTTACTCTATTTTTTCATCCCGGATCGTACGTCGTGAACTGTTAAAAGGACGACAACCTGACTCGCGGGACATCAGAGGCACTACAACGTGTCGATATCACGTCTTGCGAGAATGCTGCGTTGTTGAAGTAGATGGGTTGTCCTTAAGCCTATTGGGCCTTTTGAATGGGCAATCTCTCTAGGCTGGGAATGTGAACCGTTAACACATAAAGGAATTGTGCCCTCAACATGACAGATGCGATCATAACAGTACTAATGCACCGGATCCCATCAGAACTCCGAAGTTAAGAGTGCTTGGGCGAGAGTAGTACTAGGATGGGTGACCCCCTGCGAAGTCCTCGTGTTGCACCCCCTTTTCAATTTTTTTTGCCCTGGTTAGGGTTTCCAAGATACTTTATTCACCATATCTATATTACCAAATCCCACGGAACATTAGGCAAGATAACATCGCTTCACGTAGAGGCTGGGCCCGCAAACCGAAGGCGTAGGGTTTATGACCAGGTCCCCGTCGCTCTGGTGCCCATAACTTTTGATCCGTATGGAGTTACGCAGCGCAGAGCATACCGTTGCAAAGCTCTCTAAGAGCCCTACGACGGGGGAAGCAGCTTGCATGCTTTGCCCATTTTTGGAGCCCAAAATCCAACGTTTTCATTAGTTTCAGGCCACTTTTCTTCTTTTGCTCTATTTTTCCATCCCGGATCGTACGTCGTGAACTGTTAAAAGGACGACAACCTGACTCGCGGGATATCAGAGGGCCCTACAACGTGTTGATATCACGTCTTGCGAGGATGCTGCATTGTTGAAGCGGATGGGATGTCGTTAAGCCCATTGGGCCTTTTGAATGGGCCTTCCGAATAGGACATCTCTCTAGCTGGGACTGTGAACCGTTAACACATATAGGAAATGTGCCCTCAACAAGACAGGTGCGATCATACCAGCACTAATGCACCGGATCCCATCATAACTCCAAAGTTAAGCGTGCATGGGCGAGAGTAGTACTAGGATGGGTGACCCCCTGGGAAGTCCTCGTGTTGCACCCCCTTTTCAATTTTTTTTGCCCTGGTTAGGGTTGCCAAGATACTTTATCCACCAAATCTATATTACCGAATCCCACGGAACATTAGGCAAGAAAACATCGCTTCACGTAGAGGCTGGGCCCGCAAACCGAGGGCGTAGGGTTTGTGACCAGGTCTCCGTCGCTCCGGTGCCCATAACTTTTGATCCGTAGGGAGTTACGCGACGCACAGCATAACGTTGCAAAGCTCTCTGAGAGCTCTACGACAGGGAAAGCTAGCTTGCTCGCTCTGCCATTTTTGGAGCCCAGAATCGAACGTTTTCATCAGTTTCAGGCCACTTTTCTTCTTTTGCTCTATTTTTTCGTCCTATTTCGTACTCGTGAACTGTTAAAAGGACGACAACCTGAGTCGCTGGACATTAGAGGGCCATACAATGTGTCGATATCACGTCTTACGATGATGCTGCATTGTTAAAACGGATGGGTTGTCGTTAAGCCCATTGGGCCTTCTGAATGGGCCATCTCTCTAGCTGGGACTGTGAACCGTTAACACATAAAGGAATTGTGCCCTCAACATGACAGGTGCGATCTTACCAGCACTAATGCACCGGATCCCATTAGAACTCCGAAGTTAAGCGTTCTTGGGCGAGAGTAGTACTTGGATGGGTGACCCTCTGGGAAGACCTCGTGTTGCACCCCCTTTTCAATTTTTTTTGCTGTGGTTAGGGTTGCCAAGATACTTTAACCACCAAATCTATATTATCGAGTTGCACGGAAAATTAGGCAAGACAACATCGCTTCACGTAGAGGCTGGGCCCGTAAACCGAGGGCGTAGGGTTTGTGACCAGGTGTCCGTCACTTAGGGGGCCATAACTTTTGATCCATAAGGAGTTAGGCAGCGCACAACATACCGTTGTAAAGCTCTCAGAGAGCTCTACGACCGGGGCAGCCAGCTTTCTCGCTGTGCCCACTTTTGGAGCCTAAAATCGAACGTTTTCATTAGTTTCAGGCCACTTTTCTTCTTTTGCTCTGTTTTTTCGTCCCGGATCGTACGTCGTGAACTGTTAAAAGGATGACAACTCGACTCGCGGGACATCAGAGGTCCCTACAACATGTCGATATCACGTCTTGGAAGGATGCTGCATTGTTAAAGCGGATGGGTTGTCGTTAAGCCCATTGGGCCATCTGAATGGGCCATCTCTCTAGCTGGGACTGTGAACCGTTAACACATATAGGAATTGTGCCCTCAACATGACCGGTGCGATTATACCAGCACTAATGCACCGGATCACATCAGAACTCCGAAGTTGAGCATGCTTGGGCGTGAGTAGTACTAGGATGGGTGACCCCCTGGGAAGTCCTCGTGTTGCACCCCATTTTCAATTTTTTTTGCCCTCGTTAGGGTTGCCAAGATACTTTATCCACCAAATCTATATTACCGAATCCCATGGAACATTAGGCAAGACAACATCGCTTTACATAGAGGCTGAGCACGCAAACCGAGGGCGTTGGGTTTGTGACCAGGTCTCCGTCGCTCCGGTGCCCATAACTTTTGATCCATAAGGAGTTACGCGGCGCACAACATTCCTTTGCAAAGCTCCCTTAGAGCTCTACGACCGGGGTAGCCAGTTTGCTCACTGTGCCAATATTTGGAGCCCAAAATCGAACGTTTTCATCAGCTTCAGGCCATTTTTTTACTTTTGCTATGTTTTTCCATCCCGGATTGTACGTCTTGAACTGTTAAAAGGACGACAACCTGACTCGCGAGAAATCAGAGGGCCCTACAACGTGTCGATATCACGTCTTGCGAGGTTGCTACATTGTTGAAGCGGATAGGTTTCGTTAAGCCCCACTAGGCCTTCTGAATGGGCCATCTCTCTAGCTGGGACTGTGAACCGTTAACACATATAGGAATTGTGCCCTCAACATGACCGGTGCGATCATACCAGCACTAATGCACCCGATCACATCAGAACTCCGAAGTTGAGCGCGCTTGGGCTAGAGTAGTACTAGGATGGGTGACTCTCGGGGAAGTCTTCGTGTTGCACCCCCTTTTCAATTTTTTTTGCCCTGGTTAGGGTTGCAAAGATACTTTATCCACCAAATCTCTATTACCGAATCCCAAGGAACATTAGGCAAGACAACATCGCTTCACATAGAGGCTGGGCCCGCAAACCAAGGGCGTAAGGTTTGTGACCAGGTCTCCGTCGCTCCGGTGCCCATAACTTTTGATCCGTAAGGACTTACGCGGCGTACAGCATACCGTTGCAAAGCTCTCTGAGAGCTCTACGACGGGCGCAACCAGCTTGCTTGATGTGCCCATTTTTGGAGCCTAAAATCGAACTTTTTCATTGGTTTCAGGACATTTTTCTTCTTTTGCTCTATTTTTTCGTCCCGGAACAAACGTCGTGAACTGTTAAAAGGAAGACAACCTGACTCGCGGGACATCAGAGGGCCCTACAATGTGTCGATATCACATCCTGCAATGATCCTGTATTGTTAAAGCGGATGGGTTGTCGTTAAGCCCATTGGGCCTTCTGAATGGGCCACCTCTCTAGGCTGGGGCTGTGAACCGTTAACACATAAAAGAATTGTGCACTCAACATGATAGGTGCGATCATACCAGCACTAATGCACCGGATCCCATCAGAACTCCGAAGTTAAGCGAACTTGGGCGATAGTAGTACTTGGATGGGTAACCCCCTGTGAAGACCTCGTGTTGCACCCCCTTTTCAATTTTTTTTGCAGTGGTTAGGGTTGCCAACATACTTTATCCACCAAATCTATATTATCGAGTCGTACGAAAAATTAGGCAAGACAACATCGCTTCACGTAGTGGTTGGGCCCGCAAACTGAGGGCGTAGGGTTTGTGACCAGGTCTCCGTCGCTCCGGTGCCCATAACTTTTGATCCATAAGGAGTTACGCAGCGCATAGCATACCGTTGCAAAGCTCTCAGAGAGCTCTACGACCGGGGCAGCCAGCTTGCTCGCTGTGCCCATTTTTGGAGCCTGAAATCCAACGTTTTCATAAGTTTCAGGCCACTTTTCTTCTTTTGCTCTATTTTTTCGTCCCGGATCGTACGTCGTGAACTGTTAAAAGGATGACAACCTGACTCGCGGGACATCAGAGGGCCCTACAACATGTCGATATCACATCTTGCAAGGATGCTGCATTGTTAAAGCGGATGGGTCGTCGTTAAGCCCATTGGGCCTTCTGAATGGGCCAGCTCTCTAGGCTGGGACTGTGAACCGTTAAAACATAAAGGAATTGTGCCCTCAACATGATCGGTTCGATCATACCAGCACTAATGCACCGGATCCCATCAGAACTCCGAAGTTAAGCGTGCTTGGGCTAGACTAGTACAAGGATGGGTGACCCCCTGGGAAGTCCTCATGTTGCACCCCATTTTCAATTTTTTTTGCCCTGGTTAGGGTTGCCAAGAAACTTTATCCACCAAATCTATATTACCGAATCCCACGGAACATTAGGCAAGACAACATCGCTTCACGTAGAGGCTGGGCCCGCAAACCGAGGGCGTAGGGTTTGTCACCAGGTCTCTGTCGCTCCGGTGCCCATAACTTTTGATCCGTAAGGAGTTACGCGACGCACAGCATACCGTTCCAAAGCTCTCTTAGAGCTCTACGACGGGGGAAGCTAGCTTGCTCGCTAAACCCATTTTTAGAGCCCAAAATCGAACGTTTTCATCAGTTTCAGGCCGCTTTTCTTCTTTTGCTCTATTTTTTCATCCCAGATCGTACGTCGTGAACTGTTAAAAGGATGACAACCTGACTCGCAGGACATCAGAGGGACCTACAACGTGTCGATATCACGCCTTGTGAGGATGCTTCGTTGTTGAAGCGGATGGGTTGTCATTAAGCTCATTCGGCCTTCTGAATGGGCCATCTCTCTAGGCTGGGACTGTGAACCGTTAAGACATAAAGGAATTGTGCCCTCAACATGACAGGTTTGATCATACCAGCACTAATGCACCGGATCACATCAGAACTCTGAAGTTGAGCGTGCTTCGGCGAGAGTATTACGAGGATGGGTGACCCCCTGGGAAGTCCATGTGTTGCACATTTTTTTTCATTTTTTTTGCCCTGGTTAGGGTAGCCAAGATACTTTATCCACCAAATCTATATTACCGAATCCCACGGAACATTAGGCAAGACAACATCGCTTCACGTAGAGGCTGGGCCAGCAAACCGAGGGCGTAGGGTTTGTGACCAGGTCTCTGTCGTTTCGGTGCACATAACTTTTGATCCGTAAGAAGTTATGCGGCGCACAGCATACCGTTGCAAAGCTCACTTAGAGCTCTACGACGGGGGTAGCTAGCTTGCTCGCTATGCCCATTTTTGGAGCCCAAAATCGAACGCTTTCATCAGTTTCAGGCCACTTTTCTTCTTTTGCTCTGTTTTTTTGTCCCGGATCGTACGTCGTGAACTAGTAAAAGGACAACAACCTGACTCGCAGGACATCAGAGGGCCTACAATGTGTCGATATCACGTCTTGCGAGAATGCTGCATTGTTGAAGCTGATGGGTTATCGTTAAGACCATTGCGCCTTCTGAATGGGCCATCTCTCTAGCTGGGACTTTGAACCGTTAACACAAATAGGAATTGTGCCCTCAACATGACCGGTGCGATCATACCAGCGCTAATGCACCGGATCACATCCGAACTCTGAAGTTGAGCGTGCTTGGGTGAGAGTAGTACTATGATGGGTGACCCCCTGGGAAGTCCTCGTGTTGTACCCCTTTTTCAATTTTTTTTGCCTTGGTTAGGGTACCCAAGATAGTTTATCCACCAAATCTATATTATCGAATCCCACGGAACATTAGGCAAGACAACATCGCTTCACGTAGAGGCTGGGCCTGCAAACCGAGGCCGTAGGGTTTGTGACCAGGTTTCCGTCGCTCCGGTGCCCATAACTTTTGATCCGTAAGGAGTTACGCGGCGCACAACATACCGTTGCAAATCTCTCAAAGAGCTCTACACCGGGGGCAGCCAGATTGCTCGCTGTGCCCGTTTTTGGAGCCTAAAATCAAACTTTTTCATTAGTTTCAGGCCACTTTTCTTCTTTGGCTCTGTTTTTCCGTCCCGGATCGTACGTCGAGAACTGTTAAAAGGATGACAACCTGACTCGTGGGACATCAGAGGGCCCTACAACATGTCGATATCACGTCTTACGAGGATGCTGCGTTGTTGAAGCAGATGGGTTGTCGTTAAGCCCATTGGGCCTTTTGAATGGGCCATCTCTCTAGGCTGCGACTGTGAACCGTTAACACATAAAGGAATTATGCCCTCAACGTGACAGGTTCGATCATACCAGCACTAATGCACCGGATCCCATTAGAACTCCAAAGTTAATCGTGCTTGGGCGAGAGTAGTACTAGGATGGGCGACCCCCTGGGAAGTCCTCGTGTTGCACCCCCTTTTCAATTTTTTTTGCCCTGGTTAGGGTTGCCAAGATACTTTATCCACCAAATCAATATTACCGAATCCCACGAAACATTAGGCAAGACAACATCGCTTCACGTAGAGGCTGGGCCCGCAAACCGAGGGTGTAGGGTTTGTGACCAAGTCTCCGTCGCTCCGGTGCCCATAACTTTTGATCCGTAAGGAGTTACACAGTGCACAACATACCATTGCAAAACTCTCTGAGAGCTCTGCAACGAGGGCAGGCAGCTTGCTCACTGTGTCCATTTTAAAAGCCCAAAATCAAACGTTTTCATCAGTTTCAGGCCACTTTTCTTCTTTTGCTCTGTTTTCTATCTCGGATCGTACGTCGTGAACTATTAAAAGGACGACAACTTGACTTGCGGGACATCAGAGGGCCCTACAACATGTCGATATCACGTCTTGCGAGGATGCTGCATTGTTGAAGTAGATGGGTCGTCGTTAATCCCATTGGGCCTTCTAAATGGGCCATCTCTCTAGCTGGGACTGTGAACTGTTAACACATAGAGGATTGTGCCCTCAACATGATAGGTGCGATCATACCAGCAATAATGCACCGGATCACATCAGAACTCCGTAGTGGAGCGTGCTTGGGCGAAAGTAGTACTAGGATGGGTGACCCCTTGGGAAGTCCTCGTGTTGCACCCCTTTTTCAATTTTTTTTGCCCTGGTTAGGGTTGCCAAGTTACTTTATCCACCAAATCTCTATTACTGAATCCCATGGAACATTAGGCAAGACAACATCGCTTCACGTAGAGGCTGGGCACGTAAACCGAGGGCGTAGGGTTTGTGACCAGGTCTCCGTCGTTCTGGTGCCCATAACTTTTGATCCGTAAGGAGTTACGCGGCACACAGAATATCGTTGTGAAGCTCTCTGAGTGCTCTACGACAGGGGAAGCTAGCTTGCTCGCTGTGCCCATTTTTGGAGCACAGAATCGAATGTTTTCATCAGTTTCAGGCCACTTTTCTTCTTTTGCTCTATTTTTCCGTCCCGGATCGTACGTTGTGAACTGTTAAAAGGACGACAACCTGACTCGCGGGACATCAGAGGGCCCTACAACGTGTCGATATCACGTCTTGCGAGGAAGCTACATTGTTGAAGCAGATGGGTTGTCATTAAGCCTATTGGGCCTTCTGAATGGGCCATCTCTCTAGCTAGGACGGTGAACCGTTAACACATATAGGAATTGTACCCTCAACATTACAGGTGCGATCATACCAGCACTAATGCATCGGATACCATCAGAACTCCGAAGTTAAGCGTGCTTGGACGAGAGTAGTACTAGGATGGGTGACCCCCTGGGAAGTCCTCGTGTTGCACCCCCTTTTCATTTTTTTTTTGCCCTGGTTGGGATTGCCAAGATACTTTATCCACCAAATCGATATTACCGAATTCCACGAAACATTAGGCAAGACAACATCGCTTCACGTAGATGCTGGGCCCGTAAACCGAGGGCGTAGAGTTTGTGACCAGGTCTCCGTCGCTCCGGTGCCCATAACTTTTGATCCGTAAGGAGTTACGCAGCGCAAAGCATACCTTTGCAAAGCTCTCTGAGAGCTCTACGATAGGGGAAGCTAGCTTGCTCGCTGTGCCTTTTTTGGAGCCTGAGATCGAACGTTTTCATCAGTTTCAGGCCGCTTTTCATCTTTTGCTCTATTTTTCCGTCCCGGATCGTACGTCGTGAACTGTTAAAAGGACGACAACCTGACTCGCGGGACATAAGAGGGCCCTACAACATGTCGATATCACGTCTTGCGAGGATGCTGCGTTGTTGAAGCAGATGGGTTGTCCTTATGCCCATTGGGCATTTTGAATGGGCCATCTCTCTAGGCTGGGAATGTGAACCGTTAACACATAAAGGAATTGTGCCCTCAATTTGACAGATGCGATCATACCAGCACTAATGCCCCGGATCCTATCAGAACTCCGTAGTTAAGGGTGCTTGGGCGAGAGTAGTACTAGGACGGGTGACCCCCTGGGAAGTCCTCGTGTTGCTCCCCCTTTTCAATTTTTTTTGCCCTGGTTAGGGTTGCCAAGATAATTTATCAACCAAATCTATATTACCCAATCCCACCGAACATTAGGAAAGACAACATCGCTTCACGTAAAGGCTGGGCCCACAAACCGAGGGCGTAGGGTTTGTGACCAGGTCTCTGTCGCTCCGGTGCCCATAACTTTTGATTTGTAAGGAGTTACGCGGCGCACAGCATACCGTTGCAAAGCTCTCTAAGAGCTCTACGACGGGGGCTGCTAGTTGCTTGCAGTGCCCTTTTTGGAGCCCAAAATCAAACGTTTCATAAGTTTCAGGTCACTTTTGTTCTTTTGCCCTATTTTTCCGTCCTGGATCGTACGTCGTGAACTGTTAAAAGGACGACAACATGACTCGCGGGACATCAGAGGGCCCTACAACATGTCGATATCACGTCTTGCGAGGATGCTGCATTGTTGAAGTGGATGGGTTGTCGTTAAGCCCATTGGGCCTTTTGAATGGGCCATCTCTCTAGCTGGGACTGTGAACCATTAACACATATAGGAATTGTGCCCTCGACATGACAGGTGAGATCATACCATCATTAATGCACCGGATCCCATCAGAACTACGAAGTTAAGCATGCTTGGGCGGGAGTAGTACTAGGATGGGTGACCCCCTGGGAAGTCCTCGTGTTGCACCCCCTTTTCAATTTTTTCTGCGCTGGTTAGGGTTGCCAAGATACTTTATCCACCAAATCTCTATTACTGAATCCCACGGAACATTAGGCAAGACAACATAGCTTCACGTAGAGGCTGGGCCCGCAAAACGAGGGCGTAGGGTTTGTGACCAGGTCTCCGTCGCTCAAGTGCCCATAACTTTTGATCCATAAGGAGTTACGCGGCGCACAACATATCGTTGCAAAGCTCTCAGAGAGCTCTACGACCGGAGCAGCCAACTTGCTCGCTATGCCCATTTTTGGAGCCCAAAATCGAATGTTTTCATCAGTTTCAGGCAACTTTTCCTCTTTTGCTCTTTTTTTTAGTCCCGGATCATACGTCGTGAACTGTTAAAAGAACGACAACCTGACTCGCGGGATATCAGAGGGCCCTACAACGTGTCGTTAAGCCCATTGGGCCTTTTGAATGGGCCATCTCTCTAGCTGGGACTGTGAACCATTAACACATATAGGAATTGTGCCCTCGACATGACAGGTGAGATCATACCAGCATTAATGCACCGGATCCCATCAGAACTACGAAGTTAAGCATGCTTGGGCGGGAGTAGTACTAGGATGGGTGACCCCCTGGGAAGTCCTCGTGTTGCACCCCCTTTTCAATTTTTTCTGCGCTGGTTAGGGTTGCCAAGATACTTTATCCACCAAATCTCTATTACTGAATCCCACGGAACATTAGGCAAGACAACATAGCTTCACGTAGAGGCTGGGCCCGCAAAACGAGGGCGTAGGGTTTGTGACCAGGTCTCCGTCGCTCAAGTGCCCATAACTTTTGATCCATAAGGAGTTACGCGGCGCACAACATATCGTTGCAAAGCTCTCAGAGAGCTCTACGACCGGAGCAGCCAACTTGCTCGCTATGCCCATTTTTGGAGCCCAAAATCGAATGTTTTCATCAGTTTCAGGCAACTTTTCCTCTTTTGCTCTTTTTTTTAGTCCCGGATCATACGTCGTGAACTGTTAAAAGAACGACAACCTGACTCGCGGGATATCAGAGGGCCCTACAACGTGTCGATATCACGTCTTGCGAGGATGCTGCATTGTTGAAGCAGATGGGTTGTCGTTAAGCCCACTGGGCCTTCTGAATGGGCCATCTCTCTAGCTAGGACTGTGAACCGTTAACACATATAGGAATTGTGCCCTCAACATGACTGGTGCGATCATGCCAGCACTAATGCACCGGATCACATCAGAACACCGTAGTTGAGCGTGCTTGGGCGAGAGTAGTACTAGGATGGGTGACCCTCGGGGAATTCTTCGTATTGCACCCCCTTTTCAATTTTTTTTGCCCTGGTTAGGGTTGCCAAGATACTTTATCCACCAAATCTCTATTACCGAATCCCACGGAACATTTGGCAAGACAACATCGCTTCAGATAGAGGCTTGGCACGCAAACCAAGGGCGTAGGGTTTGTGACCAGGTCTCCGTCGCTCCGGTGCCCATAACTTTTGATCTGTAAGGAGTTACGCGGCACACAGCATACCGTTACAAAGCTCTCTGAGAGCTCTACGACGGGGGCAACCAGCTTGCTCGATGTGCCCATTTTTGGAGCCTAAAATTGAACTTTTTCATTAGTTTCAGGACAATTTTCTTCTTTTGCTCTGTTTTTTCGTCCCAGATCGAACGTCGTGAACTGTTAAAAGGACGACAACCTGACTCGCGGGACGTCAGAGGGCCCTACAATGTGTCGATGTCACGTCTTGCGAGGATGCTGCATTGTTAAAGCGGATGGGTTGTCGTTAACCGCATTGGGCCTTCTGAATGGGCCATCTCTCTAGGCTGGGACTGTGAACCGTTAACACATAAGGGAATTGTGCTCTCAACATGATAGGTGCGATCACACCAGCACTAATGCACCGAATCCCATCAGAACTCCGAAGTTAAGCGTGCTTGGGCGATAGTAGTACTAGGATGGGTGACCCCCTGGGAAGACCTCATGTTGCACCCCCTTTTCAATTTTTTTTGCCCTGGTTAGGGTTGCCAAGATACTTTATCCACCAAATCTATATTATCGAATCTCACGAAAAATTAGGCAGGACAACATCGCTTCATGTAGAGGCTAGGCCCGCAAACCGAGGGCGTAGGGTTTGTGACCAGGTCTCCGTCGATCCGGTGCCCATAACTTTTGATCCATAAGGAGTTACGCAGCGCACATCATAACATTGCAAAGCTCTCATAGAGATCTACAACCGGGGCAGCCAGCTTGCTCGCTGTTCCCATTTTTCGAGCCAAAAATTGAACGTTTTCATCAATTTTAGGCCACTTTTCTTCTTTCGCTCTGTTTTTTATCCCGGATCGTACGTCGTGAACTGTTAAAAGGATGACAACCTGACTAGCGGGACATCAGAGGGCCCTACAACGTGTCGATATCATGTCTTGCAAGGATGCGGCATTGTTGAAGCGGATGGGTCGTCGTTAAGCCCGTTGGGGCTTCTGAATGGGCCATCTCTCAAGTTGGGACTGTGAACCGTTAACACATATAGGAATTGTGCCCTCAACATGACCTGTGTGATTATACCAGCACTAATGCACCAGATCACATCAGAACTCCGAAGTTGAGCATGCTTGGGCGAGAATAGTACTAGGATGGGTGACCCCTTGGGAAGTCCTCGTGTTGTACCCCCTTTTCAATTTTTTTTGCCCTGGTTAGGGTTTCCAAGATACTTTATCTACCAAATCTCTATTACCGAATCCCACGGAACATTAGTCAAGACAACATCGCTTCACGTAGAGGCTAGGCCCGCAAACCGAGGGCGTGGGGTTTGTGACCAAATCTCTGTCTCTCTGGTGCACATAACTTTTGATCCGTAAGGAGTTACGTGGCGCACAACATACCGTTGTAGAGCTCTCTAAGAGCTCTACGACGGGGGAAGCTAGCTTGCTCGCTGTGCCCCTTTTTGGAGCCCAAAATCGAACGTTTTCATCAGTTTCAAGCCACTTTTCTTCTTTTGCTCTATTTTCTCGTCCCAGATCGTACGTCATGAACTGTTAAAATGACGACAACCTGACTCGCGGGATATCAGAGGGTCCTACAATGTGTCGATATCACGTCTTGCGAGGATACTGCATTGTGGAAGTGGATGGGTTGTCGTTAAGCCCATTGGGCATTCAGAATGGGCCATCTCTCTAGCTGGGACTGTGAACCGTTAACACATATAGTAATTGTGCCTTCAACATGACCGGTGGGATCATACCAGCACTAATACACCGGATCACATCAGAACTCCGAAGTTGAGCGTGCTTGGGCGAGACTAGTACTAGGATGGGTGACCCCTTGGGAAGTCCTCGTGTTGTACCCCATTTTCAATTTTTTTTGCCCTCATTAGGGTTGCCAAGATACTTTATCCACCAAATCTATATTACCGAATCCCACGGAACATTAGAAAGACAACATCGCTTCACGTAGAGGCTGGGCGTGCAAACCGAGGGTGTAGGGTTTGTGACCTGGTCTCCGTCGCTCCGGTGCCCATAACTATTGATCCATAAGGAGTTACGCGGCGCACATCATACCGTTGCAAAGTTCTCTGAGAGCTCTATGACCGGGGCAGCCAATTTGCTTGCTGTGCCCATTTTAGGAGCCCAAAATCGAACATTTTCATCAGATTCAGGCCACTTTTCTTCTTTTGTCTGTTTTTCCGTCTCGGGTTGTACGTCGTGAACTGTTAAAAGGACGACAACCTGACTCGCGGGACATCAGAGGGCCCTACAACGTGTCGATATCACGTCTTACGAGGATGCTGCATTGTTGAAGCGGATGGATTGTCGTTTAGCCCATTGAGCCTTCTGAATGGGCCACCTCTCTAGTTGGGACTGTGAACCGTTAACACATATAGGAATTGTACCCTCAACATGACCGGTGCGATCATACCAGCACTAATGCACCGGATCACATCAAAACTCCGAAGTTGAGCGTGCTTGGGCTAGAGTAGTACTAGGATGGGTGACCCCCTGGGAAGTCCTCGTGTTGCACCCCATTTTCAATTTTTTTTGCCCTGGTTAGAGTTGTCAAGATACTTTATCCACCAAATCTCTATTACCGAATCCCACGGAGCATTAGGCAAGACAACATCGCTTCACATAGAGGTTAGGCCCGCAAATCGTAGGGTTTGTGACGAGGTCTCCGTCGCTCCGGTGCCCATAACTTTTGATCCGTAAGGAGTTATGCGGCGCACAGCATACCGTTGCAAAGCTCTCTGAGAGCTCTACGACGGGGGCAACCAGCTAGCTCTATGTGCCTGTTTTTGGAGCCTAAAATCGAACTTTTTCATAAGTTTCAGGCCACTTTTCTTCTTTTGCTTTGTTTTTCCGTCCCGGATCGTACGTCGTGAACTGTTAAAAGGATGAAAACCTGACTCGCGGGACAACAGAGGGCCCTACAACGTGTCGATATCACGTCTGTCGAGGATGCTGCGTTGTTGAAGCGGATGGGTTGTCGTTAAGCCCATTGGGCCTTTTGAATGGGCCATCTCGCTAGGCTGGGACTGTGAACCGTCAACACAAAAAGGAATTGTGCCCTCAACATGATAGGTGCGATCATACAAGCACTAATGCACTGGATCCCATCAGAACTCCAAAGTTATGCGTGCTTGGGCGAGAGTAGTACTAGGATAGGTGACCCCCTGGGTAGTCCTCGTGTTGCACCCCATTTTCAATTTTTTTTGCCATGGTTAGGGTTGCCAAGATACTTTATCCACCAAATCTATATTATCGAATCCCACGGAACATTAGGCAAGACAACATTACTTCACGTAGAGGCTGGGCCCGCAAACCGGGGGAGTAGGGTTTGTGACCAGGTCTCCGTCGCTCCGGTGCCCATAACTTTTGATCCATAAGGAGTTACGCGGCGCACAACATACCGTTGCAAAGCTCTCTGAGAGCTCTACGACCGGGGCAGCCAACTTGCTCGCTGTGCCCATTTTTGGATCCCAAAATCGAACGTTTTCATCAATTTCAGGACACTTGTCTACTTTTGCTCTGTTTTTTCATCCCGAATCGTACGTCGTGAACTGTTAAAAGGACGACAACATGACTCGCAGGACATCAGAGGGCCCTACAACGTGTCGATATTACATCTTGCGAGGTTGCTGCATTGTTGAAGCGGATGGGTCGTCGTTAAGCCCATTAGGCCTTATGAATGGGCCATCTCTCTAGCTGGGACTGTGAACCGTTAACACATATAGGAATTGTGCCCTCAACATGACCGGTGCGATCATACCAGCACTAATGCACCGGATCACATCAGAACTCCGAAGTTAAGCGTGCTTGGGCGAGAGTAGTACTAAGATGGGTGACCCCCTGGGAAGTCCTCGTGTTGCACCCCCTTTTCAATTTTTTTTGCCCTGGTTAGGGTTGCCAAGATACTTTATCCACCAAATCTCTATTACCGAATCCCACGGAACATTAGGCAAGACAACATCGTTTCACGTAGAGGCTGGGCCCGCAAACCGAGGGCGTAGGGTTTGTGACTAGATCTCCGTCGCTCTGGTGAACATAAGTTTTGATCCGTAAGGAGTTACGCAGCACACAGCATATCGTTGCGAAGCTCTCTGAGAGCTCTATGACGGGGGAAGCTAGCTTGCTCACGGTACCCAATTTTGGAGCCCAAAATCGAACGTTTTCATCAGTTTCAGGCCACTTTTCTTCTTTTGCTCTATTTTTTCATCCCGGATAGTACGTCATAACTATTAAAAGGATGGCAACCTGACTCGCGGGATATCAGAGGGCCCTAAAACGTGTCGATATCACGTCTTGCAAGAATGCTGCATTGTTGAAGCGGATGGGTTGTCGTTAATCCAATTCGACCTTTTGAATGGGCCATCTCTCTAGGCTGGGAATGTGAACCGTTAACACATATAGGAATTGTGCCCTCAACATGACCGGTGCGATCATACCAGCACTAATGCACCGGATCACATCAGAACTCCGAAGTTAAGCGTGCTTGGGCGAGAGTAGTACTAGGATGGGTGACCCCCTGCGAAGTCCTCGTGTTGCACCCACTTTTCAATTTTTTTTGCCTTGATTAGGGTTGCCAAGATACTTTATCCACCAAATCTCTATTACTAAATCCCACGGAACATTAGGAAAGACAACATCGCTTCACTTATAGGCCGGGCCCGCAAACCGAGGGCGTAGGGTTTGTGACTAGATCTCCGTCGCTCTGGTGAACATAAGTTTTGATCCGTAAGGAGTTACGCAGCACACAGCATATCGTTGCGAAGCTCTCTGAGAGCTCTACTACAGGGGAAGTTAACTTGCTCGCTGTGCCCATTTTTGGAGCCCCGAATCGAATGTTTTTATTAGTTTCAGGCCACTCTTCTTCTTTTGCTCTATTTTTTCATCCCGGATCGTATGTTGTGAACTGTTAAAAGGACGACAACCTGACTCGCGGGACATCAGAGGGCCCTACAACGTGTCGATATCACATCTTGCGAGGATGCTGCATTGTTGAAGCGGATGGGTTGTCGTTAAGCCCATTGGGCCTTCTAAATGGGCAATCTCTCTAGCTGGGACTGTGAACCGTTAACACATATAGGAATTGTACCCTCAACATTACAGGTGCGATCATACCAGCACTAATGCACCAGATACCATCAGAACACCGAAGTTAAGCGTGCTTGGGCGAGAGTAGTACTAGGATGGGTGATCCCCTGGGAAGTCCTCGTGTTGCACCCCCAGTTCATTTTTTTTTTGCCCTGGTTGGGGTTGCAAAGATACTTTATCCACCAAATCGATATTACCAAATCCCACGGAACATTAGGCAAGACAACATTGCTTCACGTAGAGGCTGGGCCCGTAAACCGAGGGCGTAGGGTTTTTGACCAGGTCTCCGTCGATCCGGTGCCCATAACTTTTGATCCGTAAGGAGTTACGCGGCGCACAGCATACCGTTGCAAAGCTCTCTGAGAGCTCTATGATAGGGGAAGTTATCTTGCTCTCTGTGCCCTTTTTGGAGCATGAGATCGACCGTTTTCATCAGTTTCAGGCCACTTTTCATCTTTTGCTCTATTTTTCCATCCCGGATCGTACGTCGTGAACGGTTAAAAGGACGACAACATGACTCGCGGGACATCAGAGGGCCCTACAACGTGTCGATATCACGTCTTGTGAGGATGCTGCGTTGTTGAAGTAGATGGGTTGTCCTTATTCCCATTGGGCCTTTTGAATGGGCCATCTCTCTAGGCTAGGAATGTGAACCGTTAACACATAAAGGAATTGTGCCCTTAACATGACAGGTGCGATCATACCAGCACTAATGCACCGGATCCCATTAGAACTCCGAAGTTAAGCGTGCTTGGGCGAGAGTAGTACTAGGATGGGTGACGCCCTGGGAAGTCCTCGTGTTGCTCCCCCTTTTCAATTTTTTTTGCCCTGGTTAGGGTTGCCAAGATAATTTATCCACCAAATCTATATTACCGAATCCCACGGAACATTAGGCAAGACAACATCACTTCACGTAGAGGCTGGGCCCGCAAACCGAGGGCGTAGGGTTTTTGACCAGGTCTCCGTCGCTCCGGTGCCCATAACTTTTGATCCGTAAGGAGTTACGCTGCGCACAGCATACCGTTGCAAAGCTCTCTGAGAGCTCTATGATGGGGGAAGCTAGCTTGCTCGCTGTGCCCTTTTTGGAGCCTGAGATCGAACGTTTTCATCAGTTTCAGGCCACTTTTCATCTTTTGCTCTATTTTTCCGTCCCGGATCGTACGTCGTGAACTGTTAAAAGGACGACAACCTGACTCGCGGGACATCAGAGGGCCCTACAACATGTCGATAACACGTCTTGTGAGGATGCTGCGTTGTTGAAGCAGATGGGTTGTCCTTATTCCCATTGGGCCTTTTGAATGGGCCATCTCTCTAGGCTGGGAATGTGAACCGTTAACACATAAAGGAATTGTGCCCTTAACATGACAAGTGCGATCATACTAGGACTAATGCACCGGATCCCATCAGAACTCCGAAGTTAAGCGTGCTTGGGCGAGAGTAGTACTAGGATGGGTGACGCCTTGGGAAGTCCTCGTGTTGCTCCCCCTTTTCAATTTTTTTTGCCCTGGTTAGGGTTGCCAAGATAATTTATCCACCAAATCTATATTACCGAATCCCACGGAACATTAGGCAAGACAACATCGCTTCAGATAAAGGTTGGGCCCGCAAACTGAGGCCGTAGGTTTTGTGGCCAGGTCTTCGTCGCTCCGGTGACCATAACTTTTGATCCGTAAGTAGTTACGCGGCGCACAGCATACCGTTGCAAAGCTCTCTAAGAGCTCTACGACGGGGGCAGCTAGTTGCTCGAAGTGCCCGTTTTTGGAGCCCCGAATCGAACATTTTCATAAGTTTCAGGTCACTTTTCTTCTTTTGCTTTGTTTTTCTGTCTAGGATCGTACGTCGTGAACTGTTAAAAGGACGACAACATGACTCGCGGGACATCAGAGAGCCCTACAACGTGTCGATATCACGTCTTGCGAGGATGCTGCATTATTGAAGTGGATGGGTTGTCGTTAAGCCCATTGGGCCTTCTGAATGGGCCATCTCTCTAGCTGGGACTGTGAACCGTTAACACATATAGGAATTGCGCCCTCAACATGACAGGTGCGATCATACCAGCACTAATGCACCGGATCCCATCAGAACTACGAAGTTAAGCGTGCTTGGGCGGGAGTTGTACTAGGATGGGTGACCCCCTGGGAAGTCCTCGTGTTGCAGCCCCTTTTCAATTTTTTCTGCCCTGGTTAGGGTTGCCAAGATACTTTATCCACCAAATCTCTATTACCGAATCCCACGGAACATTAGGCAAGACAACATCGCTTCACGTAGAGGCTAGGCCTGCAAACCGAGGGCGTAGGGTTTGTGACCAGGTCTCTGTCGCTCCAGTGCCCATAACTTTTGATCCATAAGGAGTTACGCGGCGCACAACATATCGTTGCAAAGCTCTTAGAGAGCTCTACGACCGGAGTAGCCAACTTGCTCGCTGTGCTTATTTTTGGAGCCCAAAATTGAATGTTTTCATCAGTTTCAAGCAACTTTTCTTCTTTTGCTCTGTTTTTTCATCCCAGATCGTACGTCGTGAACCGTTAAAAGGACGACAACCTGACTCGCGGGACATCAGAGGGCCCTACAACGTGTCGATATCACGTCTTGCGAGGATGCTGCATTGTTGAAGCAGATGGGTTGCGATAAGCCCACTGGGCCTTCTGAATAGGCCATCTCTCTAGCTGGGACTGTGAACCGTTAACACATATAGGAATTGTGCCCTCAACATGACTGGTGCGATCATGCCAGCACTAATGCACCGGATCACATCAGAACTCCGTAGTTGAGCGTGCTCGGGCGAGAGTAGTACTAGGATGGGTGACCCTGGGAGAAGTCTTCGTATTGCACCCCATTTTCAATTTCTTTTGCCCTGGTTAGGGTTGCCAAGATACTTTATCCACCAAATCTCTATTACCAAATCCCATGGAACATTTGGCAAGACAACATCGCTTCACATAGAGGCTTGGCCCGCAAACCGAGGGTGTAGGGTTTGTGACCAGGTCTCCGTCGCTCCGGTGCCCATAAGTTTTGATCTGTAAGGAGTTACGCGGCGCACAGCATACTGTTGCAAAGCTCTCTGAGAGCTCTACGACGGGTGCAACCAGCTTGCTCGATGTGCCCATTTTTGGAGCCTAAAATCGAACTTTTTCATTAGTTTTAGGACACTTTTCTTCTTTTGTTCTGTTTTTCCATCCCGGATTGGACGTCGTGAACTGTTAAAAGGACGGCAACCTGACTCGCGGGACATCAGAGGGCCCTACAATGTGACGATATCACATCTTGCGAGGATGCTGTATTGTTAAAGCGGATGGATTGTCGTTAAGCCCATTGGGCCTTCTGAATGGGCCATCTCTCTGGGTTGGGACTGTGAACCGTTAACACATAAAGGAATTGGGCTCTCAACATGATAGGTGCGATCATACCAGCACTAATGCACCGGATCCCATTAGAACTCCGAAGTTAAGCGTGCTTGGGTAATAGTAGTAATAGGATGGGTGACCCCCTGCGAAGACCTCGTGTTGCACCCCCTTTTCAATTTTTACTACCCTTGTTAAGGTTGCCAAGATGCTTTATCCACCAAATCTATATTATCGAATCGTACGAAAAATTAGGCAGGACAACATCGCTTCACGTAGAGGCTAGGCCCGCAAACTGAGGGCGTAAGGTTTGTGACCAGGTCTCCGTCGCTCCGGTGACCATAACTTTTGATCCATAAGGAGTTACGCAGCGCACAGCATAAAGTTGCAAAGCTCTCAGAGAGCTCTACGACCGGGGCAGCCAGCTTGCTCGCTGTGCCCTTTTTGGAGCCCAAAATTGAACGTTTTCATCAGTTTCAGGCCACTTTTCTTCTTTTGCTCTATTTTTTCATCCCGGATCGTACGTCGTGAACTGTTAAAAGGACGACAACCTGACTAGCGGGACATCAGAGGACCCTACAACGTGTCGATATCACGTCTTGCAATGATGCTGCATTGTTGAAGCTGATGGGTCATTGTTAAGCCCATTGGGGCTTCTGAATGGGCCATCTCTCAAGTTGGGACTGTGAACCGTTAACACATATAGGAATTGTGCCCTCAACATGACCTGTGCGATTATACCAGCACTAATGCACCGGATCACATCAGAACTTCGAAGTTGAGCATGCTTGGGCGAGAATAGTACTAGGATGGGTGACCCCCTGGGAAGTCCTCGTCTTGCACCCCCTTTTCAATTTTTTTTGCCCTGGTTAGGGTTGCCAAGATACTTTATCCACCAAATCTCTATTACCGAATCCCACAGAACATTAGGCAAGACAACATCGCTTCACGTAGAGGCTAGGTCGCAAATCGAGGGCGTGGGGTTTGTGACCAGATCTCCGTCGCTCTGGTGCACATAACTTTTGATCCGTAAGGAGTTACGCGGCGAACAACATACCGTTGCAGAGCTCTCTGAGAGCTCTACGACGGGGGAAGCTAGCTTGCTCGCAGTGCCCCTTTTTGGAGCCCAAAATCGAACATTTTCATCAGTTTCAAGCCACTTTTCTTCTTTTGCTCTATTTTTTGGTCCCAGATCGTACATCGTGAACTGTTAAAAGGACAACAACCTGACTCGCGGGATATCATAGGGCCGTACAATGTGTCGATATCACGTCTTGCGAGGATACTGCATTGTTGAAGTGGATGGGTTGTCGTTAAGCCTATTGGGCATTCAGAATGGGCCATCTCTCTAGCTGGGACTGTCAACCGTTAACACATATAGGAATTGTGCCCTCAACATGACCGGTGCGATCATACCAGCACTAATGCACCGGATCACATCAGAACTCCTAAGTTGAGCGTGCTTGGGCGAGAGTAGTACTAGGATGGGTGACCCCTTGGGAAGTCCTCGTGTTGCACCCCATTTTCAATTTTTTTTGCCCTGGTTAGGGTTGCCAAGATACTTTATCCACCAAATCTATATCATCGAATCCCATGGAACATTAGGCAAGACAACATCGCTTCACGTAGAGGCTGGGCCCGCAAACCGAGGGCGTAGGGTTTGTGACCAGGTCTCCATCGCTCCGCTGCCCATAACTATTGATCCATAAGGAGTTACGCGGCGCACAGCATACCGTTGCAAAGTTCTCTGAGAGCTCCACGACCGGGGCAGCCAATTTGCTCCCTGTGCCCATTTTAGGAGCCCAAAATCGAACATTTTCATCAGCTTCATGCCATTTTTCTTCTTTTGTCTATTTTTTCGTCACGGATTGTACGTCGTGAACTGTTAAAAGGACGACAACCTGACTCGCGGGACATCAGAGGGCCCTACAACGTGACGATATCACGTCTTACGAGGATGCTGCATTGTTGAAGAGGATGGGTTGTCGTTAAGCCCATTGGGCCTTCTGAATGGGCCACCTCTCTAGCTGGGACTGTGAACCGTTAACACATATAGGAATTGTGCCCTCAACATGACCGGTGCGATCATACCAGCATTAATGCACCGAATCACATCAGAACTCCGAAGTTGAGCGTGCTTGGGCTAGACTAGTACTAGGATGGGTGACCCCCTAGGAAGTCCTCGTGTTGCACCCCATTTTCAATTTTTTTTGCCTGGTTAGGGTTGCCAAGATACTTTATCCACCAAATCTCTATTACCGAATCCCACAGAACATTAGGCAAGACAACATCGCTTCACATAGAGGCTGGGCCCGCAAACCGAGGGTGTAGGGTTTGTGACCAGGTCTCCGTCGCTCCGGTGCCCATAACTTTTGATCCGTAAGGAGTTATGCGGCGCACAGCATACCGTTGCAAAGCACTCTGAGAGCTCTACGACGGGGGCAACCAGCTAGCTCGATGTGCCTCTTTTTGGAGCCTAAAATCGAACTTTTTCATTAGTTTCATGCCACTTTTCTTCATTTGCTTTGTTTTTCTGTCCCGGATCGTACTTCGTGAACTGTTAAAAGGCTGAAAACCTGACTCGCGGGACAACAGAGGGCCCTACAATGTGCCGATATCACGTCTGGCGATGATGCTGCGTTGTTGAAGCGGATGGGTTGTCGTTAAGCCCATTGGGCCTTTGGAATGGGCCATCTCTCTAAGCTGGGACTGTGAACCGTTAACACAGAAAGGAATTGTGCCCTCAACAAGATAGGTACGATCATACCAGCACTAATGCACCGGATCCCATCAGAACTCCAAAGTTAAGCGTGCTTGGGCGAAAATAGTGCTAGGATAGGTGACCCCCTAGGTAGTTCTCGTGTTGCACCCCATTTTCAATTTTTTTTGCCCTGGTTAGAGTTGCCAAGATACTTTATCCACCAAATCTATATTATCGAATCCCACGGAACATTAGGCAAGACAACATCGCTTCACGTAGAGGCTGGGCCTGCAAACCGTGGGCGTAGGGTTTGTGACCAGGTCACCGTCGCTCCGGTGCCCATAACTTTTGATCCACAAGGAGTTACGCGGTGCACAGCATACCGTTGCAAAGCTCTCCGAGAGCTCTACGACCGGGGCAACCAACTTGCTCGCTGTGCCCATTTTTGGATCCCAAAATCGAACATTTTCATCAGTTTTAGGACACTTTTCTTCTTTTGCACTATTTTTTCATCCCGGATCGTACGTCGTGAACTGTTAAAAGGATGACAACATGACTCGCGGGACATCAGAGGGCCCTACAACGTGTCGATATCACGTCTTGCGAGGATGCTGCATTGTTGAAGCGGATGGGTCACCGTTAAGCCCATTAAGCCTTCTGAATGGGCCATCTCTCTAGCTGGGACTGTGAACCGTTAACACATATAGGAATTGTGCCCTCAACATGACCGGTGCGATCATACCAGCACTAATGCACCGGATCACATTAGAACTCCGAAGTTAAGCGTGCTTGGGCGAGAGTGATACTAGGATGGGTGACCCCCTGGGAAGTCCTCGTGTTGCACCCCATTTTCAATTTTTTTTGCCTGGTTAGGGTTGCCAAGATACTTTATCCACCAAATCTCTATTACCAAATCCCACGGAACATTAGGCAAGACAACATCGCTTCACAAAGAGGCTGGGCCCGCAAACCGAGGGTGTAGGGTTTGTGACCAGGTCTCCGTCGCTCCGGTGCCCATAATTTTTGATCCGTAAGGAGTTATGCGGCGCACAGCATACCGTTGCAAAGCACTCTGAGAGCTCTACGACGGGGGCAACCAACTAGCTCGATGTGCCTATTTTTGGAGCCTAAAATCGAACTTTTTCATTAGTTTCAGGCCACTTTTCTTCATTTGCTTTGTTTTTCTGTCCCGGATCGTACTTCGTGAACTGTTAAAAGGCTGACAACCTGACTCGCGGGAAAACAGAGGGCCCTACAATGTGCCGATATCACGTTTGGCGATGATGCTGCATTGTTGAAGCGGATGAGTTGTCGTTAAGCCCATTGGGCCTTTGGAATGGGCCATCTCTCTAAGCTGGGACTGTGAACCATTAACACAGAAAGGAATTGCGCCCTCAACATGATAGGTACGATCATACCAGCACTAATGCACCGGATCCCATGAGAACTCCAAAGTTAAGCGTGCTTGGGCGAAAGTAGTGCTAGGATAGGTGACCCCCTAGGTAGTTCTCGTGTTGCACCCCATTTTCAATTTTTTTTGCCCTGGTTAGAGTTGCCAAGATACTTTATCCACCAAATCTATATTATCGAATCACACGGAACATTAGGCAAGACAACATCGCTTCACGTAGAGGCTGGGCCCGCAAACCAAGGGCATAGGGTTTGTGACCAGGTCTCCGTCGCTCCGGTGCCCATAACTTTTGCTCCATAAGGAGTTACGCGGCGCACAGCATATAGGAATTGTGCCCTCAACATGACCGGTGCGATCATACCAGCACTAATGCACCGGATCACATTAGAACTCCGAAGTTAAGCGTGCTTGGGCGAGAGTGGTACTAGGATAGGTGACCTCCTGGGAAGTCCTCGTGTTGCACCCCCTTTTCAATTTTTTTTGCCCTGGTTAGGGTTGCCAAGATACTTTATCCACCAAATCTCTTTTACCGAATCCCACGGAACATTAGGCAAGACAACATCGCTACACATAGAGGCTGGGCCTGCAAACCGAGGGCGTAGGGTTAGTGACTAGATCTCCGTCGCTCTGGTGAACATAACTTTTCATCCGTAAGGAGTTACGCGGTGTACAACATACCGATGCAAAGCTCTCTGAGAGCTCTACGACGGGGGAAGCTAGCTTGCTCGCGGTGCCCATTTTTGGAGTCCAAAATCGAACGTTTTCATCAGTTTCAAGCCACTTTTCTGCTTTTGCTCTATTTTTTTGTCCCGGATAGTACGTCATGAACTACTAAAAGGACGACAACCTGACTCGTGGGATATCAGAGGGCCCTACAATGTGTCGATATCACGTCTTGCGAGGATGCTATATTGTTGAAGCGGATGGGTTGTCGTTAAGCCCATTGGGCCTTCTTAATGGGCCATCTCTCTAGCTGGGACTAGGAACCGTTAACACATATAGGAATTGTGCCCTCAACATGACCGGTGTGATCGTACCAGTACTAATGCACCGGATCCCATCAGAACTCCGAAGTTAAGCGTGCTTGGGCGAGAGTAGTACTAGGATGGGTGACCCCTTGGGAAGTCCTCGTGTTGCACCTCCCTTTTTCAATTTATTTTGCCCTGGTTAGGGTTGCCAAGATACTTTATCCACAAAATCTATATTACCGAATCCAACGGAACATTAGGCAAGACAACATCGTTTCACGTAGAGGCTGGGCCCGCAAACCGAGGGCGTAGGGTTTGTGACCAGGTCTCCATCGCTCCGGTGCCTATAACTTTTGATCCGTAAGGAGTTACGCGGCGCACAGCATACCGTTGCAAAGCTCTCTGAGAGCTCTACGACGGGGGAAGCTAGCTTGCTCGCGGTGCCCATTTTTTGGCCCAAAATCGAACGTTTTCATCAGTTTCAGGCCACTTTTCTTCTTTTGATCTATTTTTTCGTCCCGGATAGTAAGTCATGAACTATTAAAAGGACGACAACCTGAC